>CM040618.1:67866334-67953766 GCA_022817965.1 Solanum lycopersicoides | reverse complement strand
ACATGGGTAACTAAATCAACAACTAGGGTTTTGGGAACCATTGACAATTCTTTAGTTTAGAAATCTTTTTAACGAGTGCACGCGTTAGAACTCGCCTTATTTCTACTTGCCGGACCAACGAGGTAGTTAATAGGAAAAGAATTATCAACATAGATTTAGTGGGATACTATCTAATAGGCTAGTTTTGATTGGTGCGAAGTAATAACTAAGTCATACATCGAATATATGCTTAATATGAAGTAAAGGTAAGGGTTAGTAACATAGACACACGTAGCCGGACAAAGGTACGGGGTGAAATTCTCTAAATGCTGGACCAAGGATTTATAGATACCTAACTTACCACTTTTCATGCAAAACACTAGGAAAGAATTGTTATAGCTAGGATTACCGCGTTATGACCCTATGGGGAACACGTACACCATAGTTTCTCTCACAACTTGATAAACACTAAAGTTTCACTCTTGCTACTTGCTTTACTTAGAAATAATTAAACACTTTTATTTCACAAAACCCCCCTTTAATTACATGTTCTGGGAAAGGACTTGACTAAATAGACGTAATTGTACATTGAAGTTAAGTCTAAACTATTTTCCTCGTGGGATCGACCCCTACCTACTAGTTGGGTTCTTTACTTAATATGACCTCTTATATGTCACATCCGGAGAGTACACCCTAGACGTAACCGGCGTCATTTTCCTCTTTGAGGACTAAGACTAGCCTCTTAGCATTCAACATAACATTCATAGTCTAAAATATGCGGAAATTAAAACTTTTACCTATATGTAATTGGAGGTTTACATAGACCTCTATATACACGTAATAGTATTAATATCGAGTATACATAGACCCTTCGTATAAGAAGATTACTTAGTCTTCTACTTTTATTTCACATACATATATAAGATAGAAATAAAGTCATAAAATCTGTCTCATCTCATAATCATCTAGAATGACAATATCAACTTGGGCATAGCCCTACAACAATAAAAGTAAGCCACTTATAGGCTTTATACAACTTGTTTCTCAAATGAAAGATAGAATATACATAAGTATCTTAAAATCTAAGCAAATCTGCAGGTATAATATCGACATGATCCTCAGGAAAATGAGGACCTACCACTTGGATGATAAGAGTATCCAAGCCTCCTTTTAGATTGCCTCAAACCAAACCTCAACGACCGGAACCTAAAGTGTTTGGGAAAAAGGGAGAAAATGGGGTTAGTACGCCACACGTACTAAGTATGAGACCATATGCACATATAACAACCAAACATGCTAAAAAGAGACATTTAGTTAAATCATGTCATTTTACCTCTTTAAGAACTTATTCACAATCAACAAACTATACCAACCACTTATACATGTTCAACAAATCAAATAAGCTATATGCATATCAACATACTTGAACCCATAATCTCATATAACTTTATCACCAAGTAATAACATCACAAGCTGAATAAGATTTCATCATGAAAATAACAAAGCAAGACAACTAATCATAATCCTCACAAAGTCAACAAGTGCAATGACCAAGCAAAACCCCATAACCTTACTCAATTGAGTAACCCAATAAGAATCATAAATAGTAACCCACTTCACATAACATAACTTTCAAATACACATAAGTTCATACTTTAGCAATAAAGACCAATTACATGTTCATAAGCATCACAATTATCATATCAGGTCAATTACATTTATCATCATTTACATACATAATATTAACCTCCTAAAGCTCCTATCAAGGCAAACTAGTGCAAGGCCTAGGTAGAGTCTCATACCCCTACCTAAGCTAAGTCAAACCCATCAAGTCACTTTAGTTAGTTTATACATCATTACTTCATTTTAGTTTAGGCAACACTTTCTTTAACCTACATAGTCCACATGAGCTAATGTGGAATCCAATGTTGTAAAACCTTACACCGACGGAATGTGGTCTACCGGCCAAGGTAAAACCTAACATGAACATAGCCTTATATGTGGATCCACTAGCTAGTACTCCTATGGTGGCAACATGCATATGGAAAATGGGGCAACATTGGAAACATCACTCTACACCCTATTTGGGTCATGAGGCTATCCACCCCGTGAGAACCGTAGTGAACCCTACATTCCCTATGGGGAAAGTGTCACCCCCCACATACAAGATCACTCAGTGCTAAGCTAGAGTCCCTTTTGAAATGTCTTTAAGCCTTTATTTACAATCATAGCTTAGTTTAGGTCATAGGGTATAGACCTTGTATAATCATCATCATAATAGCTCAATATGAATTGCATGAGTATAATCCTTTCATCACAACTCACATAAGTAAGGTTGACACATTACATATTCTTTCATAATAAGACACATTGGTAATCATCGTCGTCCTTATAACTTTACATCTTAATCAACCTCACAACCATAAGCAAGACATTTCAATTTAACATCATACCACCCTATCAATCCTAAACAAGGCATACTCCAACACAATCATCATGACTTAATCACAATTAACCATAAGTGAAGCAAATTATTGGGGTCACAAGACTTACCAAGTCTCCTTCACAATTCATAATCATCAAGATCTTACCATCAAACCTTAGTTCAAATCAATTAGGTCATCAAATAACCATAATTAAATAACCAATATAATCACAGGGCTAGAAGAATCACTACATCACAATTCCATAATAGATGAAAGCTTAAGATTAAGTCAATTCATTATACCCTAGATCACTACTCAAGAACTAGCATGAAAGACTATACATCATACTAATTCATTCATAATTGGCATAACAACATCATCTAGTAGTAATTCAACCCTTAACCAAGTCAATTGAATGATCAATCTACAATATAGGTCAAGATCATAACCTAGGCTTAGGGACTTAGGATCATGTTCTTCAATTTAGGCAAGACCATAAACAATTACCATAATAAAGTTAAAATACATGTTAATCTATTAAATATAACCTAAAGAAAACATCAACAACTCAATTCATAACTTCAAATTCGTAATTGGATGAAACCCATTTGAAAACTCTAGTTTTGAAAACAATTTGAATGAACCCTTTGAGGAAAGAGGTCTCAAAGGTGAAGAGATCCCATACCTCAACGTTTTGGTGAGAATTTGGAGATTAAATAACCCTTTTCCATCCCCCAATACCCTTCCTTGACTTAGCCTTCAATGGAGTCTTCCAATAGAGAGAGTAGGAAGAGAGAAGATAGAGGAATTGATTTTAGAGTTCTAATTAGTTTAATGGAGTTGGTGACTTTATATGGGTGGTTAACTAACTTAATTAAACCCCTTAATCCACTAATTAAGCACCTAACCCCTTAACTAATTAAATGAACTTAATTTAAAACGTGCAGGAAAATCAAGACCCTCACAGACGGAACCCTGTCGACGGGCCGTCTGTGAGTCGACGGACTGACCCCCTTCCGTCCTGCACATCCTCCATCTCGGTCAGAGACTTGTGCAGGCGAGGGCTTACTCAAATTGTCTAAGTGTGTGACAATGGTGGCATCGACGGCCTATCAGTCCACACATGGATCATAACTTGTCCCGTCAATGTACACTACGCACGCAGTGTTGCCTCAACCTGCAAGGGTCCTTCTCAAGGGCCCTTGGTTGGTTCTTGGGGAGTCGTACCTGGACGTTTAGACCGTGAAACATCTCTAACACGTGTTACACACATTTTCACCAAATTTCATTGATTTCCGGCTCTTAAAAACTAGTCAAATAGGCTAAGGCACACTAGTACCTCTTTGAACCAACTTCCAAACGTCATGGACGTTCTTGGACGTTTTGGTTTCTAAACTTCCTAAATTACCTATATTCATTAGACTAACTTTAAAAAAATGTCTAGACTTCATGAAACCTATTTTAACGACACGTCTTGTATTTTTGAAGTGTTACATTATACTTCTGTAAGGAAGTATAATTTGAGCGTATCACTGTGTCCCAAGTATTTCTTGAGTCTATGGATGGCATATAATTAGACCTAGAGTTTTCTATTGTTTTAACATTAAAGATATTTTAAGATGTTTTCGTGTGAAAAGTTTTAATTTTGCACTACTTTCATACGTTTCATTAATACATCATGAGATTTTCGTCATAATTCCAATCTAAGTCTAGTAGTACAATGTATATGTGAAGCCCCATAACCTCACACATATGAAGTAAGCCAATCAAGTAGGTCACAAGCATTGCCACTTACTTCATACCTGAACATGACCAGTATAGTCAACAACATGCATACTAAGTAAGACCTTAATCATGTAGACACAATAAGACCAACACTAGGCATATCATTATAACAATTAGGTTAACACCAAAAAGTCATGCATAAGATATATATGTATGTGTATATATATATATATATATATATATATATATATATATATATATATATAACTCACCCTAGAATTCCCTCCAAGATCTACTTAAGCAATGTACTGGTGAAGTCTCATTCCTTTACCTACACTAAGCAAGCAACATCTATTAGGTAGTCCTAGATAGTGTTCATCATCTTACTTCCATTGTTCATTTTACATTCGGGAAACTTTGCCTTAACCGATATTAGGTCATATGAGCTAAACATGGAATCCGGTGTCAACCCCTCACAGCGAAAAGAGGGAATCCTACTTGCCAAGATAAGACATATACATGATAATAGCATTTAGGTAGATCCACTTGCTAAGGTTCCTATGGGGGCACATAGTTAATAAACTAGGAGGCTTTTACTAGAAACCCCCTTTATGCTAACTAGGATTGTAGTTTCCACCTCTTGAGAAAATCGGGTGAACCTAGCTTCCTTTGGGAATGGACACCTCTCATTGTCAAGTTCACCCGGTGCTAAGCTAACTTTCCCTTTTTGAAGAGTCTTTAAGTCTTTATTAAACATTTTTTCATAAGATAGGCCTTAGGAAATTAACCCCTTATATAACATATACATATCTAATAGTTTAGATGATGAGAATGTCCTTTCATAAAAACAAACATCATGTGAGAATGTCATTTTACATAATCATTACATAGTCTAGTTTAGAGTACAAATAAGGAAACCGTCCAAGAGACTCTCATTTACTAGATTATCATTAACATCCTTCATTAATGCATGCATGTGTGTGGATGTGTACATATATGAGAAGTCTTTTCACATAAACACCTTAAGACATTACATGATCATACTTCATTAGTCATATAATTTACATACATAATAATCCATAAAGGTGCATATGAGAATTATACTTTCAATTGACACCATTAACTTATCATACTCGTAGTTATGCATGAAATGTGTGTGTACATTGGTCAACATGATCACATAATAGAAACAACATTATTATTGAGGAAGCGACCCTTCAAAGGATCACAACACACGTTAAATTTCCCAGAAGTAATGAATAGCTGACATATAAAGAATTAGGGACTATAGATCACACACCCACATTATATCATAGGAGACAAGAACGCATTCAACATTTGAATAGATAACTCTTAACATGTAAGGGATCACATATTCATATTGGGTTACATAGGTAGAGGTCATTCTACAATAGTACTTATCACATATATGCATGTAGACCATACCTTACCCTAGCATCATCATTCAAATTATACTCAACATTATAAACATACCCTAATCATGATACTAGCATTGAGGACTACACACATAACCTTCATACTCGTGATCATAATAATATCAATTCACATTACATCTATTGCCCTCAAGGTCATGATCGCAACATGTATCGTTAGACAAGAAGTAAGCATTGCCACCATAAGTGGACAAAACCATACAACATCAATTTCAAATACTATAGACTAGAACTAAGGTCAACTCACCAATTCTCCAAGCCATGATCATCATAGATCAATCCTCAACAATTCATAATCAATTGACACAGATAGCAATAGCATTCAACAATACATCACTATCTAAACAAAATTCAATTTACATCTAATCAACATCACAAAACCCAATTTATAAGCTAAATTGAGAGATTAGGGAGATCATGGGTTCTTCAAGGAATTATATTGAAAATAATATTAAATACATTGATTAAACATCAATTCATCATTACAATGACTTTGTAAACCGTTTGACAATGAACCCATGTTTAGATTAGATATTGGGAAATTTAATCTTAGAATCACATTGTAAAATAATTTATAGAACTCCTTATATGAAAGGTTATCAAAGGAGAAAATCTTACAATACCTTTATACAACGCATGAAATTTGGAGAAGAAATCACTTTGAATGTATCCCCTAGCTTGATCTTGAGTTTGGTCTCCAATGAAGTTCTAGAGAGAGTTTTATTTGAGAGGGAAATGATTAATTTGAAGAATGAATTCTAATTTGGGGCTCAAGGTTTTAACTAACTTAAAATACCCCAAAATAGGTAAAAATAACCTCCCACCCTTTAATTGGAACATGGTGTGAATTTCGCAATTCACCCCTCACTTGGTCATGTATTAACGGAGAATTGTAGATGTCATCGACGGCCCCCATCCACGGACCGTGGATGGGTTTATGGGGCCGTGCTGCTGGTCGTCATTTGTTAGTGAGGCTCCTCATTTTGGGTCTAAGATCCCACGACTAAGTGTGGAGCCACCCCCCCTTTTGATGGGGTGTCATTTTGTTGAAGGGGTGTCAACCACAATCATCAAATGACACTTTTTTGGCAGCCTGTTGCCTAACCTTTGGGTCCTCCTCAAGAATCATTAGGGTGGTCCTTGGGGAGTCGTACCCAGATGTTTTGACCCTAGACAGTACCATCTACATACTAGGGTACCGTCATATCATTTTAGACTCCAAACAACACTTCAACACATGGAAAACATACAAAGGTACACTAGCACACAAACGACTAGTTTCCAGACGTTTTGGTCGTTCTTTGACGTTTGACCTCAAACCTCTTCAAACCAACCATTACAAGTTGTGACACACCTTATAAATAAGTTATTAGCTCTTAAGTCACATGTGAGGCTCTCGATTATCCCAGATCATTTTGAGGGTCCTAACAATTATCCCCTACTTGGGAACATTTGTCCTCGAATATCACTCAGAACACTTTCAATCAATTTCAAGAACTCCATGAAAGAATTAGAAATTCAAAAAATTCAACATAGTATAACATAATAGTCAATGTATCAAACTTACAAGGAACACAAACATCATACCATTATGCGCTAAATGCAATACAATTAAGTAGAAACTTCATTCACTCCCTCCTAGTGCATCCAACACATAGTCATTCCTCAAGTTCATAGGAGGAACTCCCTTCTCCTAATCATGACATAACTTTTAATTTTCATTTCATCAAAATCTCAATAAGAAATAACCTTTGAATCACACATGGGAATGTTCAACATTATAACTCAAGAGGCAATTAAGTTACCCATACTAAATGCAAATAGATCATGAGTAATGTATATCAACAAGAATCTTTATCATTTATATATAATACCATCAAGGGCATATATCACATCACCATGTTTAGTTATGTTCAAGGAGAAATTTCCTTTTCCTTAACATAGTCACATGTCATCATAAAGTTCATATACAAGCATTTCATAAAGGTCAAATGATTTTAAGAAGAAATTCTCAACTTCTAACAAAAGTATTCTCATAATCCCTTTCTCATGAAGTCAAAATGGTAGTAGATCTCACAAAACACATCACAACCATAGGGAGTTATTTCACAAATTTTCAATTTCTTGCATAAAACTAGTTTTCATGAACATGCATCATTTTTAAAAATTATTACAATTAATAGGCACATTAGTGATATTAGCTATTCACACCATCACTTATCAAGAGTGAGCCTATATTAACACTTCCCAAATCACAAAATTACATATTCTGAGAGGGAATTTTATCTTTTCTTATTTAAAAAAAGGCTCAACATCTCATAGTGGGGCCAAATTACCCTCACATAAAAAATGTAATAAAGTCCGTACATCAAACCATCTCATGAAGTCAAATGCACATTTACCATATCAAGATGCACAACATCATGAGAAACATGCAATTTATCAAAACACTCTACAACATTTTAGGCCTCTAACCACTCTAGAAAACTATGGCCTAAACTATGCAAAGACCACACTTTTATACTTTAGGCCACGCTTTTCGGGGAATGGCCGCAAAAAGTGTTACCTATAAAGTTTAGGCAACACTTTTCACGTGTTGGCTTATCAGTTACACTTAAAAGCGTACCTAAAATACAAAAAGGCCACGCTTTTTCTGCTACGCTTAGAAGTGTTGCCTGATCAGCTACACTTAAGATCGTAGCCTAAAAGGCACAAAGGATACACTTTTGCAGCTACGCTTAGAAGTGTTACCTTATAAGCTACGGTTAAAAGAGTAGACGAAAAGGAAAAAAGGCCACGCTTTGCAGCAACACTTAAAAGTGTCGCCTTATCAGCTACACTTTCAAGTGTGGCCATTTCTTCCATATTGCCCACAAATTGAAAGTGTTGCCTTTTCTATCTTATGTATGAAAACATTTTGAAGTGTAGTCCTTTCCAATATGCATACCACAATTTACAGTCCTATGGGTACACATCTAAGTGTGGTAATATTATTTTGGCTATAAAATATTTATATGCCACAATTTCTAATTAGAAACACCAATATTGTTTTGCAATAAATAATCTCAAGCATCAAATTAGCTAATAAGTAGTTCAAATATATAAATTTGTAATAAACTTCAAAAGATAGTCTTGCATACATACACATACTTATAAAGCAATATTCTAAATATGTGTACAAATGAATAATTCAAAAAGTATTCAAAATTTTGCAATAGTTCAAAAACTTTTCATCGATCATCCATTTCACTTCAATGAGATCAAATTAACATGTGCAGATCCTTCAAATATGATCACCTATATTCCCCTTTACACATTTAAAATGAAATATAATTAACAATAAAAAAATGAACAAATCAGATTGCAACAGTTTGTATCAGTTAACTTTAAGAAAACACCAATAATTCACTATAAGAAGAGCAAGCTGTCAACACCTGTAATTCACTTTATATATTTGTACCATTTTAGAAGAGCAAAACTGACAATTAAACAACACCAATGCTTATTTTCTCTGAGTTGTGGCTTTCACATTTCAGAAGAGCAAAGCTGATAATTGTACAATACCAATATTTTCTCTGCACATTCACTTATTTTTCAAGAGTTCTGCCTTCAACATTTCAAAACACCATGGTGTACAAAACGATGGTAATCCAAATCATACATGAAACAATAAGAATTGTGCAGTATATGACTTAATGGATAAAAAAACAGAGAATCACGAAACACATATAGAAAACTAACATAACAGATCAACATTCATACATGAAACACATATAGAAAAACTAGATATGAAAATTTTACAACAATGATAAGATCTAAAACTAAAAACTAAGGTGACCTGAAACATATTTTGAAAAGAATTATGTAAGATAGAACCTAAAAATTGAAGATGTGATTTTATGCACTTAAACGGACAAAACATAAATTCCTGTAAATTAATTGCTTCTTTGACGATGGAATCATTGTGTTTGTCGTTTAGTGGAAAGATGATGGTGTCCTATGGGTAGATGAAAAGGGTGATTGAAAATGACTGCACATTTTCCTTAGAAGTGTGGTGGCGTGTGCAAAAGAGACACCCTAGAAGATCAATGACAAGGAAGCACAATCTTTTCGTTTAATCCACAAATGGAGTGGAATTGAGATACAAAAATGGGAATGTGTTGTTTCTCTATGTATACAAAGAGGAAAAACATCTTATTGCATCTCAATTTCACACCCTTTGTGAATTCTAAGAAACGATCATGCTCTCTCGACACTGATATTCTACGATTTCTCTGTTGCACAGGCCACCACCGTTCTCTAGCGAATGTGCCATCATTTTAAATTCCCCCATTATTCTGCCCATAGGACACCATAGGCTTGCCATCCAATGACAAACTACATGATTCCAATGACCAAGAACCAACAAATTTGGTAGGAACTATTATTTTTTCTCCATTGAAGTGCATATAATCAAAAGTACCAAAGCATTTTTCAATGGAGAAAAAAGAATAACTGCTAGTACAATTTATAAACAAAGCACTAGCAATCAAGATTTGAGGATAGTTAATGTGGATCCAAATCAAATAACTGTCTCTACAATTTATAAACAAAGCACTAGCAAATCAAGAGTACCAGAGAATATTTCAAAGAGAAATCAACCATTACCTATGAGAGAATCTATAAGCAGATTGAAGCTGCCATTATGAAATATCAAGAAATCAATGAAATTATCAATGAGGGATTGAAGTTATATATAACCCTTCAGGAGGCGACCAATAACGTGAAACCACAATGTAGTGATTTTGTGATTTCAAGAAACATGTAGTGAAGAGAAATGATGTAATAGGTAAAGAGGCAGATTTCAGGTCTCAGAGAAATGACAAGAAACATGTACTGCCGAAACATGTTTGATATACCCAAACCTGTCCTCCTTATAGTTCTCCACAAACGCCTTACCATTTTCCAGGTCTAGATTCAGGACCACGTGAAATCTTGAAACTATTTCTAATAGAAGTACAAGATGGGACAAAGTTGTGTTATCAACTATTTCCAGAATTTCGATCACTATTTAAACTGATTCTATAAATTGATCCTATAACATGTACACTGATTCTATATCTGCACACATAAGATCCTAACTAGGAAGCTATAGCCAAAGCTACACACATAAATCAGCTACAACTACACACACAAATTAACTATAATGATCTTGTTGTGCAGGATCAACCAACAAATAAGAAAAACAAGAAAACTATCTTCACAATTTGATACCTTAATAAAGAAAATATATATAGAGAGAAAATCCTTAAGGAACTAAACAATTACCTTTTGAAGAATCGGATCATGAGTTGATCATGAAGAATTTGGAATATTCTGGCCTGATAGAGCTTGTGCGCTACTTGCATCAATAGGTGAAACAAGGTTAGATCCAACAACCCCTGGTATATCTTCAATATTCATCCAGGTTTGTTTTGCAACAATTGACAATACAATGTCGTATTTCATCTCTCATTTCATTTATTTTTCATTCATTTCTTCCTTCATAGAGCTGATTTCATTAGCATGCTTTTGTTTTATCTTGTTCATTTCATGATCTTCTTTCAGAGAACTTGTTGTCACTGATATACCATAGCACCTAAGTTGTCCAGGCTTCCCCTTTCCAAACACTGCTCTAAAGACATCATCAGTTGTTTCTCCGGAATTTCGACGATTCTGAAGTTCAACCTATTGAATAAAATTGACATACATACTTAACTCTAACAACAATTTACTTTATTACTAAAATCATCTTATGATTCGTTTGTTACCTTCCTTCCAAGCAAACTGTTCCTGTAATAGCAATCAAGATCTAAAAAAACTAACAATTTTTCCCAATAAAGAATTAAAAATAAAACATATTTAATATCTTTTCGTACTTGCACAAGAAGAATAAGAATAAGAAGATGACATACTTAACAAAATACAATGGACTCACACTTCCACAATATACAAAATTTTAATTATGAATCAAATTCACCAATAATCCTCTTTAAAAAACATACTATTACAACTTTGGTATCAGGCTGAATTTTCTTTCTCGTCTTTGTACGAGTTGCAATAAACATTTCAGACTTGATGGTTCCTCATTTTTTTCTTTTGCTATACGCTATCAATTATGTCAAAAGAAATTTAAAAAATCAACATGTTCTAATTAAGTATGAAAAAAAGAAATTCATATGTCTAGTAAGTATTACCAATGTGACGCGTATACTTGCAAAATTAATCTGTCCCATTAAATGCCTCCACTTTTGTTTTTTCCTGCTTTTAGAATTCACCTCAGTTATGGCCTGTAATTAAATAAAAAGAGATGTTTGAATTGATAAATAAATAAGAAAACAAATATGATGCAAAATATATCAAAGAGTAGAAATGCACTATTTTAGCTTTAGTATAACAGTTGGGTGTTGCCAATACTCGATCAACTGGCGGAATTGAACTTCTGGAATATCATCAGAAAGTTTCGCTAGCATATCCTCAACAATACTATTTTTATCAAAATATCTCTCTTTAATCACATGTTTGTGTTGCCTCCAAGCATCACGAGGAGCATTCATCACCCAATTCTTTCCTTCTATTGGGATTAGGAATTTGGACTATACAAAATAATATATAAAAAGCTTCATTAGTAAAAACAAACAATAAAATATGTAATCTCAAAATTGATTGTTCTCACATTGATATATTCCCACAAGCGCTTTGTAATATCTTTTGGCACCGCATGCCAAGTAATGTACATCAAGTTGATGAATCTAGGATTCCTTGCAATTGTTCCAATAAAATTGGTTAATTCCAACACTATCTTACCAGTGGGACCAACTGCTTGTCCTTTATCAAATGCCACCTCCTACCTTTCTTCCAAATTTCTTGCATGAATATTCTTACATGTTGTTTGTCCTCGGAACTTTTTCTGCTTTGATATACCTAGATTGATGTAACAACTAGGAGATAAGAAATTTGTTTTATAATGTGTAATAAATCTTACAAGATTTAAAACATACCTTTTGCACTACTATCAATGTCATCTTCCTCGTCTATATTACACTCATCCTTTGCCGATTTCTTCTTGATCCTTTAGATCATACAATCATTTATTATGTTCATGAATAAAATGAGAAGTATGCATATACTCGACATCCGCTTCTGTGTGGTTAACCTGTTTTCTTTCATCACTTATGACTATCCCTTGTTTTTTTTTAAACTGATCAAGACTAGTAGTTGGTATGACTGACTTCTTCTTTACCTATTTTATGTTTGGTAGATCATGATCAACATCATCTTCTTTGTTTTGTTTTTTCAGAAACTAATCAACAGTAGTGGCCGGTAGGACCAATTTCCTCTTCACCTGTTTGCAGCTTCGTAGATCCTGAATATCATGTTGTTTCTCTTCATTACCTAGTGTTGTTCCAGTCACATGTACAGAAGTAGTAACACCTTCCTTGGACGACGTTTGGAACCCAAAGTTGTGCATAGGAAGTTTAATTGCCTTCTCTTGAATGGACACTCCAGATTGAATTAACCTCTCGGTTTATTCTGTCCTTCCCCTACAATCATATGTGAAGTACTAATTTCTTCCATAGAAGTTGATTGAATCGGTAATTTGTTTGGGCACAAATTACTCTTTTCTTGTGGTTTAATGAAATCCTCAGAATTCTTTCTATTATGCACTATTGGTCCATGCACTTTATTAGCTTTGTTATTGAGTTCGTTTGCAACATGTTCTCTCTTAATCTTAAATTTTTTGACCAATTCAGCACTTGATCGGCATTGCATATCCAGATTCTTCATTGGACTTTCAACTTTGTCTGGATTTGAGCCCTTTTTCTTTAGTATTGCTGATTGATTCATTCTTCTCGTTTCGACTTAAGCTCTTTGATTTTTTTACCCTATAGTAAGTAAACCTATAAAATAATAAGGTTCTTTAAGTGAAAGAGGTAACATCAATATAATTTTGATATAAGGTTGACAAATGACTATAGGCAATACTTCTTGGAATTCTATTGATGAAGTTAAAATATGTTAAAACACACTGATACCAGAACTTTACAACATATACAATGATACCAGAATTTTACTACATATACTGATCTATAAAAACTGTTTAGCATAGTCATTAGTACTCCTGGATCCATTCTTATGACTCCTAGTAGATTGTGGTACATTAATTAGTGTTCAAGTCATATGTGAAGGCTCCTTGAGCTTGAGCTTGCATTTCAGTACCTACATACGTTTGCACATCTATCACATCATATGTCGCCTAGATGTCTCACTATAAATTTTTTTCTTAGACTTGAAGTCAGGTGGATAACTTATTAGTTTGAAACATTGTCCTTCCTATGTCATGTGCATCTGCAGAACTCACACACCAAATTATGTATCAAAGACTTCAATGCTAGTCTCTCAAGTGAAGATAGAAAACTAGGCAGTCCAGTTCAAGAGGGAGAAATAAGGGACTTTAATGAGTTTATGCTTGATACTAGTATGTCATAACTGAAATCTAATGGGCGTACTTGTAGTAAAATATATAGAGCAATAGTAAGTAGTGAATGGATGCTGAATATGATTCCAATGGAGGTCACTATAATTAATCCAGGTAATTCTGATCATTCCCCGTTGAGTTTGGAGTTAGACAGGCAAAGACGTTACAGTCACAAGGCTTTCTAGTTTTTTAATTGTATTACTGAGCATTCAAAGTTTTTACAAAGAGTGAAAGAAGTATGGGTGGAAGGAAATAAGAAGGATCTGCAAGAGTTATGGAAAATGCTAAAAAAGGTAAAAACAAACCTTATACAACTCAACATCATGGAGTTTAAGAAGTGAGTAACAGGGTCAAAGATATCAGAGGACAACTGCACAATCTACAAGAGAATATGAGAGATCCTAGAGCAGTACCACTGAACAGACAACATGAGAAGGAGCTACAACAACAATTGGACTAATGGAGTATGATTGAAGAAAGTGTTATGCAACAAAAGTCGAGAGTACAATGGCTTAAATTAGGTGATGCAATAGTACTTCAGTGAATATAATTCCAAAAGTTGCCAGTCGTACATGAATTGGGGAATATAGGCCTATTTCATGTTGCACAATACTGTAAAAGATCATTTTTAAAGTGAAGACAGAAAGATTAAAGGATGTGATGCCACTGTTATCTTGTGTATTGCTAGCTTATGAAAATCTCAATTCTTTCTGGCTCCAAGAAAAAATATATTTCATGTATTATTTTCAACTTTTTGTGTAACATGCACATTTTCGCCATTTTAAAATAATTCACTAATTGAGTTGAAAGATGCTGGAAAGAGAACTGAGCCACACTTATAGAGAAAGGTAAACAACTATATTTTACAGCACTATTTTGAGAACCCGGAACACATAGTAGACACACTTAAAATCAAAGAACGGTATAGACTAAGAAGTCAACAAGATTATAGTACAAAAACTTCATTGTTGGGTCTTGGGGACACATCTGGAAAAACCCAAACCAGCTGAGTGATAGAATTATATTTTACCTACGTACACTTTTCTCTGGTCATCTGTAACTTAAAAAAAACATATGTAAATATCAGAAAGAAACACAATAACTTTAAACTATATAAACCCTTTTAAACTTAACAAGAAAAGCTTAAATTGGAATGATAGCACTGGCATCTCAACAATAAGCAAAATGTCTACTAAAAAGTGAACTCAATATTGAGTAAATATAAAAAATCTATAGGTATTAATGCAGGCCCCTTTACAACTAAAAGTATGCATCATATGGGTACAAATTTAGGTAACTTCATAACATTGAAAATACAGACGAAAAGTAATTTTGACTTACATGGAAAAAACATATTCTACTCAAATGGTAGTCAGGATTGTGATCAGTCAGACCACATAAAGAAAAAGGAAGACAAGCTTGTGAAATAAAAAGTATTGTGTATCATAACAAAGCACTTACTCATAATCGCTTTACTTCAACTAAAATAAAGGTAATGATTATTTTATGCACTCAATAAAGAAGGAAACATTTAGCTATTGTTGTTTGATACTCATATTGCATATTGTATTATATTTCATTTCCTTTATTCTTTCAACTTGTACACCAAACAAAGCATCTGCATCCTTCAACTAGAGCCTAAAGGGCATGAATATCTTAACTTACAAACCAGAAACAAAAGTGAAGCAGTAAGATTTGCCAAACAAATTCATTTTCTAATTCAACAGTCATGTTCAAGTCCTCAAAAAGGAAAAAGGAGAAGATCAATGCTGTATTTCAAATGTGTTTTCAGGTATCACGGGTATGCTAACAAGATGGTTAAAAATTGCATTTTCAGTTTCTTCTCAAATTCTGTTAACTGCATATATTATTGAGAATTTGACCTCACTGAGCTTATGAATCTCTCAATGATGATTTCAGATGCCTCAGCTAAAATCGAAAAAGCTGATGATTTCATTAGTTTCGGCAGACGCTGGAAAGCCGACAGTGAGACTAGGAAAAGCAGCAATTATTGAAGGAACCTGTTCATGTGGAAATCCTATTTATGAGACAGTGTTAGGGATCCAAAAACAGGAAAATTAAAACAAAACTTTACTACTTGTCTATGTCATCTATAAGTAACAGAAATGCAATCTCCATGTATGCTCTGACTATTCTCCGGTTTACAGCCCTATTTCGAGAATTTGCTGGATAGTAGGAGGAACTCTGAGCAGCATCTACGAAATGCTGCTAAAACGTCGATGTTTTTGAAATTCTTTAAAATACACCTTAAATGGGTTCAACCACATGCTTTGCGAAGCCCTTATTCTAGCTTTTTTCCTTATTAAACTTTTGCTGGCCTTTTGCAGATCCTTCCCCTGTACACACTACTACGATTGTGGACAAATGTCCTATCAAACATGTAGATGGGTTCAACCATATGCTCCGCCAAGCCAGAGAGCCCTTGTCAACCTTTCTTGAATACATCAGGTAAATATTATTTCTTTTGTTGGTTAATGTTTGTTTCTTTTCTCTATATACACTTTACTACTACGTTAACATTAGTTGTAATATGTCATATTAGACTAATGGACGTATAGCAGTTTGCAACACACCCTTAATGTCAAACTTGCAATTCAAATATAACATATTCCTTGTGAAAACTTTAGTGCAAGTGTTAGTTCAAATTAAATTAATCTTTCTGTCTTTCTCATTCTTCTATAGAACTAGTAAATGAGAACACATGTTTTCAAGTATACTTACCTTACCTTACTAACTCAGTCTTCCTGGTTCATTTATTATATATTTAAACAAGGATTTAAAATGAGAATATGCTAACGTAAGATTAAATTGAATTATAGATGGACATTTACCTACTTATGGGCACAAATATGTATCAAAGGTGAACTAACTGATCCAATACATGAATTAGAAAGGAGGTTGTAACCCAAAGCAACTCAAATGCATAGATAAAATGCAGTAATTTTTCACATAGATAAAGAATGTATTACTAAGCAAAAGGTATTCTATTAAAAATAAGCTCTATACTTTCGCTAGCAAGTCCATTCTTTACTGACTTCTTATAAGATATGACAGCTAACACAATAAGTTCACAAAAAATAAGTTGCAGGAGAACGGAGAATAGTAAAAGGGAGCTCTGATGGATTTGAATTTGCATTGTACTATATATATATATATATATATATATATATATATATATATATATATATATATGGTTTAGAAGCTTAGAAAAACATAATGGACAACATGTGAACAAATAAAAGATTGCAATATCCCATTAGCTAAACTATTCTATCACTTAAAATAAATTTGATCCTCAAGAAGCATAATAGTTTACGGATGGAACCAAAGGTCACTCCATGAGAGACGCACCCAGAAAAGATAAGTGCGGAACTTTAAAAGATGATAGAGAATGTTATCCTATATGCATTGTTACAAGCTAGAACAGGTACTTAAAACATTGTGGAATACTCTAGAAAGATACAATGAATCACTTGTTGTTTGCTTTGAAGGCAAATCACAGATTAAGCCCTAAAAGATTCATTTCATATGTTGTGGACTCCGATGACAGACCCATATTATTATAAAAAATAAGGTAAAATAAAAAAATTCAAAAAGATTTGCAAGCACAAGTTGTGTCATAAATACATGACCATTTATACAAATGCTCGTCAGAGAATGACAATATTTTCATCTCCTTCAGCCATTACGAGGACTCAATCTAACCGCCACTGAAGATCAAACAAACAAAATAGTGAAGCGACAATCAAATTTAGAATTAAAGTAACAAAGAAATAGTTAGAAATCAATTGTTCTTATTTATATGAAAATATTCCACCAAAAAATTACCCTCCCTGCATAGGCCAGTCTCATCCCAACCCTTCAGGCTAGTATGAGAAACTCTTACAACACAAAGTACCCCCTGGGCGTAACCGACGTCTTTGTCCACGAAGAGGACATAGACAAGCCCTTAGCATTCGTCATAGCACATCATAGGTAAATAAAATGCGGAAAAATTAAAAAATATCTATATAGTGAAGCATACTTAGACTTCTCGCATATTGTATATGGCGTTTACATTGACCCCTCGCTTATGAAGCATACATTGGCTTCTCGTTTAACATTTAACAACAACATAGTCTAATAGTTCGTCTCACATTTAACCATCTAAAATGTGAATCATAATAGTTTGGGCATAGCCCTTAGTCTAATACAATATTCCCATATAGGTTACAATGAAGTCTCAACATGAGAATGGAATAATTGCCTTAAAACATAGACAAAGCTAATAAGGCTTGATGGGTGACTCTATCCTCGGAACTCATGTGACTCACCAATTGACATAGGAAAGATCCAAGTCTTCGTCTGCAATGTCCACGAATCTCCTCAATGGCCCGAACCTAAAATATTTGGGAAAAAGGGAAAAAATGTGGGTTAGTAGAAAGCACATGTACAAAGTATGGCTTCTATGCATAAAAAACATCAATGCATGAGAAAAAAGACATTTTAATCAAAATTATGCTTGCTATCAATTTAACTCAACATGCACATATATATAAGCATAGTAAGTCAATTCAACATAAAATCAACCAAACTGAGTAAACAACCAAAGCAATACTTGTGAAATGCAAAGGAAAAAACCTCATAACCCTATCCAAAGCTGAGTATCACATTAAGCAACCCACTTCATACTTACAACATATTATCATATTTTCATAACATCCTTCATAAATCAATACTACTCATAGCTTATCAACATAATCATAATCGCAATCATAATCATAAGAGAACACTACTAGAACCATCCCTTATGATCCCACATGTGCAATGTGTAAGAGAAGTCACATACCCTCCCTCACACTATGTAGTGGCCTTTAAAACAATCCTAATAAGAGTTCACATACTTATCTTGTTCATTTAATTTTACATTCGGAAAATAAGTGCAATAACCGACATGAGACCATGTGATTTACATGGAATCCGGTGTTCTACTCCCACACCGAAAAGAGAGGGTTAACACTTTTCTAATGTTTAACCATTTGTACATAGCTATCTAGGTGGATCCATTAAGATAGAGTCCTATGTGGGCAATAGTTAAGGGTCAAGGAGATTGTAGATAGAGACCTTGACTTACTGAACGTGAAGGTTTTCATCTCATGAGACAACACATATCTTGGGAATCTGAACTTACTAACGTGAAGAAACTCATGTGGGAGGCCGGACTTACTAACGTGAGTCCTCCATATAATTTACATGCCCTTTTGGTGCTAAGAAATTATTCCCTTTATGTAATCATATTATTTCATCATACAAGTTCACATTAGCCTCCTCTACACCCCTATGTAAACATCTTATTATATTAGCTCATAGGTTATCATAAGTGAGAACAATCCTTTCACTTTAGACACCAATTCACAAGTGAGTAAACCTTACACTTAAGCTTTATTATAATCATGAGAAACTACTTTCAATCATATAATATTCGTATCATAACTTGCATACATAATTCGTGTTTAATTCAATGTCTTAGGGTTAAGGATGAGGAATACCTAACATCACATCACAACTACACATTAGACATAGAAGCATTACTATCTAAGTAACTCATAATTCACAATTGAATCCAAGAAGAACCAATCAATATACCTTCCTTGCCTCTTCCAACAACCTTCATACTTCCATTAACAAGAATGCATAACCAATTAAATAAACAAGGTAAATTAAAGAAGCAATTACATAATTAACAACAATGTAGTCAATCTACATGTTTGTGATCTTCACAATTCACCATATCAATTCAAGGTTCTCATGAAATTGGGCGAAGGACATGGTTCTAGGGAAATATCATAGGAAATAATCAATTAACAATCAATATATTCTTAAACAACATTAATTCATCATAATTCATCACAATTGATTCACAATTTTGTTTTTCAAAGAAGACCCATGTGTGGAAGAAAACCCTAGATTTGGGGGATTTAGAAATCATCTTTTGGAGAGACCTCTTGGGGAAAAGAATCCCAAGAGTGAAAGTAACCACACCTTAAATATGAATCACAACAAAATTGAGTAGAAACTTGAGGGATTTTTGTCTTCTTCTCCAAGCTTCAAAGCTTCTTCAATGGGGGATGAGTAGAGAGATAATGTATAAGAAGGGAGAGCTTTTGAGATTTTTTTTGTTTTTTATTTGAACGAGTGATTGTGAGGGAAAACTGAAGGAAAATTAATATATAACCCTCCCCTAAAATATCCTAAAGACCCCTCACTCAAATTGACCATTTAATGAAATCAAACTTGAATTCAAATTTAAGAGTTTTCATCGGAAAACAAGTCCGCGTCGCAAAGTTGTTCCCGTAAGATTTCCAAAAATATTTTTTGAACTAGAAGAGTCCGCGACGTGTCCCTTCGCACACCAAAGTTGTGGCCTTTGGTGTGCCAATGCAACATTCCAGAAAATTACATGTCTAGTGAATAGCCTAGTAGGTCTTCAATAATGCGTATTGGGGGTATTGGGCATAGTATAGAAAATTGGCTAAGGGGTGTTATATAATCCAAGCTTGTTTAGATATTGTACCTGCAATAACGAACCTAAGCTAAAAAAACTATATTCTTCATATATGCCCAATATACATATTAGGTACTAGGCATCCAAGTGTCAAGCCTAGTACCATAGCACATAACCATTTAAAATGATCATGTAGATTAAATAGTGCCCAAGGACATAGTGAGGATCCTTGGGACAATAAGCAAACACCCCAAATGAACCCTCCATAATTATTAGTTAGGAAAGTACACGCAGCACATGTGCAAGCACATGTGCAACCGACCAAGGGACCACTCTAACCGATTTGGTTAGAGCAGTTAGGGACATGCGCACATGCGGGTCCAGCCACGTGGGGCCAAGCTCCCTAACCAGTCCTAGACCCTAACTAACTGACCTAACTAATTAAATAACCTAGGACCAACCAAAAATAACTAACTAAGGGACCCGAAAACCTAAGACCTATTCGGGTGACACCAAATCGTGTAACTAACTAAGAGACAACCTAGTACCTAACCTAGGATGGTCCAAAAGGTTGGTTATGGTCCTAAAAACTTAGGAGTACTTTAGTAATTATCCTAGGTTACTTAATTAATTGATTTAGCAACTTAATTAATTAATTTAAATGCACAAAACCAAAGTCACTAAGCAATTTCTAGATTTTGGTTAAGTCAAGTAAGAGACAACCTAGTACCTAACCTAGGATGGTCCAAAGGGTTTATTATGGTCCTAACAACTTAGGGGTACTTTATTAATTACGTTAGGTTACTTAATTAATTAATTTATCAACTTAATTGATTAATTTAAATGGACAAAACTGAAATCACTAAGCAATTTCCAGATTTTGGTTAAGTCAAGTAAGAGACAACCTAGTACCTAACCTAGGATGGTCCAAAGGGTTGGTTATGGTCCTAACAACTTAGGGGTACATTTGTAAATACCTTAGGTTACCTAATTAATTAATTTAGCAACTTAATTAATTAATTTAAAAGGCTAAAACCGAAACTACTAAGGAAATTCCAGATTTTGGTTAGGGTCAAGGTTCTCCTATTTTTGGTCAATTTAGGAGGGGTATTTTTGTAATTAGATAATTGGTCTAACTTAATTAGGTTATATAGTCCAAGTAGGATTAGTTAACATTCAGTTCTTAAAGAGTTATTCCCACTTTATTCATCCTAAAACGCTACAACTAAAAGCAAGAGAAGACGTTAGAAACCCTAGACGATTTAAAGCAAGCATTCTTCAAAGTCTTCGTGCAAAGTGCAAGGTGATCTTTGTAGATTTAATTATAATATAAGGTATGGATTTTCTCTACTAGAACTTTTTATCCAAGAGGCTTTTCAAACGTTTTAATTTCAAGAAAATCGAAACTAGGGTTGTTCCCATCAAATCGCATGTTCATCTCCCTAGTTCTCCCGATTTCCAATTCTTGTAGTATCTATAGTAAAATTCTCGATGCATGTTATTTGTATGTGGTGTTAACTGATCATTATGTGTATGTTTTACTGATTTATATTTTGAGTGAAATATACATGTTAGATCCGCATACTTAGGGTGTTATTTACATGAACGTTGAATGTTATAATGCCTACTTGCGTTCGAGAATATGAGATTGTTATGAATTGTTCATTTAATTGTTATATATGTTAATCAAAGGTTAAAAGTTGCATTGTTTAACATGTTAGATTACTATAATGTATTCATGAAGTGATTGAATTGGCTAGTGATAATAATATGATAAGTATTTAGTGAAATTGTGTTTGATGCCACCAAATTGGCTAACAAAACTTAGTCCAATCATATTAACTCCAAAAAGTCATTATAATCTCCACATCAATGAACTCATAACATAGGGTATGCCAATCAATGGGACAAGTCTCAACATACCCTATCCAAACAAACTTATGAACATAATAGCATTGTATAAGTAATCATAACTTTCATAAAGAATGATACAAGACTAACAATTTACGTGAACAAGTTAAGGTGAGTAATGAAATAACTAAAAGCTTAAGTTATGAAATTGACCTTATATAGAGTGTTAAAATAAGTGATACAAGTCTAAAATACACTTAATCGTTATGTCAAAAATACTCACATAAGAGGGTGCTAGAGTCCGTGAGACAAGTCTCACTCGCACCATGATGATAATGCAAGACTTAAGTTCATATTCATCAAGTAAATAAAGGGGTGACCAGTCATCCATAGAGTTAAGTAAACCTCATAACTAGAAGCAGGCTTCCATAATGTGTGAGTCAACTCTAAGAAGATAACAAAGTAAAATATATCTAAGCTTAGCACGGATAGACTAGCAATGAGCTTGTGCCAGCACATGTAAGCCTCATGAGACAAGATCACCACCCAGGTGGACCAGGGTCTCCGTATGTCTCCTAGTCTTCGAACTATGTTTCGCCAACATAGGGATTAGCTAGTGGATGCCTCCACCTAAGAATGCTAGGCAGTTTTGGTTTCACTTTGGCCGGTGATTCCACCTTTTTCGGTGTGGGAAAGACACTGGATTTCATGTTTAGCTCACATGATCTATGTCGGTTAAAGCTTAGGAAAGTATCCGGTTCACTTCAGCCGTGAACCCCCCTTTTCGGTGTGGGAAAGACACAGATACGGTATCACCTTAGCCGGTGAACCCCCCTTTTCGGTGTGGGGTAGACAGAGAACTTTGTTCACCTTAATCGGTGAATCACCTATTTTCAGTGTGGGGGAGACACTGGATTTCATGTTAGCTCGCATGATCTACTTTCGTTAATGCTAAAAGAATTCTTTAAGGGAGTAAGAAATAATAAAGTAGCATGTTCAAAGTGAACAATCGAGCAAAGAAGTAGAATCATAAGTTCACAGTAAACTAAGTAAAGTAAGAGCTTAAGAACATCAATCACTAGTTTTGATAAGAATAAGGTCTTAACTAGTTAGTGTCTTGAGCCAATATTAGAGTATGAATATATGCCTCAAGGTTTATATATAGGTTTAATAACCAATTAATGGGCATAACCAATAAATATTGGCTTATAAATCTATTCATCCCCATTTAACAAGAATAAAGAAATCTAACTTGTAAGTAATGTAGCCAAATCATTTCCTTAGTCTTGTGAATTGCTTACTCGATTCATTGTACAATGAATTATTGCACTTGTAAGTAAAACATAAGATCAAAGGAGATCATTGAACTACACAACAAAAAGAAGAAAAGACTGGAAAAAAACTAAGTCTTGAAATAGGGACTCTCGGCCTAAGAGGGTCAAAATAATAAACTTTCGTTTAAGTTGTTCTAAAATTATGTTCATGATTCCAAGGTCTTGTGTTCATATAGAAAATGAGTTGTGTGCCTCAATTGCATGAGAACGTGTCATATACATATCATAATTCACAATTAACGATTTAAGAAAGTAAAGTAACATAACTTTCCAGAAATGACATGTTGCTTTAATAAGAGTTTTCCTTGATCATGCATAGTCCTTATGTGTTTATGTGCATACACACATACTTAGTAAGAGTGTGTACTAACCCCATATATTATTACTATTTTTATAGGCGCAGGTCCGAGAGAATATTGAAGTTTCGACAAAGCGGTTTGGATTAGCGATCTCCAGACTTTGGTAGGTCCTCTTGAGTTCGAGGATACTACATTTATTATTCTAGCTTAGTACATTAGATATAGCTAGTGGATATAGTCCCTAGCGTTTGAATTCAAACATTTGTTCAAGCGTTGTAATAAGGCCGATTGGAAAACTATTATTATTATTATTATTATGATTCTCTATTTTGATTGTTTAATCTGTTGATGGATGGTTGTTTAGTTTGAGCTTAATAGAATATCACTCTTATGAAATATATATATGAAGTCTATGTACACTTCAATAAGTATTTAAAAGTTTTAAATTTTCCGCAAATTTAACTCTATGATTGTGATGAAAGCTAAGAAGAGGCTTGTCTGCGACCTCTGAGAGGTTAACGACACCGGTTATATTCGGATTGTAGAATCCGGGTGTGACAAACTTGGTATCAGAGCATGAGGTTAAATTACATAGGAACTAAATCTCAAAGCAACCACGTTGCGTAGTTTCTAACTTATGGTTGTGAAGTGCACCACAATCATGACTTAGAGACTTTGTGATGTTAGGAATTTTGTATTCTTCTACTCTTTGTCGTGCGGTCTAGAGCTTTGACTTTTTGTGTAATTCTAAGTATATGACTTCCTTCTTGTATGCGCGAGTAGAAAGAATAACACAAGAATTAGGATGGCCAAGTGGTATAAGGCGCCAGACTCAAGATCTGGCCTTCCCAAGAAGGGCAATGGTAGAAATGCCTAGCGTGACCGAAAGACGTGTGGTAAGTGTGGTCGTTCGCATGGAGGTGAGTGCATGGTAGAGTCTAATGCCTGCTATGAGTGTTAATGAAGAGAAGAAGGCTGAGTTGGCTGCACGCTAGCTCAAGGATGTGGCTCAGATATGGATTTTCTTCATAAATGTTATGCTACCATAGACTGTCGAAACAGGGTAGTAAGGTTTCAGTTTCTAAATGAGTTAAAGTTAAAATGGGAAGGGTGTGGTTAAAATCCAACAAGCCAAATAGTTTCCAATCTTAAAGCCAACAAGAGGTTATCTAAGGGGTTAGGAGTCGATGAGAACCTTTCTTACGAAGAGATACCCGTTGAAATTTTAGATCGCCAAGTGAAGCAGTTGAGGAACAAGGAGGTTCCCACTATGAAGGTGTTATGGAGGAACCACCTTGTTGAAGGAGGCCGAGGACGATAGAAGATTCCGTTACCCTCACCTATTCAGTTCTTGAGGCTGGATAAATTCTTTCTAAGTCTGATTCCGTTAATAAAACTCTAAAATTTAGTGCATTAGTCGGTTTTTTGTGTCTTAAGTCCATGACTGTGTGTTTATACTTGCACTACATGAGTTATTATGAGTTCATGCTTGCATTCATGTTGTTGTTATTGTATAGCGCTTTGCATGGTTTATGTGTTGCATGAGTGTGATGTGCATTAAGTTAAAAGTAAGATTGAGAATGAAGTTTATCAATCTCAGATATGAAGCTTCAGATAATCTTAGAGTAATGTGCATCATCCAGAGTAAGTTGTGAATCAGATATTCGCAAAGATAAAGTTTCTAGTATGTTAATGTGATTTTCGAATATACCCTCTTTGATTTAAAATGATGTGTAGTGTCATTCGGGGACGAATGTTACTAAAAGGGGGGATAATGTAACATTCCAGAAAATTAATGTCTAGTGAAGAGCCTAGTAGGTCTTTAAGAATGCGTATTGGGGGTACATAGGCATCCCAATGCCTAATACTGAGAAATATTGGGCATAATATAGAAAATTGGCTAAGGGGTGTTAGCCAATTTCTATATATACCCAAATAAGCATAATATAATCCAAGCTTGTGTAGAAATTGTACCTGCAATGAAGAACCTAAGCTAAAATAACTATATTCTTCATATATGCCCAATATACATATTAAGTACTAGGCATCCAAGTGTCAAGCCTAGTACCATAGCACATAACCATTTAAAATGATCATGTAGATTAAATAGTGCCCAAGGACATAGTGAGGATCCTTGGGACAATAAGTAAACACCCCAAATGAACCCTCCATAATTATTAGTTAGGAAAGTACACGCAGCACATGTGCAACCGACCAAGGGACCACTCTAACCGATTTGGTTAGAGCAGTTGGGGACAGGCGCACATGCGGGTCCAGCCACGTGGGGCCAAGCTCCCTAACCAGTCCTAGACCCTAACTAACTGACCTATCTAATTAACTAACCTAGTACCAACAAAAAATAACTAACTAAGGGACCCGACAACCTAAGACCTAGTCGGGTGACACCAAACCGTGTAACTAACTAAGAGACAACCTAGTACCTAACCTAGTATGGTCCAAAAGGTTGGTTATGGTCCTAAAAACATAGGGGTAATTTAGTAATTACCCTAGGTTACTTAATTAATTAATTTAGCAACTTAATTAATTAATTTAAATGGACAAAGCCGAAATCACTAAGCAATTTCAGAATTTCGATTAAGTCAAGTAAGAGACAACCTAGTACCTAACCTAGAATGGTTCAAAGGGTTGGTTTGGTCCTAAAAACCTAGGGGTACTTTAGTAATTACCCTAGGTTACTTAATTAATTAATTTAGCAACTAAATTAATTAATTTAAATAGACAAAACCGAAATCACTAAGCAATTTCCAGATTTCGGTTAAGTCAAGTAAGAGACAACCTAGTACCTAACCTAGGATGGTCCAAAGGGTTCGTTATGGTACGAACAACTTAGGGGTACTTTAGTAATTACCCTAGGTTAACTAATTAATTAATTTAGAACTTAGTTAATTAATTTAAAAGTCTAAAACCGAAACTACTAAGGAAATTCCAGATTTCGGTTAAGGTCAAGGTTCTCCTATTTTTGGTCAATTTTGGAGGGGCGTTTTTGTAATTAGATAATTGTTCTAACTTAATTAGGTTATATAGTCCAAGTAGAATTATTTAACATTCAGTTCTTAAAGAGTTAGTTCCACGTTATTCATCCTAAAATGCTACAACTAAAAGCAAGAGAAAAATGTTAGAAACCCTAGACAATTTCAAGCAAGCATTCTTCAAGGTCTTCGTGCAAAGTGCAAGGTGATCTTCGTAGATATAATTCTACAATAAGGTATGGGTTTTCTCTCCTGCAACTCTTTATCCAAGAGGCTTTTCAAACGTTTTAATTTCAAGAAAATCAAAACTAGGGTTGTTCTCATCAAATCGCATGTTCATCTCCCTAGTTCTCCCGATTTCAAATTCTTGTAGTATCTATAGTAAAATTCTCGATGCATGTTATTTGTATGTATGTTTTAGTGATTTATATGTCGAGTGAAATATACATGTTAGATCTGCATACTTAGGATGTTATTTACATGAACGTTGAATGTTGTAATGCCTACTTGTGTTCGAGAATATGAGATTGTTATGAATTGTTCAATGAATTGTTTTATATGTTAATCAAAGGTTAAAAGTTGTCTTGTTTCACATGTTAGACTATTATAATGTATTCATGAAGTGATTGAATTGGCTAGTGCTAATAATATGATAAGTATCTAGTGAAATTGTGTTTGATGTCAACAAATTGGCTAACAAAACTTTGTCCAATCATATTAACTCCTAAAAGTCATTCTAATCTCCACATCAATGAACTCATAACGTAGGGTATGTCAATCAATGGGACAAGTCCCAACATACCCTATCCACACAAACTTATGAACATAATAGCATTGTATAAGTAATCATAGCTTTCATAAAGAATGATACAAGACTAACAATTTACGTGAACAAGTTAAGGTGAGTAATGAAATAACTAAAAGCTTAAGTTATGAAATTGACCTAATATAGAGTGTTAAAATAAGTGAGGCAAGTCTCAAATACATTTAATCGTTATGTCAAAAATACTCACATAAGAGGGTGCTAGAGTCCGTAAGACAAGTCTCACTCGCACCATGATGATAATGCAAGACTTAAGTTCATATTCATCAAGTAAATAAAGGGGTGACCAATCATCCATAGAGTTAGAAGAAAGCTTCCATAATGTGTGAGTCAACTCTAAGAAGATAACAAAGTAAAATAGATCTAAGCTTAGCACGGATAGACTAGCAATGAGATTGTGCCAGCACATGTAAGCCTCATGAGACGAGATCACCACCCAGGTGGACCAGAATCTCCGTATGTCTCCTAGTCTTCGAACTATGTTTCGCCAGCATAAGAACTAGCTAGTGGATGCCTCCACCTAAGAATGCTAGGCAATTTCGGTTTCACTTTGGCCGGTGATTCCACCTCTTTTTGGTGTGAGGAAAACACTGGATTTCATGTTTAGCTCACATGATCTATGTCGGTTAAAGCTCAGGAAAGTATCCGATTCACTTAAGCCATGAACCCCCCTTTTCGGTGTGGGGAAGACACAGATACAGTATCACTTTAGCCGGTGAACCCCCCTTTTCATTGTGGGGTAGACAAAACTTTGTACACCTTAATCGGTGAATCACATCTTTTCGGTGTGGGAAAGACACTGAATTTCATGTTAGCTCGCATGATCTACTTCTGTTAATGCTAGAAGAATTCTTCAAGAGAGTAAGATAGTAGCATGTCCAAAGTTAACAACCGAGCAAAGAAGTAGAATCATAAGTTCACAGTAAACTATGTAAAGTAAGAGCTTAAGAACATCAATCACTAGTTTTGATAAGAATAAGGTCTTAACTAGTTAGTGGCTTGAGCCAATATTAGAGTATGAATATATGCCTCAAGGTTTATATATAGGGTTAATAACTAATTAATGGGCATAAACAATAAAGATTGGATTATAAATATATTCATCCCCATTTAACAAGAATAAAGAAATTTAACTTGTAAGTAATGTACCCAAATCATTTCCTTAGTCTTGTGAATTTCTTACTCGATTCGTTGTAGGTATAGGACTACAATGAATCATTGCACTTGTAAGTAAAATATAAGATCAAAGGAGATCATTTAACTACACAACAAAAATAAGAAAAGACTGAAAAATAAACTAAGTCTTGAAATAGGGGATCTCGGCCTAAGAGGATCAAAATAACAAACTTTCGTTTAAGTTGTTCTAAAATTATGTTCATGATTCCAAGGTCTTATGTTCATATAGAAAATGAGTTGTGTGCCTTAATTGCATGAGAACGTGTCATATACACATCATAATTCACAATTAACGATTTAAGAAAGTAAAGTAACTTAACTTTCAAGAAACGGCATGTTGGTTTAGGAAGAGCTTTCCTTGATCATGCATAGTCCTTATGTGTTTATGTGTATACACCCATACTTAGTACAAGTGTGTACTAACTCCATATATTATTACTCTTTTTATAGGCGCAAGTCCGAGAGAAGATTGAAGTTTCGACGAAGCGGTTTGGATTAGCGATCTCCAGACTTTGGTAGGTCCTCTTGAATTCGAGGATGCTACACTTATTATTATATCTTAGTACATTAGATATAACTAGTGGAGATAGTCCCTAGCGTTTGAATTCAAACATTTGTTCAAGCGTTGTAATAAGGCCGATTCGAAAACTATTATTATTATTATTATTATGATTTTCTATTTCGATTGCTTAATCTTAAATAGATGGTTGATTTAGTTTGAGCTATTAATATATCACTCTTATGCAATATATATATGAAGTCTATGTACACTTCAATAAGTATTAAAAAGTTCTAAATTTTCTGCAAAACTTTAAGTGTATGATAGTGATGAAAACTAAGAAGAGGCTTCTCTACGACCTCTGAGAGGTTAACGACGCCGGTTATATTCGGATTCCAGAATCCGGGTGTGAGAGACAAGTCCGCGACGCAGACTTGCTCCCTCCAAGCACAAAAGCTGTTGCTTCTTGGCAGCTTGCTTGGTCCAAAGTGGGGTCCCTTCGTGGACCCAGCCGACGATCCTTGGAGGGTCGGACCTAGATGTTTTAACCCCATATACATTATTTTACCTATTTAAAGCCTTTTTACAAGTTTTAGACTTCATACAACACTCCCGAACCTTCCAAATACGTAAGAACGTTCACTAGTTCAATTTAGCTAGTTTCTGAACGTCATGGTAGTTTCTAAGAGTTTTGGTTCAAACACTTCTTAGAAAAGTATATTACACTTATGTAGGTGTAAAATCATTAATAGTCATTTTGTGAAGCTGTAGTCTAGGTCATAGAATTTTCGGGGTGTGTTAATACTCCCCCCTTAGGAACATTCGTGACTGAATGATAGGAAGGTCATACCATGAATATGTCACACATCATACACACATAGGTTCACATAACATACATTTCATGTTTTATATATTATACATTTCATATCCACGAGACCTTGGAATCGTGGATGTAGCATTAAGATATCTCAAGTGAGGGTCCAACATATGGGACCTCAACCCGAGGGCCTTCTTTAGCAGACACAGAGTCTGCTTCATTCGTTCATTCGTACTTCAGATTATTCATTTCATTCATTCGTAGGCTGATGTAAACACCAGCTATACCTAGGATGAAGTTTAAGACTCTCATCGGGATTATGAAGTGCAATGACCAAGAATGACCTAATGTCATTACTTGAATCTGGTTTCACCTCCTGATTGTCTTGAACAAACACCTTCGGTATCGTTCATTTCATTATCTTTCATACTTTGAGGAACTTCAACCTCAACCGACATAGATCATTTGAGCATCATGAAATCCGGTGTCTCCCCCACACCGAAAATATGTGGAGTCACTGGCCAAAAGTGAAACCAAAACATGCTAGCTTATTGGGTTCGAACCAAGCTAGTTCCCTATGGTGGCAACATAGTTCAAAGACTAGGAGATTTAGGGAGACCCATACCCACCTTGATGGACAGTCTCATCTCATGAGAATTACGTGAACCTCCGCTCTTCCCGAAAGAAGTCATCACCACTCATAACTAGCCTATCGGTGCTCAGTTTAAAGTTCCTATTTACATTCAACTCATACATCATCGAAGCTTGCTTCTAGCATGAGGTAGTCATAGCTCATTAGATGATTTCTCATCTCTTCTTTACGTATTAAGTCTGAATTTTCCTTACACTTACATCCTTACTTTACATTGATGAATGTGAATTGTCCTTACATATCATCCTTAGGTGTTAATGAGACTAGTCTCACACATTCTAACACCTTCATTCGTGAGTAATCTTTTAACATAGTAGCTTAGGTGTAAGGAATACTTGTCTCACTTCCTTTAACACCCCATTATGGTCACTTACTTAATTTAGACCCCCCTTAATTATGTTATAACTCACGTTACATCTTTACTTTAGTGTAGTAGCTTCATTTCATCATTTATGGACGATGAGCACTTCCTTCAATGAGTTACATATGTTCATAGTTCATTCTTGTAGGGCATGTTGGGAGTTGTCCCAATGAATATCATTCCCTTGGTTATGGATTCATTGATGTTACTTTAGAAGTGCTTAATATATACTTGATACTCTGACTACACAAGAATTGACATATGATTAGTATTGGCTCAAGATTTGGGATGTTAGACTAGCAAATTCATTGTTTTTGGCATAAGACAATTTTACGTATGTTCATATTTGAATTGCCATATGTATGAACCCTTAGACAATCTTTTAATCATTTACATAAGTTCCTAGCCATTAGCATATATTCATTTTGACCAAATAGAGTTAGCCAATTTTATTGGAACCAGATAGCCAATTTATTCAAGATATGATTTCCTAGATGTCTTTGAGCCAATTCTTAGTTTATGGATTTTAGTGTAACGTTTTAAGAACATATTGGACAGCATCAAACTAAAATTTGATGGCTTTAGCATCTTCATAACATCACAACAACAGCAAGTCAACATTCGGCCAAAGACACATAATTCACTTAACACATCACGGACTTAACTTAGCATATTATCGATCCTTAATTATCATGATAAGATTAACTTTATGCAATTACAAGTTCATAAGTTCATTCGATACTCACCATTCAAGAACAATACATGTTAAGAACAGTCAGCACCACATACCAACAACATGATCTCTAACATATTCAACATTGAAATCGAAAAGGATACTAGGGACAAGGAGTTCGACGAGAAAGGGAACAACCCTAGTAAAGATCGTTGAATTCGTTGGAAAGAAAGTTCTCTTGGAGAAAGGAGTCCAGGAGAGAAACCCATACCTTAAGTTGAACTTAATCTACGAAGACTACATTGAACGAAAACTTGGAGAAACCTTGAAATCGCCTAGGAGAATCAATGGAATTGTCTGTTTTTCTTTCGCTCGCTTTCTTACTATTTTGCGTCGTGTATTTGTTTGAGTTTGAACGTGAGTCTAAGTCTTAGGAACTGATATTGACTCATTCAACTAAGGATTAATAAGTTAATTACATAAATAAATTAATTAATTACTAAAAAGCCCCTCCTAGATTCACTAGAACTAGGAAAACACAATACTTAGTCAAATCTGAAATTTTTCCTAAGAATTTCGTTTTAACCCTTTAAATCAATTAATTTAATGACTAATTTAATTAATTAAGGGACCTAGGGTAATTAAAAAAGTACCCCTAAGTCATTGTAACTATAATCAACCCTTTAGGACCATCCTAGGTTAAGTACTAGGATGTTTCTTGAATTATACTAGGTTAGTGAAAGGATTTCATTTTATCATTTAAACTAATTAATTAAATTTCTAATTTAATTATTTAGGTGACCTAAGGTAATTACTAAAGTACCCTTAAGTCGTTAGGACCATAACCAATCCTTTGAACAATCCTATGTTAGGTACTAGGTTGTCTTTTTCTTGTTTTAACCAAAATCTTGAAATTGCTTTGTGATTTCGGTTTTGCCCCTTCAAATTAATTAATTAAGTTGATACATTAATTAATTAAGTAGCCTAGGGTAATTAATAAAGTATCCCTAGGTTGTTAGGACCTTAACTAACTCTTTGGACCATCCTAGGTTAAGTACTAGGTTGTCCCTTTCTTGTCTTAACTGAAATCTGGAAATTTCCTTTGTAGTTTCGGTTTTAGACCTTTTAAATTAATTAATTAAGTTGATAAATTAATTAATTAGGTAACCTAGGGGAATTACTAAAGTACCCCTAAGTTGTTAGGACCATAACTAACATTTTGGACCATCCTAGGTTAGCTACTAGGTTGTCTCTTCAACTAGTACTAGGTTAGTGTCAACACGGTTTAGTCCTAGGTTGTCGGGTGCACTAATGGGTCCATTGCGATTAGCCCTAGGTTATATATCTAGTAAGGGCAGTTAGTTAGAGCCTAGAGTTTGTTAGGTAGTTAGTCCCCACATGGGGGGACCCATCCGCACATGCTGCCCCTTAACTACCCTAACCGAATTCGGTTAGGGTGGTCCCCTCCTTATGGCCGATTCCCACTTGCCCATGTTCTTGCACATGGGTTGGTTGTACTTTACTAACTAACTATTCTTGATGTCCTATTTGGAATATTTACTTATTGTCCCAAGGACCCTTACCATGTCCTTGGGCACTGCTTAATTTACATGATCATTTTAAATGGTCATGTGCTATGGTATCTAGGCTTGACACTTGGATGCCTCATACCTTTTGTGAGTTGGACGACATATATTTTATTATCTTAGGGTCTTTATTGCAGGTACAATTCTTAAACAAGCTCATTAATGTTAGAAAATTGGCTAACACCCCTTTAGGCCAATATTTCTAATATGCCCAATATTTTGCTTATTTGGGTATTATATAGAAATTGGCTAATACCCCTTAGCTAATTTTCTATATTATGCCCAATATTTCTCAATATTGGGCATTAGGATGCCTACGTATCCCCAATACGCATTCTTAAAGACCTATTGGGCTCTTCACTAGACATGTAATTTTTCGGAATGTTACAGATGTCCATTCTAAGAATCAACATAGCTGACCTACACTCATTAACCACAAGATCGGATATCCCCATGACAAATTTGTTCATCTTAGTCCTAGAATCCGCAACCATAGTAGGGGCATGCTTTAATGAGTGAGCTTGAGACTATACTCTTTCACGCTCATACCCCTTTGACGAAGGTTAATGATTCTTGCATCTTTCTCTCCCTTAGTTTCAAGGGAAAGAACTTATCAAGGAAAGCCGTCTTGAAATCTCCCAAGTAATTCAGCCTTCTATAACCGGCCTCTCATCCTTCCATTGCTCATACCAAACTTGAGCCATATATTTGAGTTGGTAGGTGGCTAGTTCCGTCATTTCTTGAGAAGAAACATCCATAGCATCAAGAACATTGAACACTTCATCAATGAACCCTTGTGTGTCCTCCTCCACCTTAGAACCATAGAATGTAGAGGGATTTATCCTTGTGAAGTCCCTAATCCTTGAAGCGGTGGTGTTATAATTGGGGTTCACTTGCACCCGTGCATCCCTAGAAACTTGGGTAGCCAACACTTGAGTCAAGCTATGAATGGCCGACCTTATGCCAACATTAGACATATGTAACACTCCGGAAATTCCATGACATAGACTAGAGCTTAATATATTTAATAATGCTTAAAATGATGTTTCCAGACCTATATTAATGTAAGAAACTCATTTGGAAAATAGTTATAGCCAAAACGACAAAGAAAGACCTTGACGTCCGGAAACTAGATAATTCAAACTAGTTGACGTCCCTATGTTTGATGATGTCTTAGAGGTGACAAATGAAGTTCAAAACTTATAATGAGACCTTGGATAGGTAGTATGTAGTACAAAGGGTCAAAACGTCCAGTAATGACACGCCAAGGACCACCCGAAGAGTCCTTGCGGAGGACCCAAACATGGGTGGACAGGCTGCCTGGCAGCCTACGAGCATGCAGAACTGGACGCAAAGCGTGCGACGCGAGCATGACACGCAGTTCACTGCCTCAAGATTTGAGAGGAATCCTCGCGACGCAAGGCTGACATGCAACTCACTGCCTCAACTCAAAATTAAATCAAAACAATGGGATTTGGCCCCGTGACGCACAACTACTTCCCAGAATCATTAAAGTCGTATTTTGGGTAATTTAACTTATTAAAAAGACCGATTTCAGTGGAGGGTCTTTTGGGTAATTCATAGGAAGACTATATATTGATATTAGGTCATTTTTAGACCACTTTTACACGTCCCAAATCAGATCAAACAAAAATTTTCTCATCTCTAAAGAAACGCTCTCTTTTCCAAACTCCAATGAAGAACAAGAAATGCTTAAGGAAGAATACGAACGTTTCGAAGTTTCCAATCAGATTTCGTGGATTATTCATCTATAAGGTATGGGTTTTTCAATCTTGGGATTCCTTTCTTCAAGAGGTCCATTCAAAGATAAGTTTTCAACACATTCAATTCTAGGGTTTTTACTCTACAAAACGGGTTTTCTTCATAATTCCAGATTTATGATTATTGATGAAAAACAATTGTTTTCTATGGTTAATTATGCATGTATTGTTGAGTCTTTGACTTGTAAGGATAGATTTTCGTGTGAATCATGTGTATTATCAATTTATTGGTTTCGAATGGGTTATACCCAATGCTTGATTACACGTAAACGTAGTGATTGGAATTAAGACCAGAATGAACTCCTAAATGACCCTTTCCCTTATTCAACGTTATGCATTGACCTTGTATATGATTTGAAGAATTGTTCTTGATTATGCTTTTGAGTTTTTCACTATGTTATGGTTATGAATGTTGTAATTTGAACTTAAGTTCTTGAATAAGGTTCTTGGAAGCAAGAGGTAAGTCTTCTAAAGTTGTGATTACTCTACAATGTTGATGTTAGCCTATAAGTCATGATGCTATGTTATGAAAGTATGTATGATGTTGTTATATGTATATGTTGGGCTATGAACATGTTACTTGTGAGATAATGATAAGAATACGAAAATGCAAGTTATGATACTCTCTTGTATGCTTTACACAAGATGATTATGCTATGTAAACCTCATAAACGAAAGGATTATGATGAAAGGAAATTCTCATCTAATCTTAAAGAGCTCTTGATCATGTTATACAAGGAATTAACCTCCTATTACCTATGATAAGTTTATGATAAAAGACAACTTAAAGGTTATTCAAGAAAGGTACTTAAGCTAAGCACCGATGAACTAGCTATGAGAGGTGTCCCTTCCCTAGTTGGAAGGTAGGTTCACAATGACTCTCATGAGATTCAGGCTGCCATGTAATGTGGAACAATGAGTCTCTAATACATCTCCTAGTTCTTGAACTATGTTGCTACCAAAGGATATTAGCTAGTGGATCCATCTAGAAAGCTATGTCATGTTAGGTTCTACTTTGGCCGGTAGACCACCTTCTTTCGGTGTGAGATTTTATGACACCAGATTCCATGTTTAGCTCACATGGTCTATGTCGGTTAAGGAGAATGTTCCCTTATGTAAAAATAAAAGACAAGTAAATGAACATTGACTAGGGTGACTTGAGGAGTCTACTTAGTATAGGTAGGGGTATGGGACTCTACCTAGACATTGCACAAGTTGGCTCTAAGGGAAGTCCTAGGAGATTGTTCTTATGTAATATGATAACATGAAAGCTATATGTTTATGATTCATGATGTTACTCTTATAGGATGTTGGTCATTATGATGAATATGTTATTTGGTTATATTACTATATGAAGCGATGAAAACTTATGTTACAAGTTACATGAAGCAAAGTTTCTTTCTGGTCTCCTATATTATCTACCTAGTTATGTGGGATTATGGGGCTTCACATGACCATTGCACGTGTAGGTTGGGGATGGAATCATTGGTAAGTCTTTTGTATGCTATGCTATTTGATCTATTGACTATGAAAAGTTAATATGACTCTATGATAATATGTTTTCGATTATGATCATGCTTTAAGTTGATGGAATCCTTAACTTATAAATGTTATGTGGTATGTGCATTGAATACATTCATATGACTTAGCATGTTTTCTAAAGAGATGATAAATGACCCTTTTTCATGCATTCCCTTAAATGTTATGTGCATATACCCATACTTAATATATGTGGCCTACTAACCCCATTACTTTATATTACTACAACTGTAGGTTCCGGCCATTGAAGTTTAAGGAGGTCGATTTGAAGAATCTTGGAACTCTTTCTCCAAGTCTTGGTAGGTCTTCATATTCAGGGACACTATCTTCTATATTCTAGCTTACGCAGATTTTTAGTAGTTTTAAGAACATTTTAATTCAATTATGTTCTTTGGATTCTCTTGTATTAAAGCCTATGTGGCATATTAACTATTATTGGCTAAGTCTAGATTCGCACTCTTTAGATGGTTTTATATATGTGAGACAGATTTTTTAGAATATCGTATGTCTTTATGAACGTTTAGTATGAAGTCTAAGTATACTTTACATAAGCATGTAAAAGTTTTAATTTTCCGCAATTTTTACTGATCACATGTTATGACGAATGCTAAGGGATTGTTTGAGTCCTCTGAGAGGAAGATGACGCTTGTCTCAACCGGGGTATGCTCTCCGGGTGTGATAAACTTTGTATCAGAGCATGAGGTTAAAAATCCTTAGGATCAATGTCTCACTAAACCACATTACCTAGTGTCTTGTTCATGGTTGTGAAGCGCGCCACAATTGTGGATGAGAGGCTATGTGATGATTAGGAAACTTCTCTTTTCTTGATACTCCTATGTCGTGCCCTTAGAGTTTTGACAATATGTGTCTATTAGCATCTAATCCATTTCTTGTGGTTATAGGTGATGAACACAAGAAGGACAGCCAAGAGAAGAGTAGGAGGGGAGATTGCGCTTGCGGGAGCTACTCCCCAAGGTAACCAAAATGCTCCTGAAGTGCAAGCTGCGGCAAATGATCAAGTTCCAGTGAATCCTCCGGTTATGACGGATGGTGAGGTGAGGGCAGCATTGTTCAAAATGTCCCAATCCATCACCACCCAAGCTCAAGCCATCATGACTCAAGCTAATAGAGAGGTTGCACCTCGAGAGAACCAGCATGTTAGCACTATGGCTAGCCGTTTGAGAGATTTTACAAGGATGAATCCTCCCATGTACTTTGGGTGAAAAGTTGATGAAGACCCCTACGATTTCCTTGATGAGGTCTACAAGATATTGTTTTCTATGGGGGTGAGTACTATTGAGAAGGCAGAACTTGCTGCTTATCAACTCAAGGACGTGGCTCAGACATGGTACAATATGTGGAAGGATAGTAGGACTTCAGGAGATGGTCCCGTGACTTGGGAGATCTTTACAAAGGCCTTTCTTAACAGATTCTTACCAAGGGAGCAAAGAGAAGATAAGATAGAAGAGTTTATCAACCTTCGTCAAGGAGGTATGAGTGTTAAGGAATACTCCTTGAAGTTCATTAAGCTGTCCAAATATACTTCTTCTTTGGTTTCTAATGCTAGGGATAAATGAGTCGTTATGTAACGGGTGTGTCCGAAGAGCTTGAAGAAGAATGTCGTGCAGCCATGCTTCATGACAATATGGATCTTTCTAGGTTGATGGTTCATGCTCAACAGGTTGAGGAAAGTCACCTTAGAAAGAGGAATAGGGAAGCTAAGAAGGCAAAGTCTTTTGAGAGTTGTTCTTCTAAAAGTAGGCTTGATGTTCAAGACAAGCCTAAGTTTAAGAAGAGGTTTTCAAATCAAGTTCCTTCAAATTTCTCCAAGAATCGCAATGATAGAGGTTCTAATCCTAAACCTCAAAAGGGGAGAAATGTTGATCCACCAAGAGAAAGACCAACTTGTGGTAAGTGTGGTAAGAAACATAGGGGTGAATGTCTTGTTGGAACTAATAGTTGTTATGGTTGTGACAAAGGTGGCCATATGGTGAAATATTCTCCTAATGTGAGAAGTCAAGGTAAGGGAAAGAGTCAAGCTCAACCAAGCGGTCCTAATTCGGAAGCTCCAAAAGGAACCGTTTCTATGCACTCAAGGCTAGGGGTGAACAAGAAAGCTCTCCTGACGTTATGACGGGTATGTTACAAGTTTTCTCTGTTAATGTTTATACATTGCTTGACCTAGGTGCTACTCTTTCTTTTGTTACACCTTTGGTAGCTAGGAAGTTTGATGTACTCTAATGTTTTGACTGAACCATTTTCCATTTGTACCCCAATGGGTGACTCTGCAGTTGCAAAAAAGTGTTTATAGGAAATGTCTTGTGATGCTGCCCAATAGAGTTACTCTTGTTGATTTGGTAGAACTTGACATGTTTTATTTCGATATAATCTTGGGTATGGATTGGCTTCATGATTGTTTTGCTTCCATAGATTGTAGAACAAGGGTAGTGAAGTTTCAATTCCCTAATGAACCTATTCTAGAGTGGAAGGGGGGAAATTCTATGCCAAGAGGTAAAATTATTTCGTGTTTGAAGGCTTGTAATATGATAGCCAAGGGTTTTTTATACCATGTCGTGAGGTTTAAGGACCTAGAATGTGAAACTCTTTCTATTGAGTCAATCCCTGTAGTGAGAGAATTCCCAGAAGTTTTTCCTAATTACCATCCACGAGTTCCTCCCGAAAGGGAAATTGACTTTGGCATTGATTTATTACCGGATACGAATCCCATTTCAATTCCTCCATATAGGATGGCTCCGTATGAATTGAAAGAGTTGAAGCTACAACTCAAAGATTTACTAGACAAGGGTTTCATTCAACCTAGTATTTCTCCATAGGGTGCTCCGTTCTTTTTTGTTAAGAAGAAGGATGGGTCCCTTAGAATATGCATTGATTATCGCCAACTTAATAAAGACACCATAAAGAACAAGTATCCTCTCCCTCGAATTGATGATCTCTTTGATCAACTCCAAGGCGCTAGTTTCTTTTCAAAGATTGACTTAAGGTCGGGATATCACCAACTTAGGGTGAGAGTTGAAGATGTTCCCAAAACAGCTTTCCGTACTAGATATGGTCACTATGAATTTCTAGTCATGCTTTTGGGTTAACGAATGCCCCGGCGGCATTTATAGACTTAATGAATAGAGTTTTTCGAGATTACCTTGAATCTTTTGTGATTGTGTTCATTGATGATATTTTGATATACTCAAAGAATGGAGATGAGAATGAGAATCACTTGAGGTTGGCCTTGCAAGTCCTTAAAGAACACCAACTTTATGCAAAATTTAGCAAGTGTGAATTTTGGTTGAGGTCGGTTACTTTTCCTTTCCATATTATCTCTGGTGATGGAGTACAGGTTGATCCGAAGAAGACGGATGCGGTCAGAAATTGGCCTAGACCTTTTACTCCCACAGATATAAGGAGTTTCTAGGGTCTAGCCGGCTATTGTAGAAGATTTGTTGATGGATTTTCGTCCATTGCTTCTCCTTTGATAGATTTGACCCAAAAGAAGGTGAAGTTTGAGTGGTCGAAAGCTTGTGAGAAAGTTTTTCAAGAGTTGAAAGATAAGCTTACCTCCGCTCCGGTGTTGACCTTACCGGAGGGTAATGAAGGCTTTGTGGTGTATTGTTATGCGTCTCGAGTAGGATTGGGATGTGTCCTCATGCAGCATGGTAAGGTGATAGCTTATTCTTCTAGGCAACTCAAGTTCATGAGAAGAATTACCCAACCCATGACCTTGAGTTAGCCATTGTAGTTTTTGCCTTAAAAATATGGAGGCATTATTTGTATGGTGTGCATGTTTATGTATTTACTGACCATAAGAGTCTTCAATATGTGTTTACACAAAAGGAGTTGAACCTCCGACAGAGAAGATGGTTAGAATTGTTGAAGGATTACTACATGAGTGTCCTTTACAACCCCGGGAAAGCCAACGTGGTTGCGGATGCTTTGAGTCGTATGACAATGGGTAGTGTGTCTCATGTGGAAGAAGAGAAGAAAGAACTTGTGAAATTTGTTCATAGGTTGGATCGCTTAGGTGCGGCTAGAAAATTCTCCAATTGGTGGTTTCATGGTCCATCATAACTCCAACTCATCATTAGTGGTTGAGGTGAAATCTAAGCAACATCTTTATCCTCTATTGATAGAGTTGAAGAAATCGGTACTTAGTAAACTCAATGAGTCATTCTCCCAAGAGGGGATGGTGTTCTTAGGTACCAAAGGAGATTATGTGTACCTGATGTTGAGGATTTGAGAAATTAGATTCTAGAAAAAGCCCATGGTTCTCGCTATTCTATACATCCGGGTGGCACCAAAATATATCATGACCTTAGAGAGGTCTATTGGTGGGATGGCTTAAAGAGGGACATAGCAGAGTTTATTGCTAAGTGTCCAAACTTCCAACAAGTTAAAGCTGAACATCTAAAACCTGGTGGTTTAACCTAAATCATGGATGTTCCTACATGGAAGTGGGAAGCTATCAATATTGACTTTGTTGTTGGGTTGCCTCGAACCCGAAATCAAATGATTCTATATGAGTTATTGTGGACAGGTTGACCAAATCTGCCCATTTTATTCCTATTAAGTTTACTTACACTGCCGAAGATTATGCAAGAATCTACATTAATGAGATCACGAGTCTTCATGGGATTCCTTTGTCCATCATTTCGGATAGAAGTGCCCAATTCACTTCTCATTTTTAGAAGACTTTTCAGAAGGGTTTAGGTACTCAAGTGAAACTTAGTACCGCTTTTCATCCTCTGACGGATGGTCAAGCGGAACATACTATTCAGACCCTTGAAGACATGTTGAGAGCACGTGTCATTGATTTCAAGGAAGTTGGGATGATCACTTACCTTTGATTGAGTTCTCTTACAATAGTAGCTATCATTCGAGGATCTCCGTGGCATCTTTTGAAGCTCTTTATGGTAGAAGGTGTAGATCTACGGTTGGATGGTTTGAGGTTGGTGAGTCCTCACTCCTTGGACTAGAGATTATCTATGAGTCGATAGAGAAAATTCAAATCATAAGAGATAGATTGAAGACAACCAATAGTCGGCAAAAGTCTTATGCCGACAATAGAAGAAGAGATCTTGAGTTTGAAAGAGGTGATCATGTCTACTTGAAGATTTCACCTATGAAAGGGGTGATGAGATTCGATAGAAAGGGGAAGTTAAGTCCCCGGTATATTGGTCCTTATGAGGTTTTACAATGAATTGGAAAGGTTGCCTATGAGTTGAAATTACCTAGTGAACTAGCTTCGGTTCATCCGGTGGTTCATTTTTCTATGCTCAAGAAATGCATAGGAGACTCGGTGTCTATTCTGCCTGTTGAAGGTTTAGGAGTGGATGAGAACCTCTCCTATGAAGAGGTTCTGGTTGAGATCCCAGATCGTCAAGTCAAGAAGTTGAGAAACAAGGAGGTTGCCTCTGTAAAAGTTCTATGGAGGAACCATCTTGTTGAGGGTGCAACATGGGAAGGCTGAAGCAGACATGAAGTCCCGCTACCCTCATCTATTTACTCCTTGAGGTTAGATATTCCTCTTAATAGAGAAAGTAATTCATAATCATCAAATTAACTTGTTTATAAGTGCATGTTTTGGTAAAAGATAGTACCAACTAGAGTTTTAAGAAGATGTTTTCATACTCTATTCTTGCATTTATGTGAAACATGTATGCATATGTTTTCTTGAGATTTTGCTATTTTGTTGTTATCTTGAGAAGTTGATGGCATGGTAACTCTTTGATACATTTTGATCTTATGATAAGGGTGAGAAGGAAGTTCCTCGCTATGTGTTATGAAATATGTAGTTCTTAAATGTTTGTGTATCATGAATTGAGTTCTATGTGTAATGTTATGGTATGTGTTTTATGGAGTTGTGATTTACTCCAATGAGCCACAACTCATTATGATTTTTATGTTGTTGATTGGTTTGGCAGCTAGTATTGAGTCTATTCTTAACTCCAAAAGATTTTAGTATCATTCGAGGAATAATATTCCTAACGGGGGATAATGTGACACTCCGGAAATGCAATGACTTAGACTAGAGCTTAATCTATTTAATAATGCTTAAAATGATGTGTACAGACCTATATTAATGTAAGAAACTCATTTGGAAAAAAGTTAGAGCCAAAACGACAAAGAAAGACCTTGACGTCCGGAAACTAGCTAATTCGAACTAGTTGACGTCCCTATGTTTGATGATGGCTTAGAGGTATCAAATGTAGTCCAAAACTTGTAATGAGACCTTGTATAGGTAGTATGTAGTAAAAAGTATCCAAACGTCCGGTAATGACACCCCAAGTACCACCCGAAGGGTCCTTGGGGAGGAACCAAACATGGGTGGGCAGGCTGCGAGCATGCAGAACTGGACGCAAAGTGTGCGAACCGAGCGTGACACGCAGTTAACTGCCTCTAGATTTCAAAGGCAGCCTCGTGATGCGAGTCTTACACGCACCTCACTGCCTCAACTCAAAATTAAATAAAAATGATGGGATTTGGCCCCGCGACGCACAACTTCTTCCCAGAATCGTTAAAGTCATCGGATTATACAAAGTACCCCTAATGCTATGATGTTGACACAATCTGGTTGGCGGCATTTTCAAATGAAAAACATAAAAGATTATTTGGATCATTGTTCCAATGTATCTCAGACTTTCTGCAAGTTCCAATTTAGAAGGCTGAAATTGACCATTAGAAAACAAAACAATGGCCAATAAAAAGAATTCTCCTTTGAAGTTTATTTTAATGAGCATAAAACCAGGCGAAGAGTCTAATTACTGCTTTTTGTTTCACTTTATAGGGTAGGGTCACCGTGACTAAGTGGGTCATAGAAAAGAAAATACATAAAGCCTAATAAGCGAGCCATGCTTCCTTGAAATTTGCCAGAACTGTCATCACCTATGGTTGATTAAGAAAAAAAAACTGGAAATAAGAGACCTGGTTTTTTTTCCAGTTTCTGATTCCAGAATGTCTGCATCTATTGTTCTTGTTATAGATGAATGTTTAGATGAACTACACCTCCTGAATTACATCCCTCCTTGCATGCATTTGTTGATTCACTTCCCTCGACAACGAGAATTTAGAGTATATTGTATGGCCGCACAGTATTTTATAATTTTTTGGAGGAATTTATAGCATCCATCTGCTAATGTGTAATGTGCTGCCTGATGACAAATCACCAACTCAGGAGTCCTTGAAAGCCTTGATCTACGGAACTGACATATACTTGTCGCCAATGCATGCATCATCAGAAGTGGCACACAAAATATTCTCATCATTGAGGCCATACAAATTGAACATTCCAGAAGCTTCTAGAGACCGGCGCCTGGGTACGGCAATTGAGGTTGCTCCTGCTATAATTCAAGGGCCATCAGCAGAAATTTCTCGAGGAGTAGTTAAACGGGCAGGAGATAATAAAAGAATAATTGTGTGCACTGGTTGACCTAATACTTATGTACCTGGGCTAGCGCCCTCTCTCTTCTGTGCCCTCTCTCTCTAGCAGAATGCTATCTGTTCTTATTCATATATTACCTTCCATTAGAAAAAAAATGAAAAATGTTAAGATATTCTTAATGATATTCGGGCTTCTACCCAGCAGAGTCTTCCATAACTCACCGACCGGTGAAAGGATAGCCGAACCCGTTGAAAGCCGACAGCGGAAAAAAATCATTGGCTTATCAAATTATCTACTTATTAAAACGACCCATTTAAGTGGAGGGTCTTTTGGGTAATTCATAGGACGACTATATATTGATATTAGGTAAGTTTTAGACCACTTTTACACGTCCCAAATCAGACCAAACAAAATTTCTCTCATCTTTCAAGAAACGCTCTCTTTTCCAAACTCCATTGAAGAACAAGAAAAGCTTAAGGAAGAAGACGAAGGTTTTGAAGTTTCCAATTAGATTTCGTGGATTCTTCATCTATAAGGTATGGGTCTTTCACTCTTGGAATTCATTTCCCCAAGAGGTCCATTCAAAGATAAGTTTTCTAGATATTCAATTCTAGGGTTTTTACTCTACAAAACGGGTTTTCTTCATAATTACATATTTATGATTTTGATGAAAAACAATTGTTTTCTATGGTTAATTATGCATGTATTGTTGAGTCTTTGACTTGTAAGGATCGATTTTCGTGTGAAGATTATGTATTATTAATTTATTTGTTTTGAATGGGTTATACCCAATGCTTGATGACACGTAAACGTAAGGATTGGAATTAAGACTAGAATGAACTCCTAAATGACCATTTCCCTTATTCTACGTTATATATTGACCTTGTATATGATTTGATGAATTGTTCTTGATTATGCTATTGAGTATTTCACTATGTTATGGTTATGAATGTTGTAAGTTAAACGTAAGTTCTTGAATAGGGTTCTTGGAAGCAAGAGGTAAGTCTTCTAAAGTTGTGATTACTCTACAATGTTGATATTAGCCTATAAGTCATGATGCTATGTTATGAAAGTATGTATGATGTTTTTATATGTACATGTTGGGCTATGAACATGTTACTTGTGAGATAATGATAAGAATACGAAAATGCAAGTTATGATACTCTCTTGTATGCTTTACAGAAGATGATTATGTTATGTAAATCTCACAAACGAAAGGATTATGATAAAAGAAAATTCTCAACTAATCTTAAAAAGCTCATGATCATGTTATACAGGGACTTAACCTCCTATTACCTATTATAAGTTTATGATAAAAGACAACTTAAAGGTTATTCAAGAAAGAGACTTAAGCTAAGCACTGATGAACTAGATATGAGAGGTGTCCCTTCCCTAGTTGGAAGGTAGGTTCAAAATGAGTCTCATGAGATTAAGGCTGCCATGTAATGTGGAACTATAGGTCTCTAATACATATCCTAGTTCTTGAACTGTGTTGCCACCATACAATACTAGCTAGTGGATTCACCTTGAAAGTTATGTCATGTTAGGTTATACTTTGGCCGGTAGACCACCTTCTTTCTGTATGGGGTTTTATGACACCGTATTCCATGTTTAGCTCACATGGTCTATGTCGGTTAAGGCGAATGTTCCCTCATGTAAAAATGAAATACAAGTAAATGAACGTTGACTAGGTTGATTTGAGTAGTCTACTTAGTATAGGTAGGGGTATGGGAATCTACCTAGACATTGGACAAGTTGGCTCTAAGGGAAGTCCTAGGAGATTGTTCTTATGTAATATGATAACATGAAAGGCATATGTTTATGATTTATGATGTTACTCTTATAGGATGTTGGTCATTATGATGAATATGTTATTTGGCTATATAACTATATGAAGTGATGGCTACATGTATTAAAGTTACATGAAGCAAAGTTTTACTTCTGATCTCCTATGTTATCTACCTGGCTATGTGGGGTTAGGGGGCTTCACATGACCATTGCACTTGTAGGTTGGGGATGGTATCATTGGTAAGTGTTTTGTATGCTATGCTATTTGATCTATTGAATATGAAAATTTAATATGACTCTATGATAATATGTCTTAGATTATGATCATGCTTTAAGTTTATGGAATCCTTAACTTGTAAATGTTATGTGGTATGTGCATTGAAGACTTTCATATGACTTAGCATGTTTTCTAAAGAGATGATAAAGGATCCTTTTTCATTCATGCCCTTAAATGTTATGTGCATATACCATACTTAGTACATGTGGCGTACTAACCCCATTACTTTATATTACTACAACTGTAGGTTCCGGCCATTGAAGTTTAAGGAGGTCGATTTGAAGAAGCATGGAACTCTTTCTCCAAGTTTTGGTAGGTCCTCATTTTTGGGGACGCTTCCTTCTATATTCTAGCTTACGCAGATTTTTAGTAGTTTTAAGAATACATTATTTCCATTATGTTTTTTGGATTCTCTTGTATTAAGGCCTATATGGCATATTGACTATTATTGGCTAAGTCCAGATTTGCACTCTTTAGATTGTTTTATATATGTGAGATAGATTTTTTAGAATACCGTATGTATTTATGAACGTTAAGTATGAAGTCTAAGTATACTTCACATAAGTATGTAAAATTTTTAATTTTTCCGCAATTTTTACTGATCATATGTTATGAGGAATGCTAAGGGATTTTTTGAGTCCGCTGAGAGGACGACGACGCCGGTCTCATCCGGGGTATGCTCTCCGGGTGTGACAACATAGCCCCTTCTTCAATAGGAACTTGATGGTTATGATGATCTTGAGGGGGAACCTCCTCATTCAAATTCTCCTCTCCAGCCCTTCGAGCATTGTTCCTTCTTGTATTCATTTCCTATAAGCACAATAAAAGGATTATAAGAAAGGACAATATAAAGCTAAGACTTTTAGGCACGACTAAGAAATATCAATAGAGTCAAAGTTCTATCACGACCCTATTTCTCGAGTCATGATGGCGCCTACTATAACCCACCAGTAGGTAAGCTGACTCGTAACCCAGAACAACACGTAATGGATCTGAGGGTAGAAACTAAACAAGAGAAAACAAACTTACTATAACAACATAAGCAAACAAAAACATATATACAAATAAGGAACCCTCCCAGAACCTGGAATTCACTAGTACAGAGCTACCAACAAAACGAGTACAAGTCCCCATAGTGGACCACCGAAACTAGACTGTCTCGAAAAGTAAAAGACAAGTCTTTATATAAACAGATGGAGACTAAAATAGTATAAAACGCCGTGAGCTCACCCCCGTCTCCAGACCAGCCTGCTCCAAACTCGATCAACGCTGGCTACTGGTGCTCGGACCTGCATAACAAAAATAGATGCAGAGCGCAGCAAAAGTACCAAACAACAGGTACCCAGTAGGCATCATAGGCCGACTGAACTAGAAAAGTAAAGCAATATGAAAAGACGGAATCACATAACTAGAGGTCAAGAACGGAAGTCTAAGTAACAATGGAATGCACACGAGTGTATAAAGATCTAACTAAATTAATATATAAGCTAACTACACCTAACTGGACCCCCATAAGCCCAGAAGGTACACTCGTGCGCAAGTTTAAATAAAAACCCGAACGAACCCCCATAAGCCCGACGAGTACACAAAATAACTATAACTAAGGAGAATAGAACTCAAGGCCAAAGAACATCGAACGAGATGCTCCAAACCAAATAGTAGAATCTAACGATACGGAGGTCGAGCCTCGAACCGGACGCTCACCAGAATTACACAAGTAGCCAATCAAAAAATATAAGTAACTAAGGCCGGACCTCTAACCGGATGCTCTACATACTTTAGGTCGGACCTCTAACCGAATGCTCTACATAAGTATGCGGATGGTCGAGGCCGTACCTTGAACCGGATGCTCTTCGAAAACCATCAATGAAGTCGTAACATCGAAGAAGTAAGGATAACTACCACCGGAGCGATATCATCGTCTAGTTAAGGACCAAACTATCAGACTTAAGTCTGCTATACTAGTCTACAAGGATTTAAGTCGGCCGAACGACATCGGGGCTAAACTAAGTCCTACCGATTTCGAATCATGCATTTTTAAGGCAATCCTTAGTCAAACCTAAACTAAGGCCCAACATACTTCCAATAACCAGTATCAAATCATACAAGTACTCCATATAGCAATGAAGGTCAATTACTAACATAAAACATGCTCACAGTTACCTAATAATTCTCATAAATATATAGAAAACAAGATTTCTAACACCTATGCATGATTCAATAACTACCCAACCCAAATCCCAACTAATCAACATCCATTCACATGTTCAAGTTCAATCTAAGAAAAAGAAATCGTAGCCTACCTGTACGCAGATCACGCGCGCTCCAAAATCACTTCTCCGGAGCTTTCCCTTTCTAAAAGGCCTCGAAACGTTGATACACTATCAAAATAGAGTCACAACATTATTACGGTTATTTAGACATTAAAATCGCAAGAAACGGAGACGGGCCAATTTTGCGGTCAAAATGGAAAAAGTGGTACCCGCACTTAAAATTTCAGAATTAACCCCAAATAAAGGTCCTAAACAGCTATCGGAACTTGTGTTCCAAAATGGAACACAATTCGGGACTCAAAACAGTCACAACACGTACATGCAACCAAAAACCCAAATACTACGCTAAAATTCAACAATAATGGCAGCATCTATTTACAAGAATTTACCAGAAATGAAGGTCCAACTGCTGAAACCGATCATACCACAACGATCCTCACAAAAAACCACACAATTTAGGCTCTTGAATCATCAAATTCGGACCTAAAATGGCCAGAAAATCATCATCTAAAATCTTCCAAAATCAAGCTCACAAAAAGGGGTCGTGACAGTAGGTATTTTATGAAATTTACCTCAAATCGGGACCCCAAATTAGATTCCAAGCTCACCAATGCGTTTCCCTAAAAAAATCTCACAACTTAGCCTTTTTAATCGCCCAATTTGGAGTTCTTAGCTCAATATATCGCAACTTTAAAATATAACATAAAGGCTGAATTTTGGGGATTTTAAAAGGGCGAACCTGGTTGTTAAAAAGCCTAAAAAAACTGGTCGTTAAAACCCCAATTCTGGTCGCTAAAGGGCTGCACCAGATTTCAGCTTTGGCTAATTTCTTCAAAGTCTTCGACGGGGTGCTCGGAATCCGTTCGGAAAATGATAAAAATAAAACAAATATGCTCTCCTATTAAATTTGACATTCTTGACTCAACGGCGTAGTCGAAATTTCCATCAGAGGTCATCTCGATAAAAAGTGGGTGCCACTTCCATCAGTCATTTTAAGTCAAAATCTACAAAAGGGCTCGGAAAAATATCGGAAACCTCAGGACACAAAAGAAGGGTCAAACAAGACCAAACTCGACATTCCGGATCTATCCGCGTTGACAAAATTCTCATTCGAGCGTGTTTACTCAGAATGTTGACTAAAGTCAAAGTTAGCCTTAAACTTAAAGTTAAAACGCCTCATGGCACCAACTAACACTGAAAACTTCGGGAGTTGTGTCGACCATGCTACTAGCCTAAAATGACCCTTCCGAAGCTGATGGAATCGTCATAATTGTACTCCGATGTCATCTTCTTGAAATTTTGATAAAAAATGATCGTTCAAGGTTCATAAGCTCCAAAAACACTAAAACTCGTACAATAACCAAACTAACGACCAGGTGACCGAACTGTCAGTTACAGCAAGTCATAAATGACTTGGAGTCGCTATAGGAACGCTCCAAACGATGTACAAAAGACAAAACACAGAAATGACCAAGAGTGTCATTACAAGTTCCTAAGCATCTTATAGTCTCTAATTCATAAGTGTGGCGAGCTTCACAATTATGAATAAGACCCTATATAGATAGGGTTTAGTGAGATATCAATCCTAAGATTAATCAACCTCATGCTCTAATACCAAGTTTTCTATGACCCAAAGTACCGCCTAAGCGTAACCGGCATCTTTGTCCTCGAAGAGGACTTAGACAAGCCCTTATCATTCGTCATAGCACATCATAGGTGAAGAAAATGCGGAGAAGTTAAAACTTTTCTATATAGTGAAGTATATTTAGACTTCACGCATATCGTATATGGGGTTTACATTGACCCCTCGTTTATGAAGCTTATATTGGCTTCTCGTTTAACATTTAACAACAACATAGTCTAATAGTTCATCTCACATTTAACCATCTAAAAAGTGAATCACAATAGTTTGGGCATAGCCTTTAGTCTAATACAATATGCCCATATAGTCTACAATGAAGTCTCAACATGAGAATGGAATAACTGTCTTAAAACATAGACAAAACTAATAAGGCTTGATGAGTGGTTCTATCCTAGGAACTCATAAGGACTCACCAAATGATTAAGAAAAGATCAAGTCTTCTTCTCCGATGGCCACAAATCTCCTCAATGGCCCGAACCTAAAATGTTTGGGAGAATGGAGAAAATATGGGTTAGTACAAACCACGTGTACTAAGTGTTGATTCTATGAATAAAAATCATCAGTGCATGAGAAAAGGACATTTTGATCAAAATCATGCTTTCAATTAATTTAACTCAACATGCACATATATATAAGCATAGTAAGTCAATTCAACATAATATCAACTAAACCGAGTAAACAACCCAAGCAATACTTGTGCAATGCCAAGGATAAAGCATCATAACCCTATCCAAAGCTAAGTATCACATTAAGCAACCCACACATACTTACAACATATTCTCATATTTTCATAACATGCTTTATACATCAATACTACTCATAGCTTATCAAAATAATCATAATCATAAGAGAACACTACTAGAACCATCCCTTAGGATCCCACGTGTGCAATGTGTAAGAGAAGTCTCATACCCTTCCTCACACTATGTAGTAGCCTTTAAGATAACCATAATAAGAGTTCACATACTTAACTTGTTCATTTACTTTTACATTAGGGTAATAAGTGCAATAACCGACATGATACCATGTGAGCTACATGGAATCCGGTGTTCTACTCCCACACCAAAAAGAGAGTGTTAAAACTTGCCTAAGGTGTAACCATTCGTAAATATATAGCTATATAGATGGAACCACTAAGCTAGAGTCCTATGTGGGCACATAGTTAAGGGTCAAGGATGTTGTTGCTAGAGACCTTGACTTACTGAACGTGAAGGTTTCAATCTAATGTGACAACACATATCTTGGGAATCCGGACTTACTAACATGAAGAAACACATATGGGAGGCTGGACTTACTAACGTGAGACCTCCATCTCATTTACATGCCCTTGCGGTGCTAAGCAATTATTCCCTTTTGTAATCATAATATTTCATCATACAAGTTCACATTATCCTCCTCTAAACCCCTATGTAAACATCATATTATATTAGATCATAGGTTATCATAAGTGAGAACAATCCTTTCACTTTAGACACCACCTCACAAGTGAGTAAACCTTTCACATAAGCTTTATTATAATCATGATAAACTACTTTCAATCATATAATATTCATATCATAACATGCATACATAATTCATGTCAAATTCAATGTCTTAGTGTTAAAGATGAGGAATAGCTAACATCACATCACAACCACACATTAGACATAGAAGCATTATGATCTAAGTAACTCATTATTGAAGATTGAATCCTAGAAGAACCAATAAACATGCCTTCCTTGCCTCTTCCAAGAACCTTCATACTTCCATTACCAAGAATATATAACCAATTACATAAACAAGTTAAATTCAAGAATCAATTACATAATTAACAACAATGTAATCAATCTACATGTTGATGATTTTCATAATTCACCATATCAATTCAATGTTTTCATGAAATGGGGTAAGGATATGGTTATAGGTAAATATCATAGGAAATCATCAATTAACCATAAATATATACTTAAACAACATTAATTCATCATAATTCATCACAGTTGATTCATAATTTTGTTTTTTCAAAGAAGACCCATGTGTGGAAGAAAACCCAAGATTTGAGGGATTTAGAAATCATCTTTTGGAGAGACCTCTTGGGGAAAAGAATCCCAAGAGTCAAAGACATCATACCATAAAGATGAATCACCACGAAATTGAGTAGAAAATTGAGGGATTTTGGTCTTCTTCTCCAAGCTTCAAAGCTTCTTCAATGGAGGATGATAGAGAGAGAATGTAGAGAGAAGGGAGAGATTTCGGGATTTGTTTTGGGGTTTTGATTTGAGTGAGTGATTGTGAGGGAAACTGAAGTAAAATCATTACATAACCCTCCCCTAAAATACCCAAAAGATCACTCACTTAAATTGACCATTTTAATGAAGTCAAACTCGAATTCAAATTTCAGATTTTTCATCGGGAAACAAGTCCGCGTCGTGGAGCTGCTCCAGTAAGATTTCCAAAAATAATTTTTGAACCAAACTAGTCCGCAACGTGTCCGCATCGCAGACCAATGTTTTTTCCTTGGGTCTACCTAGGCCACGACGCGGACTATCTCCCTCCTAGCACAAAAGTTGCTGCCTCTTGGCAGATTGCTTGGTCCAAAGTTGGGTCCCTTCGTGGACCCCTCGGGCGATCCTTGTGGGGTCGAACCTGGAGTTTTAACCCTATATATTATTTTACCTATTTTAAGCGTTTTACAAGTTTAGACTTCATACAACACTCCCAAACCTTCCAAAGACCTAAGGACGTTCACTAGTTAAATTTCGCTAGTTTTCGGACGTCATGGCCGTTTCTTAGCATTTTGATTCTAACACTTCTTACACAAGTTTATTAAACTTATTTAGGTCTAAAGTCATCATTAGTCAATTTGTGAATCTCGAGTGTAGGTCATAGAATTTTTGGGGTGTGTCCGAAACTAACATCACAAGTATGTTTATAGAAAATCAACAGGAAAACAACATAGATACTAACCGACTCAAAGCCTTCCGAGTGGTAATTCCCTCTTTCTCGTCTGCTGAATATGCAAAGGTAATGGCTGATGAGATTTCTGGCACTTTCTTCTCCTACTTTTGCATTTCAGCTGTAACACCCCAAAGTAATCACTTCCTCCAAAACACAAAAAAAAATAATCAAACAATTGACAAGAAGACTGTTTTTAGTTCAATCTTAACAAGGAAAAAAAAGGAATATCGACTGTTGAATCTTAAGCTTGAAGAAATCAGTACTTACACTTGACGAAATCGATGTTTGAGAAATCTCGACTGCTTAATCTTAAGCTCAACTCTTCAGTTTTTCAACTTTCGCTCTTCATTTCTTTAGCTTCATCTCTTTATCTTTAGCTCAGTTCATCTTTCTTCAGTTGTCCAGCTTCAGCTCGCTTCGTCGATCTTCAGTATCAAAGAAATCTCTAGCTCAGTTCTTCACCTTTAGCTCGGTTCGTCGATCTTCGGTTCGTTATTTCAGTTCTTCACCTTTAGCTCTTCGTCTTCAGTTCATCGATAAATTCTGAGAAAGAGTAAAGTTGGAGAAAAAGAAAAGAAATTATTTTATTAATTACTATTTTTTTTGCCAATAAAAATGGGACGGAGAGTTGAAAATATAGGAGGGAATATAATATCTTAGTGAAAATTTTAAGGCCACACTTGTAATGTGTTGTTATTACAATTATAAAAATAGGACCCTTTAAAAGTGTGGCCATATATATAAATAATTGTTGCCATTTATTACATACTATAACAACGCTTATAAAGTGTAGCCTATAGTATTAACGAGTACGCTTTAGAAGTGTTGTCAATATTATCGTTGCCAAAAGTTAAACACCTTGGCTACACTTTAAAAGTGTAGCCAAACATATTTTAGGCAAAACGTTACAAGTATTGTCAAGACTTAGTGTGGCCGTAGGCCTAAAATGTTGTAGTGACTCCCTTTTATGCAATAAGAATCTTTTAAACATGCATAACATAGAATGATCTAAGACATGCATGACATATGGAGAACATGCAACTTATTCTCATATGCAAGACTCCATTACATGAACAAGATACTTGGTTTAAAGCTTGAGTAATAATAGAAGGAAAGATAGGGATATCAACCACCTTACTACTCAACTCATCATCCCCCACTAAGGGTAAACCCATCAAAATCAACTCCTATCCTCCTAGAGAAGTTTAACTTACCAATCCTTCTAGTCAAGCACAGCATCCTCCTTCTTGGGATTAAGTTTATGGACACCCATCTTAACATCACCCCATTCCCATCTATAGAAGGAACCATTTCTCACCAACTCTTCAATCACACTCCATTAGGTAAGGATTTAAAATTATCCAAAAATGATTATCTAAGTCACTCCTCTTCATATCCATCACTCAAAATGATTCTGAACATGGAGAAGTTTAAGGAAGCTCAATGTAGGAACATTACGGGCGCTCAAATACCGTACCATCTAGGCACATTATCCACCACTTGGGGTGAGACTAATCAAATCCTCATCACACCATGCCATTAAACACAAAGGTTGAAGAAAGTCAAGACTAAATCTACATACTCCTCACATAATAAGGAGCTTACCAAATAAACATCAATAGGTACCACCTAAGCACCACTATTCCTCTAAGTGCATCCCCTAAAGTAAACTCATAAATATCAAGTTGGGTCATACTATCCAACCACATGAGACCTCAACTACTCCATTACTACCAGAGGTACCTTCATATTCATCAAATTCTACAACCAAACCATAAAAAGGTAAGTAGTTCCGGATTTAATCCTACAAGGTTCATCATCTTAGATATTTCATCTATAGACTTTAGAGAATCTCCCTCAAACTTAGGATATAGAAATCGCGGAGCCTAACAAAGAATAAAACACATGTTGGAACTCTTTAGAACCGCTACCACTTTTCTAGAGACTTAGGGCAACCATCCTCTCTAGGTAAATTCATAGGGGGAACTTAGAAGAGATTTGGCCATAAAGGCCTCTTTATTTTCATCAAATACCGGGCAAGATAACTTCTAGACTATTTCAACCCAAAACTTCATTTTTTGTGGAATCTTCCAACCAACCATGCCTAGGTACCATGTAAGCACTCTTCTCAAATTACCATACTTAAGATAGATCTTAAAAGACAACTAACCTCTTTAAAGTTGGTCAACATCAATTCTCTTCTTCTCCCTATGAATTAAGGGGACATACTACCGTGCAATTCAACCTTAGGTATAAACATAATCCTTACTTATGGAATAAAACCCCTTCTTCCTTTTTCCCACTCTTAGGGTAGGTTTATATAAGAGCTAATCAACTAGTCATACGAGTTCTCCCATTAACTAGCATACCTCACAATTTATGTTACAAGGTAAACACACTACCTTTCCTTATTAAGAGTAAGCCTATACAAAAGACTCCGTTCCACACAAGTAGAACTATGAAGTATTACTCATATAAACAAGTAACTTTCAATTATAATTATACATATATCTCATTCCTTCAAAACTTTTCATGTCTACACCATATTGTTTTACTATCATTACATCTAACCATAAGGTAACCCATCATTCTAAAAAGGACTTCATTCAACCATAACAACTCTTAACATACTAGAACTACATCAGAACATAACTTCTCAACGTAATACCTCAAATCTCATAGGTCACATTTAGCCATAATTGTCATCACATCAAAATCATCCAAATCCACCTTCATATATACTAATCTAGTCACAAAACCATAATAAGCATTAAAACTCACCTTTTTCTCCCTCAAACCTTGAGACATCACTTTTCTAAGCAATCACATCTAGAAGACCATCGGACAAGGGAAAATAAAAGAGAGATCATATAGAGTTATGATCTATGGCACGACACAAGAGTAATGAATAAAGTGAAACTTCTATCGTCCTATAGGCTCTCGCTCATGGATGTGTCGCAACTCAAAAAGATGAACAAGACTCTATTAGACGTGGCATTATGCAATTTTGGACCCTAAAACTACTTTTTATAACCTCATGCTCTGATAATAAGTTTTTGACTTTTTAGGGAGATCATGAATTCTTCAAGGAATTACATTGAAAATCATATTAAAAACATTGTTTAAACATAAATTCATCATTAGAATGACTTTAAAAATAATTTGACAATGAACCCATGTTTAGATTAGAAATTTGGAAATTTGATCTTAGAATCACCTTGGCAAATCTCTGATAAAACTCCATAGATGAAAGGTTATACAAGGACCAAGGGTTACCATACCTTAATACAAGATTAGCCCACGAAATTTTGAGAAAAAAGCACTTAGAATCCATCCACGTGCTCGATCTTGAACTTGGTCTCCAATGGAGTACTAGAGATAGTTTAATTTCAGAGGAAAAGGTTTAATTTGAAGAATGAATTCTAATTTGGGGTTTGAAGGTTCTAACTAACTTAATATACCCCCACAATAGGTAAAATAACCGTCCACCCTCTAATTGAAAGGTGGGGTGAATTTCCCAATTCACTCCTCACTTGGCTGTCTTTTAACAGTGTATTGGAGGTGCCATCGATGGCCCCCATCCACGGTCCGTGAATGGGTTGATAAGGTCATTCTCCTAGTCGTCGTTTTTGACTAAGTCTCCTCATTTGGGGGCTAAGCTCCCACGACTAAGTTTGGAGTCATGCCCCATTTTTACGGTACGTCTTTTGGTTGAAGGGTCTTCAAATGAAACTTTTTGGCAACCTCTTGCCAAAACTTTGGGTCCTACTCAAGGACCCTTAGGGTGGTCCTTGTAGAGTTGTACCCAAATGTTTCGACCCAAAACACGACCATCTACATATTGGGGTAACCTCATATCATTTTAGACTACAAAAAACACTCCAACACAAGGCAAACATACAAAGCCACACTAGCACACAAGTGACTAGTTTCCGGACATCTTAGTCGTCCTTTGACGTTTTACCCCAAACCTCTTCAAACCAACCATTAAAAGTTATGTCATATCATATAAACAAGTTATTAACTCTTAAGGCACATGTGAGGCTCTAGATTATCCTTGTTCATTTTTAGGGTCCTAACTAAAACCCTTAGATTAAAACCCTAAATCGAAAAAATACATAAACCCTAAACCTATAAAACATAAAGAACCCTAAGCTCTAAACCCTAACCCTATAAAACCCTTAGAAAATCTTAACAATTAAAAACCCTAAAACACCAAAAACCCATATACCTAAAATATTCTTAGCTCTAAACCCTATAATTCCCTAATTTGTATAAAAATTAGACAAAAACCCTAAGGTGTAAAACCTAAACCTATAAAACTCTAATAAAACCAAAGCCCTGAACCCTAAAAACATAGATAAAATCCTTAACCAAAAACCTTAAAACTGAATGTAAAACCATAAATCCTAAATCTATAACCCTAAGAAACCTTAAGAAAACCTACATCCAAAAAATCCATAAACCATAAACCTAATAAACACAAAAACCCATAAGCACTAAACAGTAAACCCTAAGAAACCCTAAAAAATCCAAAACCCCTAAGCCTAAAAAAACTGAAGCTCTAAATCCTATAAATCCCTAAATTGTATATGCTTAATCCTAAAACACACAGAAAACCCTACACCCTAAACCTATAAAATCTTAAACAACCCAAAGCCCCAAACCCTATAAACCTAAATAAAACCCCTAACCTAAAACCCTAAACCTAAAAAATTCCTAAGCCTTAAAACCTAAACTAATGTTCTAAGTCATAAACCAAAAGCACTAAGAAACGCTAAACCCTAAACCATAAGAAAATATAAATCCTACAAACCATAAATAAACACTTAGAACCATTTAAAATACCTAGTAAAACATAAGCTGTAAACCCTAAATTTTAAAAAATTGTAAACCCTAAACCAAATAAACACAAATAAAAAACCCTAATCCCTACAACCTAAAACCATTAAAAAACTAAGAAACACTTAACCCTTAACAACCATAAAAAAAAATCAAAAACTCCTAAACCTTAAAAAATCTAAGTTTTAAACCCTCTAAAGCCCTAAATTGTATATGCTAAACTCTAAAGATCACAAAAACTCTTAGCCCTAAACCCTATACCTATACACCCCTAAAAACCTTACCCTATAAATCCCAAATTCCTAAACCCTAAAAACCTAGAATATCACTTTAACCTAAAACCCTAACCTAAAAGATAAACCCTTAACCTATGTCCCAATTAAATGAAGAGGAATTATACAGGGCAAGGAAAGTTATGGTGTTAGCGAATTCAGGTTCGCTACAGGTAAAATCAAAGGGTGACATGGAATTCTCATTGCAAGATCGATACTCCTCTGAAAAATGAGCTGAAATGGAAGTTCTATATCGCTCAAGTGGAGTTATATTCGCAAGAAAATCTAAGGAGGAACAATCGCACCAAGTTCTTCTGTGAATCCATATATTGGTGGATGTTCCTTGGATCGCGAATTCACAGATCGGAGAGTTGGTAAATAGCCTGAGTCGCGAATGGAATTTCTATCAATTTCCTATATGGCACACGTGAATCCCATATTTGGCAATGTTCGAGTGAACAGGGCGAACAAAAAGCAGAGAAATCGAATCCAAAACAGAGTAGTTTGGGTGGTAGTGAAGGAGCTCCGATTCACATTGGAGAGGATGGGTATCAAGGAAATGTTTCCAGGGTGAATGTTTCATATTCTTGGAAAAATCGATAGAACTAATCCTAATCCACAAGAGGCTGCAAATCTCGAAGTTCAAGAAAATTTTCAAAATATTAGCAAGAACATGGTTGAAGATGCTGTTAATTCGATGTTTGAGATTGGTATCAATTCTTTGGACAAATCCAACGAACATGATAAATCAAGAACAGTCATAAATTTTAGAAAAATTCCAAGTGCAGGGGAGACGAGTCACAGTAAGGGTGATAGACAATATATTACGCAGGTTGTTGGTGATCGAACGTGTACTTCTCAAGGCTATGTCAATGTACTTGTAGGTAAGACTGATGAAGGATTGATTGCAGTTTTTGCTGATAAGGCTGATACTGGCTCGCGATAAGGCCATATTACTGCATGTACACATTCTACTAATAACAATAATGCATCATCTAAAATTGTTGAGAATATTGCTGCAGTAGCTATAAATGAGAATGGTGGAAATGGGGGTGCTGGTAATGTTGTTAGGAACATTCAACAACCTTTTACACAAATTTCTAACAACTTTGTGAGACATAATTCTCAGCCTAATGCAATTCTGAAAAAACAAAAAGGTAATTGACTAGCTAAGGTTCCATAAAAACAGAGTGATATGCAAGAACCTGCTACATATATTGTTATCCAAACGTATACATGTAGGCTTCAATGTAACCTGGCATAAACTGCAGCTCCGATTCTATTTGATACAACTAAAATAACTACGAAACAAGGCAGACCAGCTGTGATTTTTAGTGCAGAAGATTTCTTGGTTAAATGGATCGATAGGTGTAAATATACTCTAATTGGCAAGTTTAGTAATGTAATGCCTAAAGTGGAGGTGATTAGACAAAGTTTTATCAACCAAACTTAATTATCAGGTGGTGTTAAAATTTCCCATTTCAATGCTAGACATGTCTACATTGATTTGGATAATGAACATGACTTTGTAACAGTTTGGACTAAACAAAGAATGACCATTGAGGGACAGCCTATGAGAATAGAAACATGGACTTCTACCTTCAAACCTATTGAAGAAACTCCTCTAGTTTCTGTTTGTATAGCTCTTCCAGAGCTTCCTTGGCATTGATATTATAAGTATATCATAATAACCATGTTTAAAGTGTTATATCTAGACAATACACGGTTAAAAATACTAGGGGTAGTATGGCAAGGGTTAGGATTCAACTTGATCTTACGAAGGAAAGGCCTAAACAAGTGTGGCTTGGTTATGATGAAGAGGGTTTGAATACAAGTGAATGTCAATGTATTGAGTGCACACTAAAGGTAAGGTATGAGGAGTTTCATCAAAGAAAAGAGCTAGAAGCTAGCAGGAAGTATAAGAATAATGCAGGAAAAAACAGTGGTACAGGGATAAGAAGCAGTCTTCACAAACTAAAGTTGAAGGTGAAATGCAGCAAGGTAAACAGCCTGCACCTAACACATCAACAATGCACCATGTTCCAGAAATGGTAGATCAAGCAGATAACTGGCAGAAGCAAAAAACAAAGCCAAATAATTAACAGGAACATGTCATTCCCAAGACTGCTTGGAAAGCTAGAAATCTGCATCAACAAGTGATACAACCAGTCACAACATGTATGACAATTAATGTTCCTACCTCTAACAATTTTACTGTATTAGATAAGCGGGAGCAGGGTACAACTAGAGTAGACCATATAGATATGAGCATTTTTGCTTCCAAAGATGTGCAGCCAGATAAGAATTTGCAGCACACATGCCATGCAGGTCCTACCAGTGACAAATTAATTTAGGTAAAATGCAGAATGTAATAGATATACAAGGTATGATTTCACATCCTCATCCACCATAACACACGCATATTATTTGTGAGACTAATAAAATTTGTGTAGATGTGGAAGGTAGTGAAAATTTGGAAATTGATGAGAATGTAGAGATCTTTTTGCAGGTGAAAGAAATACATATAACAGGGTTGGTTGATGTTATGCAGGAAGGAGAATGTAGCAGTCCAGCTCCTCCTCTCCAACAATATGCTAATGATCAACTTCCAGTTCAAAAACAGTCTACTGCAGGCAGCAACAAAAATCAGCAGCATGGTAAGGAGTCACAACAAGATGAAGATTCTCATCAGAATAGTAATAGAAAATCCAAGACTAGGCTGAGTAAAAAAAAATGCCATTAAAAAAGACAAGGGAAGGAATAGCATGGACAACAAGAAAGAGTTGAAGAAGTGGATGAATATAGTCATATAACTTGTAGGGATGAGTATGATGATGATAATCAATCCTTAGATAGTAATGAATATGAAGATGAAGAAGAGGTCAAGTCCACTTTTCACACTCAATATGAAGATGAAATCCAAGAGGTCAAAGACAAACAAGGGTTTTCACCAAGAGGGAGGAAGACAACAAGACATAAAACACATGCCAGGAACATTGGAAGGCCTCTTACAAGATCCAGAAGTAGAAGAATTTAATAATATTGTAGTGTGAAAACTCAATTCATTCATATGTTTATACGTTGCATAAGATTGAAGTTCCAAGTTGATAATTCCTACTCATAATGACTATGTTTTGTTTGATGTAGTTTTTAGTTTATGTTTCTATACACTTTTCTTGTAAAGGGTAGAGTCTCCCTCGTTTATGGAATTTTAGTAAACTATGTATTTAGGAGGAGTCCTCTATAGGTGCTTAGTTTCTTTTGTATACAACTTGATGTATAGGGTTGAGTTTCTAATAATCTGAAAGTCTAAAGCCTAATCTAGAGCCTCAGATTAGTGTATAAGGGTTGTCACACTACTTTAAGGTCAATAATCATGAATAAAAGTCATTTAGAAAGTTTTAGAATTGAGACATCAAGGAACATCCATGACGTCCGGAGAATAGTACAAAAGGTGCTAGCGTGCCTTAGCCTATTTAACAAGGTTTTAAGACTTGGAAATTGATGAAATTTGGTAGTAAGATGTCTAAAATGTATTAGAGTTGGTTTAGGGTTGAATCGTTTGGGTACGACTCCTCAAGGACCACCCTAAGGGTTCTTGAGGAGGACCCTTCCATTTTGATCAAAAAGTTGTCTTGGATTATGGTGTATTATGATTCAGTTACGCTAGTTCTTGATGAATTAACCTAGTATGTGAAGTAAATCATGAAATTGAAATAAATCTCTAACCCTAGGTTATGGACTAGTGATGAATTAATGTGTGGTGATTTAATTGACTTAATTAATGTATTAATTACTATAGTGTGATGATAGTACACCCATTGTTGGGTTGAATTGGATGATTGATGGTAAAATATTGGATGATGGATTGTGAAGGAGATTGGGTAAGTCTTGTGATCTTAAACCCTTAATTCAATTATGATTACTTGTGATTAGTGATGAAGTTATATTGAAGTATACCTTATGATAAGATTGATTAGGCTTGGTATGATGTTGAATTGAATTTTCTGTATATATGGCTTGTGAGTTGTTGGCTAAGATGTAATGATATACGGTTGGTGATAAATTACCTACGTGCCTTATTATGATATGGTGATGTAAATATACTAACCTCACATGTGTGAATTGTATTGAAAGGACATACTCATGCAATTCCTATTGAGCTATGATTATGACAATATAAGGAGTAGACCCCTATGACCTAAAACTAAGTTATGATTGTTAATGAAAGACATTTCAAAAGGGACTCTAACTGAGCACCGAGTGAACTAGACTGAGGAGTGTCCCTTCCTACATAGGGAAGGTAGGTTCACTAATGTACTCTTGATATTTGATACTATAATGCATGTAGCATAAACAGGGTCCCAAATACATCTCCTAGTCGATCCACATAGATGCTATGTTCATGTTTTGTTACTACCTTTGCAAGTAGTCCACCTTCTTTTAGTGTAGGGTTCCATGACACCGGATTCCACATTAGCTCATGTGGTGTATGTCGGTTAAGGAAAGATGTTCCCAAAGGTAAAAAGAACTAATAAATTGAACTCTAACTAGGATGACCTAAGGGGTTTGGCTTAGTATAGGTAGGGGTATAAGACTCTACCTATACATTGCACTAGTTAGCCTTGTGGGATGTCTTGGAAATATGTTCGCATGTGCTTATAAATGTACATGATATGTATATGTTGATCTTACATGTTAATGACATTATGTGATATTAGTTTCACTTATGATCATGTGGTTTGTCTATATTTCTAAATTATAATAATGTCTAATCTTAAAGATATAGTGTGTAAAGTTGGGCATTGTTATAGTTCTTGTTCGGTCTACTTGCTTGAGTGAGGTTATGGGGCCTTACTTAGGCATTGCACTAGTGGACTTAATTGGGGGTATGAGTGATGGTCTTGTTTAGGTTATGATGTTATGACCTCTTATGCATGCTTGTTGATGTTATAACTTGATGATAGAGTTGTCTTAATTATGTGCTCAATTATGTTTATATGCATGTTGACTTGACTAGACTTGTTATTGGTTGTCTTGTGATGTACATGGTCTTGACTTAAGGAATATTTGCTTATTGTCATGTATGGGTTCTTGAATGTGCATAATGTATTTCTAAAGTGACTTTGCATGCTTGGCATGATTTCTATGTTGTATGTGCATATGATCCTATACTTAGGACAAGTGATGTGCTAACCCCATTTCTCCCTCTTTCCCCAATATTTTAGGTTTTGGCCGTTTAGGAGATTGTCGCCATTTGCATGAAAGGCTTGGAATCATTCTCCAAGTGGGTATGTCCTCAAGTCCGAGGATGATGCCTTGCTATTACTCTAGCTATGTTTCTTTGTTGTAGTCTAAAGACAATCATTTTAATATACTTGTTCCAAGATATTGTTGTAAGCCCTAAGTGGCATTTATACATTGTGTAAGGACTTATGCCCATGATGATTCGACTCCATTTAGATGGCTTAATATGGTACATCCTTTTTAAGACTATGTTATGTATCTTATATATATATATATATATATATATATATATATATATGAGCCATAAAAGTGGTAGACTATGTAATGTTCTTATATGAAGGGTCTATGTATAATGGATATGAATATATTATGTGTAAGCGAGAGGTCTAAGTAAACCTCATGAAATAGTATAGATGAAAAGTTTTAAAATTTTCCGTATTTTCAACCTATGAATGTAATGATTAATGCTAAGATGCTAGTCTTAGTCCTGTCCGAGGACGCCGACGCCGGTTACTCTAAGGGGTTCTCCCTCAATGTGACAAACTTGGTATTAGAGCATGATGTTGAATATCACTAGAAATGATGTCTCATTAAACCACGTCTATGTAGATTATTATTCATAATTGTGTAGCGCGCCACACTTATGAATGAGAAACTATGTGATGCTTAGAAATTCTCATCTACTTGTATTCCTATGTGGTGCGTCTAGAGTCTTGTTATGTGTTTTCACCTAAACCTTATATCGTGGTTATAGGTATGAATACTAGAAGGGCAGAGGCACGTATGGCCGAAGAAGGTATTGCTAATGTGGTGGTTAATGAAAACCAAGCTCCTCCACAAGACAACCAAGTTCCTCCACTTGAAGAAGTTGATATGGGTGATTAAGTTCTGGTTGTTCCTCCACCAATGACCGATGGAGAGATAAGGTCAATTTTTCTCAATTTGGCCCAAGTCATGACCTCTCAAGCCAATGCTGTCACTTCTCAAGTCAAATCCATGACAACTCAAGGGAAAAAGAAGGTTGGACCTCGAGTGCCTCATCATGTCAACAACATGGCATCTCGTTTGAGTGACTTCACTAGAATGAACCCACCTATGTTCTTCGGTTCCAAAGCGGATGAAGACCCTCAAGATTTCCTCTATGAGGTCTATAATATTCTCTATACTATGGGGGTGACCTCAATTGATAAGGCCGAGTTGGTGAACTATCAACTCAAAGATGTGGCCCAAACTTGGTACGTGCAATGGAAGGATAATAGGGCACTAAGAGCTTGTCCGGTGACTTTGGAGATCTTGAAGAAGGGTTTCCTTGATCGGTTATTTCCTAGAGAGTTGAGGGAAGCTATGGTGGAAGAACTCATCAACCTTCGTCAAGGAGGTACGACTGTACTTGACTATTCCTTGAAATTCACTAAATTGTCCAAGTATGCTACATCCTTGGTGTCTAACCCAAGGGATGATATGAGTAGTTTTCTTACGGGGTGTCCGAAGACTTGGTTGAAGAATGTCGTTCGGATATGCTTCATGATAATATGAATATCTCTTATCTCATGGTTCATGCTCAACAAGTGGAAAAGATTAGACTAAGGAGAATGAGTAGGGACGCTAAGAAGGCAAGGTCTTATGAAGGTGGTTCTTCAAAGGGTAGGCTTGACATTCAAGACAAGCTTAGGTTCAAGAAGAGGTTTCTAGTCAAGTTCCTTCCAAATTTCCCAAGGCTCGTGATGATAGGTCTCTAACCCTAAGTCTCAAAAGGGAAGAGGTACTAGCTCACCTAACAAGAAGCCAACTTGTGGATAGTGTGGCAAGAAGCATTATGGTGATTTCCTTATTAGGGAGGACAATTGCTTTGGGTGTGGCAAGAGTGGCGACAAGGTTACAGATTTCCCTAATTTGAAGGGGTAAGACAAAGGTAACGGGCAAGCTCAAGCTAGTGGTTCAAATGTGGATGCTCAAAAGAAGAATCGCTTTTATGCTCTTCGCTCTAGGGGTGAACAAGAGAGTTCTCCCGATGTGGTGACCGGTATGTTACAAGTCTTCTCTATTGATGTATATGTTTTACTTGATTTGGGCGATACACTAGCTTTTGTTACTCCTTTAGTATCTAGAAAGTTTGATATTTTTCCCGATGTCCTAAATGATCCTTTTATGGTAACTACTCCGGTAGGTCTCTGCCAGCTCATAACCTCGCTCCTGACTATTCATATTCACGGCTTATTCATAATCAAGGCTCTAACCGCCTAATGATGTGGTGGTTGTAAAGAGGGTACATAGAAATTGTCCTATTAAATTGCCCAATAGAGTTACCCATGTTGAAGTAGTAAAACTTGATATTGTTGATTTGATGTCATTTTGGGGATGGATTGGTTGCATAAATGTTTTGTTTCCATTGATTGTAGAACAAGAATTGTCAAGTTCAATTTTCAATATGAACCCGTCTTAGAGTGGAAGGGGGGAAATTCTATTCCTAAAGGTCGTATCATCTCTTGTCTTAAGGTTTGTAAAATGATCTCAAAAGGGTCTTTATATCATATTGTAACAGTCAATGATTTAGACTCCGAAAATACTCCCATTGAGTCGGTCATCATAGTAAGGTAATTTCCGGAGGTCTTTCCTAATGATCTTCCCGGAATCCCTCCCGAACGGGAAATTGATTTTTGTATTGACTTGCTACCGGATACCAACTCCATTTCAATTTCTCCTTATCGGATGGCTCCGGCAGAATTGGAAGAGTTAAAGATTCAACTAAAGTACTTACTATACAGAGGTTTCATTAGACCTAGTAGTTCTACATGGGGTGCACCGGTATTGTTTGTGAAGAAGATGGATGGGTCCCTAAGGATGTGCATTAATTATCGCCAACTCAATAAAGTCACTATTAAGAATAAGTATCCTCTCCCTCGGATTGAAGATTTGTTTGATCATCTCCAAGAGGCAAGTTCCTTTTCTAAGATTGACTTAAGAAAGGGGTATCACCAACTTAGGGTGAGAGGTGAGGATATACCAAAAATGGCATTTCAAACAAGATATGTTCATTATGAGTTCTTAGTAATGTCCTTTGGTCTCACTAATTCCCTGACGACGTTTATGGACCTAATGAATAGGGTGTTCCGAAGTTACCTAGATTCATTGGCCATTGTCTTCATTGACGACATCTTGGTATATTCAAAAAATGAGGGTGAACACATGGACCATTTGAGAGTGGTTTAAAAAGAGCTTAAGGAACACCAACAATTTGCCAAGTATAGCAAATGTGAGTTTTTGTTGAGGTCGGTGGCGTTTCTTGGTCATATCATCTCTAGTGAGAGAGTTGAGGTTGACCCAAGGAAAATGGAGGCGGTGAAAAATTAGCTTAAACCGTTCACTCCAACCGACATTAGGAGTTTCTTGGGTCTAGCGTGTTATTATAGGAGGTTTTTGGATGATTTTTCGTCCATTGAATCTCCCTTGACTACCTTGACCCAAAATCGTGTGAAATTTGAATTGTTGGAGGCATGTGAAAGAGGCTTCAAAATTTTGAACGATAGGCTTACTTGCGCTCTGGTAATGACCTTACCGGAGGGTACTAAGGGTTTTGTTGTATATTGTGATGCATCCCGAGTGAGATTTTGGTGTGTTCTTATACAAAATGGGAAAGTAGTAGCCTATGCCTCTAGAGAACTTAAGGTGCATGAGAAGAATTATCCAACTCATGATCTTGAGTTAGCGGCCGTGGTATTTGCCTTGAAATTATGGAGGCATTACTTGTATGATGTTCATGTTTATGTGTATACTGACCATAAGAGTCTACAATATGTGTTTACTCAAAAGAGTTAAATTTCCGACAAAAAAGATGGTTAGAATTGTTGAAATATTACGACATGTGTGTCCTCTATCACCCCGGCAAGGCCAATGTGGTTGCGGATGCTATAAGTCGTATGACCATGGGTAGTGTGTCTCATGTGGAAGAAGCAAAGAAAGACCTAGCGAAATATGTTCATAGGTTGAATCAATTAGGTGTTAGGTTGGAATATTCCCAAATGGTGGTTTTATGGTTCATCATAACTCTGAATCGTCTTTGGTGGTAGAGGTGATGTCTAAACAAAACCTAGATCAACTAGTGATGGAGTTGAAGGAATCGGTTCTTGGTAAGTTAAATGAGTCATTCTCCTTATGGGGGTGGTGTTTTGAGGTACCAAGGAAGGTTGTGTGTTCCCAATGTGGATAATTTGAGAAACCAGATCCTTGAGGAAGCTCATGGTTCCCGTTATTCCATCCATCCGGGTTCTACAAAGATGTATCATGAACTTAGAGAAGTGTTTTTATGGGAAGGCTTAAAAGATGACATAGCGGAATTTGTTGCAAAATATCCTAATTGCCAACAAGTAAAAGCCGAGCACCAAAAGCCGAGTGGTTTACTTCAAGAAATCCAAGTTACCACTTGTAAGTGGGAAGACATTAACATGGATTTCGTAGTAGGTTTTCCTCGTACTCAAAAGCAACATTACTCTATATGGGTGGTAGTGGATAGGTTGACCGAGTCCGCTCATTTTATTCCCGTCAAGTCCACTTAATTGGCGGAGGTTTATGAAAGGATCTTCATAGATGAGACGTGTGTCGCCATGATATTTTGTTATCCATCATATCAGATAGGGGTGCACGATTCACATCTAGGTTTTTGAGGTCATTCAAAAAAGGGTTGGGTACAAAGGTGAAGTTAAATACCATTTTTCATCCCCAAACGGATGGTCAAGCGGAGCGTACCCTTGAGAATATGCTTAGAGCTTGTATAATTGTCTTCAAAGTAAATTGGGATAGACACTTTCCTTTGGTTGAGTTTTCGTATAATAATAGTTATCATTCATCTATATCTATGGGTCGTTTTGAGGCCTCATGTGGTAGGAGATGTAGATCTCCAATAGGATGGTTCGAAATGGGCGAGTCTTCACTTTTGATCCTGAATTAATTTATAAGACTTTGAAGAAAGTTCATATAATAAGGAATCGATTGAAAATGGCCTATAGCTGGCAAAAGTTTTATGTCGACCATAGGTGAAGAGACTTAGAGTTCGAAAAAGGTGATAAAGTGTATCTAAAACTGTTACCTATGAAAGGGGTGGTGAGATTTGGCAAGAAAGGGATGTTGAGTCCTCGTTATGTGGGTCCTTATGAAATTTTGCAAAGGGTTGGCAAGGTTGCATATTAGTCGAAACTCCCTAGTGAACTATCTTTGGTTCATCCGGTGTTCGATGTCTCCATGCTTAAGAAGTGTATCGGTGATCCCGAATCCATCCTTCTTATTGAGAGTCTAGGTGTGGAAGACAACCTCTCCTATTAGGAGGTTCTGGTTGAAATCCTTGATAGACAAGTAAAGAAGTTAAGGAACAAGGAGGTGGCTTCCGTAAAGGTGTTATGGAAGAACCACCTAGTGGAGGGTGCAACATGGGAGGCCGAGGCCGACATGAAGTCCCATTACCATCATATATTTGATAAGTAAAGTTAGTTGTTCCTATTTATAGTGAAAATAATGAGTTTGTTTGAAGTTGCCTTGATTTTTGGTAAAATATTGAAATATATGCATAGTTATAATGAATAAGCATGCCTAAGAATTCTTATTTGAAAAATGCTCTTTGTTGTGATTTGCACTTAGTTTGTATAGTTGGTATGTTGTAGCCTTTATGAAATGATATTGAGCATATTGATAGGTTGAGTTTTGGCATAATTGACTCTTGAATGATATATTGGGCTCATGTTGTTGTGAGAACGAAATTCCTCATGTTGTCATTTTGAGCTCTTATGTGCAGTAATTGAAGTTTTAAATTTCTATGTGTAAATGCCTTGATTGAGTTGTAACTCATGTTGATTATGTATGTTTTTTGTTGGGCTGCTAGTATTGAGTCTATCCTTTCCCATCAAAAGATTTTAGTGTCATTCGGGGACGAATGTTCCTAATGAGGGGAAAATGTAATACTCCGAAAGTCTAAAGCCTAATCTAGAGCCTCACATGAGTGTCTAAGGGTTTTAACACTGTTTTAAGGTCAATAATAATGATAAATGTCATTTAGGAAGTTTTAGAATCAAGAAGTCAAGGAACGTATAGGACGTTCAGAATATAGTGCAAAAAGTGCTAGCTTGCTTTAGCCTATTTGAAAAGGTTTTAAGACTCGAAAATTTATGAAATTTGGTAGTAAGGTGTATAACATGTATTAGAGTTGGTTTAGGGTCAAAACGTCCGGGTATGACTCCCCAAGGACCTCCCTAGTGTTCTTGAGGAGGACCCTTCAATTTTGACCAAACACCTGTCTTGTACAGTACCCATCGATGAAGGCCGGGGATGAGGCGTAGGTGGATCGACGGGGCGTCGATGCATCCGTCGATGAATACTTAGCCATTTTTCAAAAATGGACAAAAACATAGTCTTAGTCGGAAACGACGGACCTGCAGGATGGTAGGTCCCAAGGCCCGTCTACTGACCTACGGACCATAGGTCGGGGTCTCGTAAGTCAGGTCTGCAGTGTTCTTTGAAATTTTAAGTTGTGTCATTTAATTAGTTTATTGGTTAGTTAATTAGTTAGGGTTAAGGGATGTCTAATTAAGTTAGTTAGTGAATTATATAAGGATCTAAACCTGATTAAACTAACCCAATTTCCATATTTTCCAAAACCCAATTGCTCTTCCTTCTCTCTACTTTCTCTCTCCCAAATAGAAGAACTCGATTGAAGGGCTAGGTCAAGTTCTAAGGGCAGAAAGAAGGGTGCTTTTCTCCATCATTCTTCAACAATTAAGAAGGTATGGGATTCTTTCACCTTTGGGATTCCTTTCACCAAAGGCTTCGAAATTCATTTCAAAAAGATGAGTTTCATATGAGTCTTCTTGAATTACGAATTGATATCATAAATTTTATTGTCTATGGTTTATTTAGATTATTATAGTTATATTATGATTCAATTATGCTAGTTATTGATTATTTAACCGAGTATGTGAAGTAGCTCATGAAATTGACCAAAATCCCTAACCCTAGGTTATGGACTAGTGATGTATCGATGTGTAGTGACTCAATTGGTTTCATTATTGTATTAATCACTATTCTGTGATGATATGACACCCATTATTGGATTGAATTGGATGATTGGTGTAAAATCTTGGATAATGGTATGTGAAAGAGATTGGGTAAGTCTTGTGATCTCAAACCTTTACTTCAATTATGATTACTTGTGCTTAGTGATGAGGTTATATTGAAATATACCTTATGATAAAATTGATTAATTTTGGTATGATGTTGAATTGAAATGTCTTGATATATGGCTTGTGAGTTGTTGGCTAAGATGTAATGATATAAGGTTAGTGATTAATTGCCAATTTGCCTTATTATGATATGGTGATGTAAATGTGCTAACCTAACATGTGTGAATTGTATTGAAAGGACATACTCGTGCAATTCCCTTTGAGATATGATTATGTTTATGTTATGATTGTTAATGAAAGACATTTCAAAAGGGTCTCTATCTTAGCACCGAGTGAACTAGAGTGAGGAGTGTCCCTTCCCACATAGGGAAGGTAGGTTCACTAATGTACTCATGAGATTGGAGACTATAATGCATGTAGAATAAAGAGGGTCCCAAATACATCTCCTAGCTCTTGAACTATGTTGCCCCCATAGGAATACTAGCTAGTGGATCCACATAGATGCTATGTTTGTGTTTTGGTACTACCTTGGCAAGTAGTCAACCTTCTTTCGGTGTAGGGTTCCATGACACCGGATTCCACATTAGCTCATGTGGTCTATGTCGGTTAAGGCAAGATGTTCCCTAAGGTAAAATGAAGTAATAAAGTGAACTCTTACGTGGATGACCTAAGGGGTTTGTCTTAGTATTGTAACGACCCTCAAGTACACCCTAGAAGTTAGAGTATCCTTGAGTCGTCACACGGCAAATGAGACTTCAAGAAGTTTCATCTAAACCACTCGTATCATTCATTGCATAATAAACATTCTAAAATGAGTAAGAATTTAAAACTTTCTTCACATACGAAGAACTCTTTTCATAATCAATACGCAAACAGAAGACTTTCATTAAAACATTTAAACCTTTACAACATCCCATTGAACCATCTAAACTTTGGAGTTTACAATACTTCGGACTAAGCCCATACAAGACATAAAATAAAGACTTAAGACATAAACGAACATGTGGATATTGTCCTCGAATCGATGAAGACTCACCAATACTTCATCTTCAATCCTTAGCAACCTATACTTCCTCCATGTCATATCAAGACTTCCAATTCCCTACACTTTAGTCAAAAAGGGAAAAGAAGGGGTTAGGACATTAGATGTACTAAGTATGGAAGCCATGCAAAAACCATGAAAAAGGGACATTTAGTCAATAACATGCTTTTCATGATTTTTTGATTAAAACATCATACTATAATCATAATTACAACATTTAACACTTTAGAAATACATAAGAAATCATCCAAGCAATTATTCACATTTTTGTGCCCACTTTCCAGCGAACTACTTCACTGTTACAGTGAAGTGCTTAGCCTTCACATTTGACATCTTCTAGCATGTAATCAACCCACTAAAAGTTATCCTAAGACTCACTTAAGTCATACAAAGAGAGAACTCCCATACATCCACTCAAAGCATGCCTAAACGATCCTTAAGGCTATTTAGAATGAGACACATACACACTTACAATACATCAAGCACATGAACATGAGATCCTACTACCAAAGGTGATTCCAAGGTTCACTTGGGTGAGTTGTGAAGCGACCGCCCATACAATACCTTTCACACATACAAGGGATCCTATAGACTACCAAAGATAGAATCATTCTCACTTAATACCATGACATACATCAAACATAACATTGTCCCTTTCAAAGGTTATCAAAAGACCTACTAATGTAACTCAAGAAGAGAATGTCCATAATTGACCTCTTCAAGATTACCTAAGTAATCCTTAAGACTTACCTAGGTTAGTATCATGTCCACATAATCAATCACATTCATTAACTAGAATCATTATTAAGACTTTACTAAGTAAGAGACGAAGTGACCATTCATATGTCCCCTTCATACCTTAACTAGACAACCCTTAACTACTTTAGATAAGAACATATTCATTTAACATGCTTTCTTAACTTAAGTCATTACATTCCTTAGTTCATTTAAGAGACATGTAACAACCCTAAAAATGGATATGATAAGTAATGCGTAATGTGTCTTGAATGCCTACGATTAGATCGGGTTCACACGGATTGATGCGCGTAGAACCAGACCTCTGAACCCTTGCTACATCCAAGCCAAGTAACTTGGGGAGCTATTTGAGCTAGGAAAGGTTGGGTCCAGTCATGTAGGGCTCTCGAATACGAAGATTTACTCGAATGAGTCTTTACCGGACTTAAAAAGGGAAAATCTTAGGTTGGAGGGTCTAGGGGTAAAATGGTCTTTTAACAGGCTAAAGGTAGTATCGTAATTAGCCTAAATATATAATTAATTATTTAATTAATAAGGTGGAGGGGCATTTTGGGGAGAGAGGGCCGAAAATTGGCTCTTGAAGTGAAGTCTTGCTCCTCCCGGGTTCGAACCTAGGTGGAAGCAATGAATTAAAATTATTTTTAATTTAAGTTGGTAAATTAATGTAATTAATTTATATTTATTATTTATCTGATTTAAAATAAAAGGGAAATCAGATTTTTAATAATTAACTAAACCTTATTTGGCTAAGTCCTAAACTAGACTCCTAAGCCTAATAAAACTCTCACTCCCTCACGTTTATCTCCTCAACATCCACGACCATTCTCTCTTCTTTATCACGTGTTCTCTCTGCCAAAATAACATACAAGATCAGAAAAATAAACCAAGTTCTTCACACTTGAAGAACTCACACGAAATCACAAGAAATTAAATTTTAATCACACATTAGGCAAAGGGAGGTTGTCCGTCGAGTGGTGTTGACATTGAGGGGACTTGGACGTGATCTTGGGTGAAGTTTTTGAGCAGCAAGTCAAGGGTCTAACTTCAAAAAGTTATGGGTTCTCTTCTCTCTTGGTCCCTTTCCCAAGAGACCCCTAAAGTTCAGACGAATCTATTCCGAAAACTAGGGTTGTTCCCCGTTGCATGTCCCTGTCACTAGCTCCCATTGAATCATAGGTTGGTTATGTTTTCTGGTAGAAAACTAGGGATGAAACGTGTTTTCGTGATGATTATGTGTTTATATGTATGGTCGGAATTATGTGACTTATGTTGATGTTTTTTCGAAATTATGTGTACGTGTGTGCAATGTGAACCGTAACTATGTGCCTCGGGTTAAGGCTCTAAAATGTGATGTTGTGGTTGTATTTTATGTACAAATGTTTATGTAAATCGTGATGTTCATATGAATTGAAATGTGGTTGATTTGAGTGATAATCTCTTGGCTAAACGAATCCATGAAAAATGCACCTAAGAACGTATTAAATGATCTACGAATTACCCTATGAATTTACGTGTAAATGTTGATGAAAGTATGCCGAAAATTTTGATTAAAAATTTCCAGATTTAAGTGAGGAATTTCGGTCAAGTTAAGGGGTTTCAAAATATTGTGAAAAATGAATTAAAACAAGTGAGGTCATGGAGGATTGAATCCGTGACCTCACCATATTAAAAACCATGAAAATAAAGAAGTAAAAAGAAATGTGGTGAAGGGGATTCAAACTTGGGTACTCCTGGCTGGAAAATAATGTATGAAATTAAGAATTGAGAGGAGTGGGATTCGAACCCACGACCTCAAGGCAGTAGAGGAGAGTAAGAGAAAATACAAAGAAAAGAAATGTGAGGTGTGGGAATCGAACCCACGACCTCAATGCAGTGAAGGGAGTTAAGAGAAAAATGAAGATAAAAGAAATGTGAGGCGTGGGAATTGAACCCACGACCTCTAGGCAGTGTAGGCGAAATAAAAGAAAAAAATAAAGAGAGGCTGTGGGGGTTTGATCCCACAACCTCATGGTCTACTCGGAATAGACAAGGAGAATTAAATAAAAAAAATAAAAGGGGTTGTGGCGGTTCGATCCCACAACACCTCGGCAAAGTAAGTGGAAATTCAAATGATAAAAATAAAGAGGGAATGTTGATGTTGGGGCTTGATCTAGGGTCCCAATGTCATGTGGACCAAAAATAAAATAAATGAAAAACGTAAGTGTTGTCCAAGGGATTCGAAACCGGGTTCCCTTGCCCAAATTTTGTATTGATACATAAGTCATACGTGAATTAAATGTTCAAGAATAATGCCGCCTACTTAGAACGAAATTGAGATCTTGGCATACATATAAGATGCATAAGTCTTGTACTACATAATCTTAGGAAGATAGGAATCACTTAAACGAACTATGAATGAAGCCTCATGGCTTGTATGTATAGACCCATAAGTCTAGCATACGTTTAAAAATAAGTGAACCTAAGATGTATGTAATGAAATGATGTAACCCTAGAAGAGTTAAGTACGAGTGTAAAACACATTAAATGGCCAAGTGCATTGGCATACGATGAAATGATTATTATGTAATGAAATGATGAAACCCTAGAAGGGTTAAGTAAGAGTGTGAAACACACAAATGGCCAAGTGCATTGGCAAATGATGAAATGAACATTCGCGTAAAAAGGGGTGAGTAATTATGAAGAGCAAATGTGCTAATTTTAATGAATGTGGTGACAACATGATATGAGGCTAATGTAAAAGATGAGAACAATCTCAAATGAGCCTAAGTAAATGTTACCAAAACGTACTCACCTATGAGAGTGTAAAGTTAATGAAGAGACCAGTCTCTATGAACACTCTAATGAAAGTATTGAGATTAACACACTTAATACTAATGATGAGATGAGAAATCATCTATTGAGCTATGATGTCCTCATACTAGAAGCCAGCTTCCATGACGTATGAGTTGAAGTAATGGAACTTTATACTGAGCACCGATAGACTAGCTATGAGCGGTGATGCCTTCTTTCGGAAGGGCGGAGGTTCACGTAACTCTCATGAGATGAACTGTCCGGCATGCCGGGTATGGGTCTCCTTATATTCCTAGTCTTCGAACCTATACTGCCAATATAGGGATCTGGCGGGGTTAAATTCCCATGTACGCTAGCATGTTTTGGGTCAGTTTGGCCGGTGATTCCACCTCTTTTCGGTGTGGGGAGACACTGGATTTCATGATGCTCACATGATCTATGTCGGTTAAAGTTAAAGTTCCCAATGAATGAATGAGGCCAGCCTCAAATGATGCACATAATGAAATGAACGATACCAAAGGTGTTAGGATAGGATAATCAAGAGGTGAGCTAGACTCAAGTAATGACACTAGGTTATTCTTGATCATTGCACAACAAACCCGATGAAAATCTTAAACTACATCCTAGGTATAGCTGGTTTCACACTAGCTATGAACGAAATGAAATGAAGTACGTATGAATGAATGAAGCAGACTCTGTGTTTGCTAATGAAGACTCCCTAGTTGAGGTCCCATATGTTGAGCCCTCATTTTGGGAAGTCTTAATGTCAAGTCCATGATTCCAAGGTCTCATGGCATATGAATGAATGATATGAAAGATGTTATGTGCTATATGCAATATGATATGTGCTATGTGTAAATGTTATGTGTTGTGTGCAATATGATAAGTATGATGATGCATGTTACTCTCATGGCATGACTTTCCTAATCAAATTTGGAAATCTCACTGACTTTCCTAATCCAAATTTGGAAAGCTCACTAACTTTCCTATCCCAATTTGGCAAGTCCACTGACTTGACTTTCCATAATCATGTTTTAGGAAAGAGCTATTCTTACTCATGCATGTCCTTGGTGTGTGCTTGCATATACCCATACTTAGTACAAGTGTGTACTAATCCCATACAACTCTATATTTTTAGGTGCAGCACAGGTGGACGCTAGAGCTTACAGGTTGACGTTGCAGCTATCCGGACGTGGAGCTTTCATCCGGACTTGGTAGGCCCTCATGCTTTCGAGGATGTCTACCGTTATTATCTAGCTTAGATGTAGGCTTTAGCTAGTGGAGCATGTTCCACTAGTGTTTCTTTCCACTTTCATTTCAGACTTTGTATTGGTGCATTTTGGCAAAAATACGTTTAATGCAATTGAACTGTTTCTTTCATTTGATTATCTCTATATTAGATGGTTGATTTGTGAACGCCTATGATGTTAAGTTTAAAATGTTTAGCATGAAATAAGAAAACAAAAGTTCAAATTTTCCGCTAAAATTAACCTAGATGAAGTAAGAATGACGTATGTAGGCTTGTCTGCGACCTCTGAGAGGTCAACGACGCCGGTCTCGTCTGGGGTCTAGATTCGGTCGTGACAAAGTTGGTATCAGAGCACTAGGTTAAATTCGAGGATAATAAGTTCACATCACCACATTGAGTAGTTTCTAAGTCATGGTAGTGAAGTGCACCACTATCCTGAATTAGAGACTGCATGATGCGTAGGAAAATTTCCTTCTTCTACTCTTTATCGTGCTATCTAGAGCTTTGACACTTGTGTCATTCTAAGTATCTAACTTCCTTCTTGTGTGCGCGCGTAGAAGAATGCACACAAATTAGGATGGCCAAGTGGTCTAAGGCGCCAGACTCAAGATCTGGCCTTCCCAAGAAGGGGCAGTGATAGAAATGCCCAGCGTAACGAAAGACGTTTGATAAGAGTGGTTGTTCGCATGGAGGTGAGTGCATGGTAGGTTCTAAAGCCTGCTATGAGTATTGATGAAGAGGAGAAGGCTAAGTTGGCTGCTTACTAGCTCAAGAGATGGCTTAGGTATGGATTACTTCATAAATGCTAGACTACCATAGACTATCGAAACAGGGTAGTAAGGTTAAGTTTCCGAATAAGTTAGAGTTAAAATGAATTCATGTTTGCATGTCATGTTGCTGTTTTTGTATAGCGTGGACATGATTTTTGTGTTGCATGAGTTGTGAGGTGCATCAAGTTAAGTGCGATTGAGAAGGAAAGTTTCCTTAATCTCAAATATGAAGCTTCAGATAAGCTTGAGTAATATGCATTATCCAGAGTAAGTGTGAAACAGAAATTCACAAAGAGTAAAGTCTCAAGTATGTTAAGATTGATCTTCGTTCAGGGTATCATCAGCTTAGGGTTAGGGATGGAGATATCCCAAACACAGCCTTTCGTACTCGTTATGGTCATTATGAGTTCTTAGTCATGTCATTTGGTCTCACTAATGCACCAACTGCATTTATGGACCTCATGAACCGAGTCTTCCGTGAATACCTTGATTCTTTCATCATAGTATTCATTGATGAAATCCTCATCTACTCGTAGGACCAAGGAAGAACATGAAACAACATTTGAGACGTAACCTTGCAGGTTTACTTAGAAACATTCAGTTTGTATGCCAATTCAGGCAAGTGTGAATTCTGGCTTAGATCAGTGACCTTCCTGGGGTCATTTTTGTGTCTGATCAGGGTGTGGAGGGTGGACCCGGAAAGACTGAGGTTGTTAAGACTGGCCAAATACCTCTTACTCACACTGGACATCCGTAGCTTTCTGGATTGGCTGGTTATTACCGCAGGTTGGTGGAGGGGGCCCTTTTTTTTTTTTTTTTTCTTTCTTCATTGCTGCGCCACTGAACAGGGCTTTGACTAAGAAGAAGGCCAAGTTTGAATGGGCGGACCGGTGTTGGACCGTAATTGTAGTTTAGCCTCTAGCGCTATTGCGCAAGTTGTATACGATTTACTTTCAGTCTCTGCCTAGGTGCTTTTACTTTTTGGACATACATATAGTGTGGTGAGATACTACTTGTTTTATGTGTTGAAACATCTAGGGGTTGTATGGTTGTTGGTGTTGTTGTTCGTTATGTTCTCTAGGTTAGGTAAGTGTTGATTAGCTTTATTCTCGTCCAGAAGGTTACAAGGTTCTCGATCGAGAAGATATTTGTATGCTCACTTCTATGTACCTTATAGTGAGTGGTCAGCTGTCGGTTGTTTGTCACTTTGAAGGCTGGTTGAGGATGGCACTAGTTTGTATGATGTGTAGCATGATGTGTAATGTTTGTTCAACAGATACTAACAAGAGTCTCCAGTACGTGATTCACTTTTGCGAGTGAAGTGAATTCTACGTTCACGCGTGAGCATGGTTTTGGCACCTATATGTCTTTGAATGTGTACTTATGTACATGTAATTGTCCCATCTACAATCCAGGTAAGGCCTAATGTTCGTGGCATGCTTCGAGAACTGGGAACCGCTACAGCCACTTGTTTGAGCGATGTAGTATATAAATAAGGAATTATTCTTGAGGTAAGTATAAAGTTACATGTTACCATAAGTTAGCGATCTCTAGATATCTTGGATTAGTGCGATATGGTGACATATGGAGTTGGGGTGTATTTCAACAGATAGTCACCTAAGTTTTGAATCATCTTGGTAGTTTATGAAATGTCAGAGCGGGGATCATGCATTCTCGATCTTTTTGTTTGTGATCGGAGCTGATTATGGATCTCAGTGGTTGTATTATAAGTATTGTTAATGAGTGGTCGCTTTGGACGTGGATTGTAATTGGCAATATCTGTATGATATTATGACATTTTTGTATCATTCGCATGGCTTTGTGTGTACTAGCATGTTTATGGATGTATTTTTTAGTTGGACATGGATTGTTTCGAGTCAGTGCCGATCGGTTTCAGAGTTATTTCCATACTCTCATTTCAGTTGTTTTCCATTCTCAAGATATTGTATCGAGTCGATCTTAGTCATGTTTATGTAGTTTGGTTTGGTGATCAGGAATTTTTGCTTATTTGTCATATTGTTTGTATATTTTATATTGTATGGATTATTTATATTTGTTGTTGTCTTTATTTGTGTCATGCGTTCTCATCATATTTGTGTTCACGCAGGCTTTAGAGTATGAGTCCAGTTGTTAATCCTTGCATTTCTTATCATTATATGGGGTTGCTCTATTTCTTTTTGGTGTGCGATAGTGTTTCGTCTGTTTTTTTTTTTGGACATCCTTCTCATGTAATTTTGCAATATTTTATTGACGGTTGTTTCTCTTCTTCATCTGATTTTGATTAGTATTGGTGGACTGTATCATTGGTCTCGCTTTATATTTTTAATTTTATTGGACTTTTCGGTGGGGTTGGTTTTTCTTTAACCCGGTACACGGTGCGTATGTTTATTTACGATAGCTACCAGGTCGATAGTACTACCCAAATTATTTTTGCCGTGGTCTTATTTTAAGTTTGTGTGCCTGATCTTGTAGGTTGTGCATTCGACTACATAAGCGTCTTTGCTCCACTTTTTTACATCATTCCTTACTGTGATAGCATCTACTTAACAGAGCCGCCGTATTGGTATTTCTTATTGTAGTCGATAACCACTCATATTCCGACCTTACGATGTGTTTGTAAGATAGGATCATTGGCTGAGGTGCGTTTTGCCGCTATTTGGAGGTCTGTCTTTTTCGTTCTTGTTCTATTTTGTGGCTATCGACTTTAGGAGGTGTGACTGCTCGTTCTACGTGTTCTCGATTCCTCTACTGATTTTCTATGGTGGGAGGTATCCTGACTTTTTACAGTCAAGACTTATATATAAGATAAAAGTCTTATCGTTGGGTATCACTTGTCTTAAGTGTTGTTACGTCATTATTGTTTTTATGGTACGTGTTGCCGGGTTATTATTATTCATTGCTTCTTTCTGTTTCGCTTTCGAGCATTTCTGGCATTTGAGCACTCATGTGGCAAAGACGGCACGCATCCACTCTTCAGTTTAACATTTGTGAGGTACATTTTGTTTGATGTCGGTGTGATCGTATTTGCAGAGGTATATGTTGGACGTACATTCATTGCCTTAGAGTTGAGGGTCTCTTGTTATGTTAACTATGTTTCTTCAACTTCCCATGCACATCTGGTGTATGGGGCATCCGGTTTCTTTGTAGGTCACTCTGTATTTGGTAGTGCTATGTAGTGTCCACCGCTTCCTCCTACTGTATGGTTTCTCCAATTGCCTCATTGTTGTTCCTTCCGATGGTCTGAGGAAGTACTTTCCTCATTTGGATTTCAAGAGATCATTGCGCTCATGAGTGCCTTTAGATATGAGGTCCAGTTGGTGTTTGACTCTTTAGAGACAGCGCTTTGGCTTCAATTTGCTTCATCCTAACATCGTGCAGACGTACATATCGCACAGCATTTATCAAGATTAAGATGGCCTTGTGAGTTTGATGTTGTTGTGTGCATATTGGCTCTAATTCTCTGAGGAGTATTATTCCATGTTAAGCGGGCGCTGTATTTGAGGTTATGGCAGGTAAGCGGTTTAATCCCGTGGTCTTCCGATGATGTTGGGTCTTACGATGATCCTCTATACCACTATGCGTGTTGGGTGTAGGTGGTTCTATAATGAGTTGGTCGTATCTACCTGCGTGAGTCTTTAGGGCTCTTTGCTCGTCATTTCTCGTTCTTTCATGTTATTCCACGTTTTATAGGAGTATGTGCACTATGTGATCATCTATATCATCTGTTATATCTTGTTGTAGAGTGTTGTTGGGTTTCGCTGTAAGTTTTGTCCTTTTATCGAGCATGAGGCATCCTGCTTGTTTGAGTATTCTTTACGACATGTTTGTTACTAGTGTAAGTCAGGCTGAGGAACAAGGAGATTGCCACAGTGAATGGTGAGTTTTGCTGCGAAGGAGATCCCATGCTTTTTAATTTTGAGGGTGTATCTATCGTCGCGGAGGACCGAGGGCGATGTTTTTTAGGGTCCGCACCTCTGATTCGCTTTAATGTTTGTTCGTTATGTAGGTAGGCGGTTTTTCCTACTCTCTTATATGTTCATAAATAGCTTTCCTTAGTCATCATCATATTCGTGTGTATGATTATCTGCTTTGACTGTGACGAGTCGATTTATCTTTTTTAGTTGTTGTAGTTCAGACTGGCATTGTGTACTGTTAAGTTAGTAGTAGGTCATTTCGGTGGTACGAATGTTTCTCTAAGTGGGGTATTATATTGTTAACAACCCGTATAAATTGGATATGATAAGTATTTGTCGTTTTTTGTGTTACCTATAATGCTCTATGATTATAGTTGATGATCGATTCTACTCGGATATGATGTTCGTGTTATGAATACCAGAACCTTAAATCATAGTCCTTAGTCTAACAAGGTGTTCCAAGGCTTACCTATTTTGGGTGAGCCTTCAAGTTTTTTTAGTCTTTGTGGAGAGTCCATTTCCATTGTCGCATTTTGTTCCTGCTCTGTATCTCATATCGTGTTATTCCTATTGTTATCCTTTTCTTTTTACGCAGCATGTCTTCTTTATTTTAATTATTCTTGGTATTCATTCTTCTATTTTGTGTTAATCATTAAATGTGTTTTCTTCCTTTTATACGGGCTCTTGTCCTCACCAGTTTAATTCCCTAGGTATTTCTGTTCTTTCCTTCTTTTTTAATTTTAAAGCTTGTTGGGTTACTAGGCTTTCCTCTATTACTTCTTTTTCTACTATTTTTTCAATATAAATATTTTCTCACTACGGTAATTCAAGGGCAATTCTTGTCTGTTTTCTTAATAATCTTCTTCTTCTAGTATTGTTCTTTAATTTTATAATTTCTTTTCATGTGCTGTTTGATTATATTTTGTTTATTATTTATCATATTATAATCTGTTATATAATAATAGTTGTTTTCTGTTATGTCATATTTTCTTATTTGAGGTAGTAGCTCTTGTATTTGATGTAAATCCTACTCAATTTATACTTGGAGTATTTATTCTATCCTCTTACTATTTGGTCAATTTCTTCTAAGTCAATATTTTGTAATATAATCATTTTTTATCGATTTTATTGAAATACTTGTTCAAAAGGATTTTTCTATTTAATCTATTGATTTTTTTTCTCGCTATTATTTTGTGTATTTAAGATAGTTATATTATTTCATCTTACTGGTAAATATTTTACTTTCCAGGTGCTAATTTGATTCCTGATAATTCCAATATAACATATGATTTTATCTATATTTTTATTGTTAAGGCTATTGGATAATTTGCACTTATTTAAATTTAAATATTTTGGTCTATTAATTTCCTGTTTAATTTGGACTTATTACGCTTTATTTCTATAGGTTGTATATTCTTCTCTGCTATATATTTCTATTTGGTGTATGGCTATTCTTTGTAAGACACGCTTTTATTAATTTTCTTGTTGCTCCCTAGAATTGTACATATTTAATAGGTTACTTTTGTTTTTATATTTGTTGTATTTTCCTGATTTATTATGTTTTATTAGTATTTGTGTATTTTTGTGCTTTTCCTTTTTTTTGTATATTTTATTTGAATCATAATATGTTCTCTTTTGGACTAACTACATATTTCTTCATTATTTTCTTAAACCAATTGATTAATTAGAGACCTTTTTTATTTTTTAATATTTTTTGTAACGACTTAAGTCTATATTTTTTCTTTATTTGTTGAAGATATTTTATTATCAAATTTATCTTTTGTATTTCAATCTTCATCTTGATTCATTTTTCTTTTGATATTAATTTTTAATATAGATATTCAGTCATTCTATTATTATTCTATTGTGATCTGTTTCTATCTTAATTATCATTCTCAGATTCACATTTCTATTCTTCTATATTTAGAAATTTCAATCCATAGATACTATCATTATCACGTTCACCATATCTATTTATCTATTTGCAATATATTTATCTTTTTCATATACGTTAGATTTGCTGCAATTCCGTTTATTTTTAATATTTTTTGGTAATTTAACAACTCTCTAGCTACAATGTCTAACTTATCACAATCGCATTCTTTGTAACGAATTTTTACAATGGATAATTTCTTTTTTCTTTTAAATCTTATTTATCTTTATGCATTTTTTAACATAATTCGTTTCCTTGGATTTTTATATTTATATTTTTTAGGGGTTTTCCTATTTTTATTTTTTATCTCTAAGGTTTTTCTGTTCTTCTCGCCTCATCTTTTTTTCATTAGCTCCAAATTGAGGTGGTTACTTTGTTTTCTACAATATTGAGTTTTTATTAATTAATACTATATTGTCCTTTTATATTTTTCTTTTTTGAATGCTTCACATGTTTTTTTTTAAGTAAACCTTGTTCTTTAAAATATGTTCTTTCTATTTGTATTGATTCCACTAATTAGTATTTCTGTCTCATTCACAGTTCAAACTTTTATTCTTACATTTATTCCATACTTTTATATGTTATTTTATGGGGTACTATAATGGTTCTCTGGTAAATTTATTTATATTATAAATTTTAGTATTTTGGGTTTTCCCTTTATTGTTTCCTTTGTTAATATTAGCATAGTCCGCGTAGAGATGAGTTATCTTCGGTCCGTGTATAGTTTTTTGATTTAAAATTGTTATAAAATAGTATTAATTGTTTTTTTTTTTGATTCTTTTAATGCACATGGTATTTCTTCTAGAATACACATATCAATATTATTGGTATTTTTGACACTGTACGGTGCTTATGTTATTAAGTTGTTCTTTTTTATTCTTGTTCTTGTTGTTATATCTGTAGCCATACTTCATATCATTTCTTATTCGTCTGACTCATAGTTTTTTCCTAGTATATGCTCTAGTATTAGGGAATGGGTGTGTAGGTGTAGGCTTGTCCGCATCAGACATCATTCTTAACAATACTACTTGACAGGAGCTGTCTATTTTTTTTTTATTTTTTTTTTTTTTTTTTTTTTTTTTTTTTTTTTTTTTAAATCAATTCATCGTTCTAAGGCTTCCTTATATGGTTTCTTTGTATCTTTTGTGAAGTGGAGATTGTTGAGTATGATGCTCCTGAATGGTAGGAGTAATGTGTTTGTAACTTATTTATTTATTCTTCTTCTACCTTAGAATGCGACTATATTTTGGTTGTTTTTTTGCCCACTCCCTTGCTATATACGTTTATCCTTATGATGGTAGATCTATCGTTACCGAAGGGTGCGGGTTGATTCTATAACTATTTAGAGGGTCGGCTTAATCAGAAAAAAAATTGGGGAAAAGATTAAGAATAGATTGAAGGGATAGGAAGATATTACAGGAGGATTGTTTTCTCCAGTCGGGACACGATGCCAATTATTGTTACAGAAGTTGATCTGAGTTTTTAGTTTGTTTTTTGTTTGAGATTTATATTGATTATGTGTTTATTTTTGTTCGGTATACGCGTTACGGATGGTTACTATGGATTTTGGGGGTGGGTTGTTGCGAGATGGATGTGGGGTGAGGGGATGTGTTTTGGGTTTGTGGGGGGTATGGTTTAAATAAGGGCGCAGAGGCATGTGAGGACTCAAAAATTTAAGTTGGTGCGTGTGAATTACGCTGGTATGAGCAATGTGGTGATGTGATTGTGTGTTCAGCAATATACCGGTAACGAAGATTAATTTGGGGTAAAAGAACATGTAGGGTCTCGAATAACGAAGATTATAGAATTAGTTTTAGGACTTAAAAGGGGAAATTAGGTTGGAGGGTCTAGGGGTAAAAATGGTTTTTACAGGATAAGGGTAGTATCGTAATTACCCTAAATATAATTCATTATTTAATTAATTAAGGTGGAGGGCATTTTGGGGAGAGAGGCAAAAATTGCTCTTGAAGTGAAGTCTTGCTCAACCCGGGTTCGAACCTAGGTGGAAGCATGAATTAAAATTGTTTTATTTAAGTTGGTAATTAATGTAATTAATTTATATATATTATTATTAGCTATTTAAAATAAAAGGGAAATCATTTTTAAATAATTAACTAAACCTTATTTGACTAAATCCTAAACTAGAGCTCCTAAGCCTAATAAAACTCTCACTCCCTCACGTTTATCTCCTCAACATCCACGACCATTCTCTCTTCTCTTCTAACGTGTTCTCTCTGCCAAAATAACATCAAGATCAGAAAATAAACCAAGTTCTTCACAACTTGAGGACTCATACGAAATCAACAGAGAAATAAACGTTAATCACACGTTAGGCAAAGGGAGGTTGTCCGTCGAGTGTGTTGACATTGAGGGGACTTGGACGTGATCTTGGGTGAAGTTTTGAGGCAGCAAGTTCAAGGTTTACGTCAAAAAGGTATGGGTTCTCTTCTCTTGTGTCCCTTTCCAAAAGGCCCTAAGGTCAGACGAATCATTCCGAAACTAGGGTTATTCCCCGTTGCATGTCCCAGTCACTAGCTCCATTGAATCATAGGTTGGTTAGGGTGGTTATGTTTGCTGTAGAAACTAGGATGAAACGTGTTTCGTGATGATTATGTGTTATATGTATGGTCGTAATTATGTGACTTATGTTGATGTTTTTCGAAATTATGTGTAACGTGTGTGCAATGTGAACCGTAACTATGTGCCTCAGGTAAGGCTCTAAAATGTGATGTTGTGGTGTATTTCATGTACAAATGTTTATGTAAATCGTGATGTTCACAGAGTTGAAATGTGACTGATTTGAGTGATAACTCTTGGCTAAACGAATCCATGAAAATGCACCTAAGATGTATTAAATGATCTACGAATTATCCTATGAATATACGTGTAAATGTTGATGAAAGTATGCTGAAAAATTTAATAAAAATTTCCAGCTTTAAGTGGAAGATTTCGGTCAAGTTAAGGGGTTTCAAAATATGTGGAAAATAAATTCAAACAAGTGAGGTCATGGAGGATTGACCCGTGACCTCAAGTTAAGAACCATGAAATAAAGAAGTAAAAAGAATGTGGTGAAGGGGATTCGAACTTGGGTACTCGGCTGGAAATAATGTATGAAATTAAGAATTGAGAGGAGTGGCATTCGAACCCCGACCTCAAGGCAGTAGAGGAGAGAAAAGAGAAAATAAAAAAAAGAAATGTGAGGCATGGGAATGAACTCACGACCTCAATGCAGTGAAGGGAGTTAAGAGAAAAATGAAGTAAAAAATGTGAGGCGTGTGGAATTGAACCCACGACCTTAGGCAGTGTAGGCCGAAATAAAGAGAAAAAAATAAAGAGAGGCTGTGGGGGTTTGATCCCACAACCTCATGGTCTACTCGAAATAGACAAGGAGAATTAAAATAAAAAATAAAAGGGGTTGTGGGGGTTCGTATCCACAACCCCTCGGCCAAGTAAGAGGAAATCAAATGATAAAAATAAAGAGGGAATGTTGATGTTGGGGCTCCATGTAGGGTCCCAATGTCATGTGGACCAAAAATAAAATAAATGAAAAAATGTAAGTGTGTCCAGAGGGATTCGTACCGGGTTCCCTTGCCAAATTTGTATTGATACATAAGTCATACGTGAATTAATGTTCAAGAATAATGCCGCCTACTTAGATCGAAATCGAGATCTTGGCATACATACAAGATGCATAAGTCTTGTACTACATAACTTTAGGAAGATAGGAATCACTTAAACGAACTATGAATGAAGCCTCATGGCTTGTATGTATAGATCCATAAGTCTAGCATACGTTTAAAAATAAGTGAACCTAAGATGTATGTAAATGAAATGATGTACCTAGAAGAGTTAAGTACGAGTGTAAAACACATTAAATGGCCAAGTGCATTGGCATACGATAAATGATTATTATGTAATGAAATGATGAAACCCTAGAAGGGTTAAGTAGAGTGTGAAACACACAAATGGCAAGTGTATGGCAAATGAATGAAATGAAACATTCACGTAAAAGGGTGGTAATTATGAAAGAGCAAATGTGCTAATGTTAATGAATGGGTGACAACATGATATGAGGTAATGTAAAAGATGAAACAATCTCAAATGAGCCTAAGTAAATGTTACCAAAACGTACTCACCTATGAGAGTGTAAAGTTAATGAAGAGACCAATCTCTATGAACA
>CM040618.1:67757163-67866309 GCA_022817965.1 Solanum lycopersicoides | reverse complement strand
GCGTGGACATGATTTTTGTGTTGCATGAGTTGTGAGTGCATCAAGTTAAGTGCGATTGAGAAGAAGTTCCTTAATCTCAAATATGAAGCTTCATATAAGCTTGAGTAATATGCATTATCCAGAGTAAGTGTGAAACAGAAATTCACAAAGAGTAAAGTCTCAAGTATGTTAAGATTGATCTTCGTTCAGGGTATCATCAGCTTAGGGTTAGGGATGGAGATATCCCAAACACAGCCTTTCGTACTCGTTATGGTCATTATGAGTTCTTAGTCATGTCATTTGGTCTCACTAATGCACCAACTGCATTTATGGACCTCATGAACCGAGTCTTCCGTGAATACCTTGATTCTTTCATCATAGTATTCATTGATGACATCCTCATCTACTCTAGGACCAAGGAAGAACATGAACAACATTTGAGACTAACCTTGCAGGTACTTAGACAACATCAGTTGTATGCCAAATTCAGCAAGTGTGAATTCTGGCTTAGATCAGTGACCTTCCTGGGTCATGTTGTGTCTGATCAGGGTGTGGAGGTGGACCCAGGAAGACTGAGGCTGTAAGAACTGGCCAAAACCTCTTACTCCACTGACATCCGTAGCTTTCTGGGATTGGCTGGTTACTACCGCAGGTTCGTGGAGGGTTTTTCTTCCATTGCTGCCCCACTGACAGCTTTGACTAAGAAGAAGGCCAAGTTTGAATGGACGGAGACTTGTGAGAAGAGTTTCCAGGAGCTCAAGGACAGACTCACTTCAGCCCCGGTGCTTACTTTGCCTAAGTGTGGTGAGAATTACACTGTTTATTGTGACATCTAGGGTTGGTTTGGGTTGTGTTCTTATGCAGGTTGGTAAGGTGATAGCTTATGCGTCCAGACAGCTCAAGGTTCATGAGAAGAATTATCCCACTCATGACCTGGAGTTGGCAGCTGTGGTGTTTGCACTGAAGCTGTGGAGGCACTACTTGTATGGAGTGCATGTGGATGTGTTCACAGACCACAAGAGTCTCCAGTACGTGTTCACGCAGAGAGAGTTGAATCTACGTCAGCGGAGATGGTTGGAGCTGTTGAAGGACTATGACATGAATGTTCACTACCATCCAGGTAAGGCTAATGTTGTAGCTGATGCTTTGATGAGCATGGGAAGTACAGCCCACGTTGAGGATGAGAAGAAGGAGTTGGCGAAAGATGTACACAGACTGGCCAGACTGGGTGTGCGATTGGTTGACTCTACTAGTGGGGGTGTTTCAGTTCATCCTAGTTCTGAATCATCCTTGGTAGTTGAAGTCAAGCAGGGTCAGCATCTCGATCCTGTGTTGATGGAGCTGAAGGACTCAGTGTTGATAAAGATGAATGAGTCTTTGCTTTGGGAGGTGAGGCATACTTAGGTATCAGGACAGGCTGTGTGTACCAGATGTGGATGATTTGGACCAGGATTGTTGCAGAGGCCCATGGTTCCAGATATTCCATACATCCAGGTTCCACCAAGATGTATCATGATCTTAAGCAGATTTATTGGTGGGATGGCATGAAGAAGGACATTGCAGAATATGTGGCCAAGTGTCCTAATTGTCAGCAGGTTAAGGCAGAACATCTTAAGCCTGGCGGTCTTACTCAGATTATTGAGGTTCCGACTTGGAAGTGGGAGGCCATTAATATGGACTTCGTGGTTGGTCTTCCGAGGACTAGGAGACAGCATGACTCCATATGGGTTATTGTGGACAGGATGACTAAGTCTGCCCACTTTATCCCTGTGAAGTCTACTTACAGAGCCGAGGATTATGCGAGACTCTACATTGATGAGATTGTGAGATGGCATGGGATTCCTTTGTCTATCATTTCAGATAGAGGAGCTCAGTTCACTTCACATTTCTGGAGATCCTTCCAGAAGAGCTTAGGCACGCAGGTAAAGCTTAGTACTGCCTTTCATCCTCAGACTGATGGGCAGGCAGAGCGCACCATTCAGACATTGGAGGACATGTTGAGAGCGTGTGTGATTGACTTCAGGGTAGTTGGGATGACCATCTGCCTTTGATAGAGTTCTCGTATAATAATAGCTATCACTCCAGCATTGGGATGGCACCGTTTGAGGCACTGTATGGTAGGAGGTGTAGATCTCCAGTTGGGTGGTTCGAGGTTGGAGAGTCATCCATTTTGGGTCCAGAGATCATTCATGAGGCCTTAGAGAAGGTCAGGGTGATTAGGGACAGGTTGGCTACTGCTTACAGTCGGCAGAAGTCATATGCAGATAACAGAAAATGGCCCTTAGAGTTTGATGTTGGTGACCAGGTCTATTGAAGATATCACCTATGAAGGGGGTGATGAGGTTTGGCAGGAAGGGGAAGTTGAGTCCGAGGTATGTTGGGCCATATGAGATCCTACAGCGTGTGGGTGAGGTGGCCTATGAGTTGGCATTGCCTGCGGAGCTAGCTTCTGTCCATCCAGTCTTTCATGTATCCATGTTAAAGAAGTGCCTAGGTGATCCAGCATCGATTCTACCTGTGGAAGGTTTGGGGGTCGATGAAGACTTGTCCTACGAGGAGGTACCTGTTGAGATCTTAGACAGACAGGTCAAGCGGCTGAGGAACAAGGAGATTGCCACAGTGAAGGTATTGTGGAGGAATCATCTTATTGAGGGTGCTACGTGGGAGGCCGAGGCCGATTTTAGGTCCCGCTACCCTCATCTTTTAAGTTCTTGAGGTTAGACTTCCTACTCTTAAGTCTAAGTTTCCTTATCTCTCCATTCTTTGTTGCTATTGCTTGACTGTGCATAGTGATTATATTATGTTATGACTGGCATTGTGCTAGATAGTTAGTAGTGTCATTCGGGGACGAATGTTCCTAAGGGGGGTATAATGTAACAACCCTAAAAATGGATATGATAAGTAATGCGTAATGTGTCTAGAATGCCTACGATTAGATCGAGTTCACACGGATTGATGCGCGTAGAACCAGACCTCTAAACCCTTGCTACATCCAAGCCAACTAACTTGGGGAGTTAGTTTAGCTAGGAAAGGTTGGGTCCAGCCATGTAGGGCTCTCGAATACGAAGATTTACTCGAATTAGTCTTTACCGGACTTAAAAAGGGGAAATCTTAGGTTGGAGGGTCTAGGGGTAAAATGGTCTTTTACCAGGCTAAGGGTAGTATCGTAATTACCCTAAATATATAATTCATTATTTAATTAATAAGGTGGAGGGGCATTTTGGGGAGAGAGGGCCAAAAATTGGCTCTTGAAGTGAAGTCTTGCTCAACCCGGGTTCGAACCTAGGTGGAAGCAATGAATTAAAATTGTTTTTAATTTAAGTTGGTAAATTAATGTAATTAATTTATATATATTATTTATTAGCTGATTTAAAATAAAAGGGAAATCAGATTTTTAATAATTAACTAAACCTTATTTGACTAAATCCTAAACTAGACTCCTAAGCCTAATAAAACTCTCACTCCCTCACGTTTATCTCCTCAACATCCACGACCATTCTCTCTTCTTTCTAACGTGTTCTCTCTGCCAAAATAACATACAAGATCAGAAAAATAAACCAAGTTCTTCACACTTGAGGAACTCATACGAAATCACAAGAAAATAAACGTTAATCACACGTTAGGCAAAGGGAGGTTGTCCGTCGAGTGGTGTTGACATTGAGGGGACTTGGACGTGATCTTGGGTGAAGTTTTTGAGCAGCAAGTCAAGGTTTAACGTCAAAAAGGTATGGGTTCTCTTCTCTCTTGGTCCCTTTCCCAAAAGGCCCCTAAGGTTCAGACGAATCTATTCCGAAAACTAGGGTTATTCCCCGTTGCATGTCCCAGTCACTAGCTCCCATTGAATCATAGGTTGGTTAAGGTTGGTTATGTTTGCTGGTAGAAAACTAGGGATGAAACGTGTTTTCGTGATGATTATGTGTTTATATGTATGGTCGTAATTATGTGACTTATGTTGATGTTTTTTCGAAATTATGTGTACGTGTGTGCAATGTGAACCGTAACTATGTGCCTCAGGTTAAGGCTCTAAAATGTGATGTTGTGGTTGTATTTCATGTACAAATGTTTATGTAAATCGTGATGTTCACATGAGTTGAAATGTGACTGATTTGAGTGATAATCTCTTGGCTAAACGAATCCATGAAAAATGCACCTAAGAATGTATTAAATGATCTACGAATTATCCTATGAATATACGTGTAAATGTTGATGAAAGTATGCTGAAAAATTTAATAAAAAATTTCCAGCTTTAAGTGAAGAATTTCGGTCAAGTTAAGGGGTTTCAAAATATTGTGGAAAATAAATTAAAACAAGTGAGGTCATGGAGGATTGAACCCGTGACCTCACCATGTTAAGAACCATGAAAATAAAGAAGTAAAAAGAAATGTGGTGAAGGGGATTCGAACTTGGGTACTCCTGGCTGGAAAATAATGTATGAAATTAAGAATTGAGAGGAGTGGCATTCGAACCCACGACCTCAAGGCAGTAGAGGAGAGAAAGAGAAAATAAAAAGAAAAGAAATGTGAGGCATGGGAATCGAACTCACGACCTCAATGCAGTGAAGGGAGTTAAGAGAAAAATGAAGGTAAAAGAAATGTGAGGCGTGGGAATTGAACCCACGACCTCTAGGCAGTGTAGGCGAAATAAAAGAAAAAAATAAAGAGAGGCTGTGGGGGTTTGATCCCACAACCTCATGGTCTACTCGAAATAGACAAGGAGAATTAAATAAAAAAAATAAAAGGGGTTGTGGGGGTTCGATCCCACAACCCCTCGGCCAAGTAAGAGGAAATTCAAATGATAAAAATAAAGAGGGAATGTTGATGTTGGGGCTCCATGTAGGGTCCCAATGTCATGTGGACCAAAAATAAAATAAATGAAAAATGTAAGTGTTGTCCAAGGGATTCGTAACCGGGTTCCCTTGCCCAAATTTTGTATTGATACATAAGTCATACGTGAATTAATGTTCAAGAATAATGCCGCCTACTTAGATCGAAATCGAGATCTTGGCATACATACAAGATGCATAAGTCTTGTACTACATAATCTTAGGAAGATAGGAATCACTTAAACGAACTATGAATGAAGCCTCATGGCTTGTATGTATAGATCCATAAGTCTAGCATACGTTTAAAAATAAGTGAACCTAAGATGTATGTAATGAAATGATGTAACCCTAGAAGAGTTAAGTACGAGTGTAAAACACATTAAATGGCCAAGTGCATTGGCATACGATGAAATGATTATTATGTAATGAAATGATGAAACCCTAGAAGGGTTAAGTAAGAGTGTGAAACACACAAATGGCCAAGTGTATTGGCAAATGATGAAATGAACATTCACGTAAAAAGGGGTGAGTAATTATGAAGAGCAAATGTGCTAATGTTAATGAATGTGGTGACAACATGATATGAGGCTAATGTAAAAGATGAGAACAATCTCAAATGAGCCTAAGTAAATGTTACCAAAACGTACTCACCTATGAGAGTGTAAAGTTAATGAAGAGACCAATCTCTATGAACATTCTAATGAAAGTATTGAGATTAACACACTTAATACTAATGATGAGATGACAAATCATCTATTGAGCTATTATGTCCTCATACTAGAAGCCAGCTTCCATGACGTATGAGCTGAACGTAATGGAACTTTATACTGAGCACCGATAGACTATCTATGAGCGGTGATACCTTCTTTCGGGAAGGGCGGAGGTTCACGTAACTCTCATGAGATGAGACTGTCCGGCATGCCAGGCATGGGTCTCCTTATATCTCCTAGTCTTCGAACCTATACTGCCAATATAGGGATCTGGCGGGGTTAAATTCCCATGTACGCTAGCATGTTTTGGGTCACTTTGGCCGGTGATTCCACCTCTTTTCGGTGTGGGGGAGACACTGGATTTCATGATGCTCACATGATCTATGTCGGTTAAAGTTAAAGTTCCCAATGAATAAATGAGGTCAGCCTCAAATGATGCACATAATGAAATGAACGATACCAAAGGTGTTAGGATAGGATAATCAAGAGGTGAGCTAGACTCAAGTAATGACACTAGGTTATTCTTGATCATTGCACAACAAAACTGATGAAAATCTTAAACTACATCCTAGGTGTAGCTGGTATTCACACTAGACTATGAACGAAATGAAATGAAGTACGTATGAATGAATGAAGCAGACTCTGTGTTTGCTAATGAAGACTCCCTAGTTGAGGTCCCATATGTTGAGCCCTCATTTTGGGAAGTCTTAATGTCAAGTCCATGATTCCAAGGTCTCATGTCATATGAATGAATGATATGAAAGATATTATGTGCCATATGCAATATCATATGTGCTATGTGTAACATGTTATGTGCTGTGTGCAATATGATAAGTATGATGATGCATGTTACTCTCATGGCATGACTTTCCTAATTCAAATTTGGAAAGATCACTGACTTTTCTAATCCAAATTTGGAAAGCTCACTAACTTTCCTTATCCCAATTTGGCAAGTCCACTGACTTGACTTTCCATAATCATGTTGTTAGGAAAGAGCTATTCTTATTCATGCATGTCCTTGGTGTGTGCTTGCATATACCCATACTTAGTACAAGTGTGTACTAATCCCATACAATTCTATATTTTTAGGTGCAGGCCCAGGTGGACGCTAGAGCTTACAGGTTGACGTTGCAGCTATCCGGACGTGGAGCTTTCATCCAGACTTGGTAGGCCCTCATGATTTCGAGGATGTCTACCGTTATTATCTAGCTTAGATGTAGGCTTTATCTAGTGGAGCATGTTCCACTAGTGTTTCTTTCCACTTTCATTTCAGACTTTGTATTGGTGTCATTTTGGCAAAAATACGTTTAATGTAATTGTAAACTGTTTCTTTCATTTGATTATCTCTATATTAGATGGTTGATTTGTGAACGCCTATGATGTTAAGTTTAAAATGTTTAGCATGAAATAAGAAAACAAAAAGTTCAAATTTTCCGCTAAAATTAACCTAGATGAAGTAAGAATGACGTATGTAGGCTTGTTTGCGACCTCTAAGAGGTCAACGACGCCGATCTCGTCTGGGGTCTAGATTCCGGTCGTGACAAGACATTCATCACATAAGGACATTCAAGTAATGGTCTTGATGAAGACCTAGGGACTCTAACTAACATCTTCAAAGCCTATTGTACAATGTCTAGATAGTGTACTATACCACCATCTAAACTTCATAGAACTTCTCTAATGCTAATGGGTATCCCACATGATGAGAATAGGCATAACCGACATAGACCATGGTAGCAAAGCATGGAATCCGGAGTTGTAGCCTACTCCGATGGAAGGTGTTCTACTTGCCAATGGTAAAACGTGGACACATCCCATGTAGGCATATGGTTAAGAAATATGAAGGGCTTACTTTGTACTCTAGTATCGTTCTTCACTAGAGCTACTTCCCATACCAACTCACTCGGTTCTAACCTTCGTTATCATAGATTAATTCACATTAAGGTTCATACAAAGGGATTCTATATCAAGTTCATAACTCAATTACATTTACCCTACCAAAGAGATCCTCTAGGGGCTACCTTACAATGGCGAAAAGAAGCTCATCATGACTTTCCTAATGTTTGATATGATGTCGTTCCATTCAATCAACCTTAAGTCCATCATTCATTACATAAAGAATACCATTATGGCTTTCGACTTCAAATTTCATAACCTTACCACTAGGTTCAAGGTTTCAGATAAAGGACCCTCTTATCATCATTCAAGGTCTCACCTAACATTCATACATTCAAGACTAAGACACTTTAGCTTCCTAAGTCAAGACATCACATATTCACATTCATACATGCATCAAGTAAAGCACTTAAGTCTACCTAAACAAAACACAACATTACTTCACCTTAGCACATATTGCATGTTATTCTAGAAGCACATAGGAACAATCATTATCATCTTAAAGTCATCCTACACACTACTAATTCATCATCAACATAACCATTATAAACTCATATAGCCAAGTAGGAACAATCATGCATCAACTTTAAGACTACACACAACACATAGTCATTAGTCGGATTACCTAAATAACATCAATAGAAGAACGCTTACTTTCACATTACTTCACATATAGGTATATATGATCATACTTCACATAATCAACAACACAAATCAAAATATTACTTCAAGTAGTGCCGACAAGGCCAGGATTATCGTAATACTTAAAATGAAGCCGACAAGGCCACATCAATTCACATAACACCGCCACCATAAGTGGACCAAACCAATCACAACATAATTGAAGTCTAATTAACATTAAATAAAGATAAATAGGGCAGCGTACCGCCCAATTCATCTCACCATTTCAATCCAAAGCTAAATCATCCAAATTCGATACCATAAGGCCCTTACCCATGGCCATGAACATCAATTCAATACATTTATCATAATAATCAATGAATCTATGTAAATTCAATATAGATTTATCAATCTAAGACCAATTAGATATCAATTGAATACAATCCTTACATCATTAAATAGCCCATAGAAAACTACACTAGAATCTACAAGCATTAAGTCAATATCAATTCAATAAGCTTAACATGCAATAGATCTTAGAGTATTCATTACTCAATTGATCAAATTGAAAGAGCCTACACACCATAAATACATAATCTATACATAATTCAAAAGCCCATATCAATCTACACATGAATTCATTAATATCAAAGCATAATCAATTCAACCATACTTTAGTGAATTTAAGAGATTTGAGAAGATCAAGGGTTCATGGAGAATTTCATTGGAAAACATCAATTATACATCAATAACATCATATCTTAATCTTTGAAAACGTTTCATGCAAGAACCCAAGACTTAGAGTAGAAATTGGATTTTTTCATCTTTTTGAAATCTTTGAAATCATCTTTGAAATTGGCTCTATGGTTATATCAAGCCTTAGATGAAGAACTCCCATACCTTATTAGTAGAACCCAATGATAATTGAAGAATAAACTCCATTGAAGATCCATCTTCAAGCTTCATCTTCACTTTGAACTCCCAATGAGGTTTTTGGGGAAACTTTAGGACGGAAAGGGTTTTGATCTAAGTGCTAGGGTTTAAATGAGATTTTAATCACTTATATACTCTTAAAATACCCATAACACCTAAAACAACCGTCATCCTATTTTTAAAAGGCTTGGGGTGTATTCCCAACTTCATCCTAACATTACACTGAAGCAGCTCAGTTTAACAGCACCATCGACGGTCCGTGTGTGAGACCACACCCCATCGACGGGGTCTCGTGGTTTGCTTTAGAAGCTCTTAAACCTGCAGGAAACATGTCTCCATCAATCATACCCATCGACGGGCCGTCGTTTGGGTCAGTCGATTGCCACTGCCTGGCAGTGTTGAGCTCCAAGTTGGGGTCCTCCTCCAGGGCCCCTTGTGGGACCTACATGGAGTCATACCCAAAATGTTCCAACCCAAATATGTACGTATACTATTTTAGGACCTCCCACATGAGTTTCATCCAAAAAGAACACGTAAAACTCGACGAAACATGCTTAGACACACAAGGTCATTTCAGAGCACATCTTTCGAACGTCATGGACGTTTTTGAACGTTTCACATCCAAACCTCACAAAACTTGACACACTTCCTATATACACCATAATAACTCATTTAAGGACCATATAATCTCATGCATCACATATAAACACATAAAACTACATATGAGGCACATAGGTGACTTAATCGTTGAACGTCTTGGTCGTTCCTTGACGTTTGACTTCCAATGCACCTAAACTCTTACATACTGCCTCTATACCACATTATAGACAAATTTAGGACCTTATACCACCATGACAACAATGTTAGGATCTAGCTTCACCTAAGTCATTTTTGGGATCTTACAAGTATAGGTAGGGGTATGGGACTCTACCTATACATTGCACAAGTTAGCCTTGAGGGAAGTCTTGGTTTCACTTATGAACATGTGGTTGGTATCTATTGATAAAGTATAATTATGTCTACTCTTAATGATATAGTATATAAAGTTGGGCATTACTTGTAGGTCTTGTTGGGTCTACTTGGTTGAGTGAGGTTATGGGACCTTACTTAGTCATTACACTAGTGGACTTAATGAATGGTATGACTAATGGTCTTGCTTAGGTTATGATGTTATGAACTCTTATGCATAATTTTTGATATTATAACTTGATGATAGAGTTGTCTTGATTATGTGCTCAATTATGTTGATATTTATGTTGACTTGACTAGACTTGGTATTGTTGATCTTGTGATGTACATGGTCTTGACTTGAGGAATATGTGCTTATTGAGTTTTATGGTTTCTTGAATGTGCATAAGGTATTTCTAAAGTTACTTTGCATGATTTTTGAATAAATGTCCCTTTTTGGCATGATTTCTGTGTTGTGTGTGCATATGATACTATACTTAGTACAAATGATGTTCTGACCCCATTTATCCCTTTTCCTCCAACATTTTAGGTTCCAAACGTTGAGGAGATTGTGGCCATTTACACGGAAGACTTGGAAACTTTCTCCAAGTGGATATGTCCTCAAGTCCGATCATTTCTCCCTTATTACTCTAGCTATGTTTCTTTGTTGTAATCTAAAGAAGATCATTTCATTCTACTTGTTCCAAGATATTGTTGTAAGACCTAAGTGGCATTTATACATTGTGTAAGGGCTTATGCCCATGTTGATTCGACTCCGTTTAGATGGCTTAATATGAGACATCCCTTTTAAGACTATGTTATGTATGTTATATAGGTGTGCCATAAAAGTAGAAGAATGTACACTCGATATGGATATATTATGTGTAAGCGAGAGGTCTCAGTAAACCTCATGAAGTAGTGTAGAAGAAAAGTTTTAATTTTCTGTATTTTCAACCTATGAATGTAATAATGGATACTAAGAAACTAGTCTTAGTCCTCTCCGAGTACGACGACGTCAGTTATGTTTAGGGGTGCTCCCCGATATGACAGAGTTGACTAACCTTAGTAGGTTGGTCGATTCATAAACCACCTTAGAATCGGAGGTAAAGTTTATGGCCCCCTCCATGTACTTTTTGATTTTAATAAATGATAAGGCCTGGGGTGTTGATCAGCCCCTGACCCACCACAAGGGTCGTTCAATTAAATAAAATACCCTAAGAAACCCTAAAATAAACCCTACCAATTATTTAAAACCCCTTCTAAACCCTAAGCTCTAAACTCTTAATTGTAATAAGTTGTAAACCTTAAAGAAAAAAAAACTCTAAGCTCTAAACCCTAAACCCTAAAAAACCGTAGAACCATGTAATCCTTAAAAACCCTAAAAAATATTTAAAAAAAACTAAACCTAAATAGTGCAAAGTTATAAACCCTATAAATCCCTAAATCGTATATGCTCAACTATAAAAAAACCTAAGACTTAAACCCTAAACCCATAAAACCTTAAAAAACCTCAACCCAAAAAATCTAAATCCCTAAACCCTAAAAACCTCGATTAAACACTTGACCTAAAACCCTAGACCTATAAACCCTGAAACCTAATTTTGTTTAGGATTTCTTTTTATTTTCTTCTTACTTATAATGGGACGGTCTCCCTTATTTATGATTACTAGTAACATTGTATCAAGATGAGTCCTCTATTTTAGGTGCATAGTTAGTAGGTTTCTTTTCTAGTATGGGGATGAGTAGACTATCCTCATTAGGACTGTCAACTCATGAACCACCATAGGCTCAAAGGTAAGGTTTTATGTCCTCCTACTTATTTTTGTTATTTTTTATTTATGATAAGGCCTGGGGGTGTTGCTAAGTCTTTGACCCCCCAAAGGTCATTGAACTAAAAAATAATCTAAAACCATAAATTCTAATTATACAACCATAAGAAACCCTAATCCTTAAACCTTGAGAAACCCTAAAATTATTTTAAAACCCTACAAAAACCTATAGTGTAAACCTTAAATCCTAAAAAACAGTAAACCCTGAATCTAGAAAACACAAAGGAAACCCTAAGTCTTAAACCTTTAAAAAAAAAAACTAAGAAACACTTAACCATTAAAAAATCTAAAAAAACCAAAACCTAAAAGACTCTAAGCTCTAAAACCTATAAATTCCTAAACCGTATATGGTAAACCCTAAAAAACACAAAAAGATAAACGCTAAACCCTTAACCTATAAAACCGAGAAAAAAGCCTTAACCTAAAAAATCCAAAGCACTAAACCCTTAAAAACCTAGATAAAACCCCTAACATAAAACTTTAAACCTAACAAACCTAAAGCCCTAAACCCTAAACCCTTACCTAAAACCCCTAAATCAACATTAAACACCTTGAAGACTAAATCATAAGAAACCCTAAATCCTATGAAACCTAAAATAAACCCTAAAAATCATTTAAAACACCTAAGATCTAAACCTTGAATCCTACTCCGTGAACCCTAAACCTAAAATACACTAAATCTCCCTAAGAAACACTTTACCCTTCTGAACAAAAAAAACCCAAACACCCCATAAGCCTAAAAATCTCTAAGTTCTAAACCCTATAAAGCCCTAAATCGTATATGCTTAACCCTAAAAACACAAAAAAAAATATTAGCCCTAAATGCTAAACCTATAAAATCATAAAAACCATAACCTAAAAAACCCAAAGACCTAAACCTTTAAAACCCAAATAAAACCCTTAACCTTACATCCTTAACCTAAAAAAAATCCTAATCCATGTGTCCTAAGCCCTAAGCCCAAAAAATCCCTAAGAAACATCTAACCCTTAAAAATCATTCTAAAACCAAAAAAAAAAACTTTAACTTAAAAAACACTAAGCTCTAAATCCTATAATGCCCTAAATAGTATATGCTAAATCTTATATAATAGGAAAAAAATTGTAAGAACTAATCCTTAAACCTATAAAACCCAAAAAAACATTAACCTAAAAAAACCAAAGCGTACACCCTAGATAAAAACTTTAACCTAAAATCCTAAACCTAAAAAAAACATATGTCCAATACACTAAACCCTAGCATAAAACCCCAAATACTAAACCTAAAACCCTGAGAAATGTTAAACCCTAAATGTTAAGAAACCTTAAATCCTATAAACCCTAAAAACTAATTAAAATCCTACAGATCCCTAACCTCTAAACTATAAATCCAAAAAATCTGTAAATCCTAAACCTAAATAACACAAAAAAAAAAAAGCCATAAACATTAAACAAAAAAAAAAAACTTTGAAACCTTAACCAATAAAAAACCCAAAAAACCACCAAAACTCCTAAACCTAAAAAATAAGCACTAAACCCTATAAAGACCAAAATCGTAAATGCTAAACCATAAAAAAAAAGCTAACCCTAAACCTATAAAAGACAAAAAATCATAACTGAAAGACACAAATCCTAAATACTAGAGACCTCGACAAAATTGTGAACCTAAAACCACAAATTAAATAAAAAAAATTATCCCCTAGGGCCTAAACCCTAACCTAAAACACGAAATCCTAAACCTAAGATCCTACAAATCTAAACCCTAAAACTTAAGCAACCAAAAGTCCTATAAATGCTAAAATAAAGTCTAAAACCCATTTAAAACCCCTACAAAACCCTAATCTCTAAACCCTAAATCCTCAAAAACACAAAAAAAAAACTATTCCCTAACTCCGAAAATCCCTAAGTAATATTCAACCCGTAAAACCCTAAAATGCCAAAAAAACCTAAGCCTTAAAAAAGTCTAAGCTTTAGACCTCATAAAGCCCTAATTCGCATATAAAACCCTAAAAACACCTTAACCTAAACACCCCAAAGACCTAAACCATAAAAAAACCTAATCCTTAACCTAACCCTAAATCCTAAACCTAAAACCCTAAGAAACCCTAAACCCTAAACCTTAAGAAAACCTAAAATAAGACCTAAAACCATTTAAAACCCCTAAGATCTAAACCTTAGATCGTAAAAATTTGTAAACCCAAAAACTAAAAAGCACCAAAAAACCCTAAGGTCTAAACCCTAAAGAGTAAAAGCCCTAAGAAACACTTAACCTTTAAAAACCCAAATACCCTAAACCTAAGAAACGCTAAGCTCTAAATCCTATAAAGCCCTAAATGTATATGCTAAACCCTACAAAACACAAAAAAAACTGAAGACCTAAACAATAAAAACCTTAGCCTAAAAAACTAAAATCTCTAAACCCTAAAAACATAAATAAATCCCTTAACATGGAACCGTAAACCTAAAAATCCCCTAATCGCTAAGTCCTAAATACTAAACTTAAAACCATAAGAAAACCTAAACCCTAAATCCTATGAAGCCCAAGGTCCTATAACCCCTAAAATAAACCTCAGAAACAGTTTAAAACCCCTAAGAAACCCTAACCTCTCAACCATAAATCCTAAAAATCATTAAACCTTAAACATAGAAAATCGCAAAATAGCATGTAAACCTACAAAACTCTAACCTCTAAACCCTATAAATCCCTAAATCGTATATGCTAAACACTAAAAACATAAAAAAAAAAACAAAAAAAAACTAAACCCTAAGCTCTAAAAAACACAAATCCCTAAACCCTAAAAACCTAGATAAAAACCTTAATCCAAATTCCTAAACCAAAAAAGAAAACAGTATCCCTAAACCCTAAACACTAACCTTAAACGCTAAATTTTAAATCTAAAATCCTAAGAATCCTTAAACCTTAATAAATCCTAAATCCTATAAACCCAAAATAAACCCTAAAACCCACTACAAATCCCTACAAGACCCTAAGATCTAAACCATAAATCCCAAAAATCTTATAACTCTATACATAAAACACAAAAAAAAACTAAACCTTAAGAAACATTAACCCTTAAAATCCTAAATCTAAAAAACTCTAAGTCCAAAACCATATGAGGCCCTAAATCGTATGTGCTAAATCTTAAAAACACAAACAAAACATAAACTTTAAACCCTAAACCTATAAAATCTTAAAAAACCATAACCTAAAAATCAAAAGCCCAAACCCCAAAAATCCTAGATAAAACCCTTAACCTAAAACCCTAAACCAAAAAATTCCTAAGCCCTAAACCCTACCCCCTAACCCAAAACCCGAAGCGTAAAAAACCCAAGTGACAAACCCCAACCCTGAAATCATAAATCCTTATTGTTAAACCCTAAGAAAACCTAAACCCTAAACCTATAATCCATAGCATATAGTATTAGCAGACCACACACTAGAGCTAGGAGTAGAGTTGTATGATGATTAGGATCATATGTTGGAATGCTAGGAGAATAAACCCCCTAAGTGCTTTGGAAAGGATCCAAAATCTTAAAAAAATGCATAATATGACTATGATTGCTGTTTTAGAATCATTTGCAGATCAGTCACAAATTAATTCTTATAGGATTCAATTAAATATGGATCACGCTCATAGCGATCTGAATAATAAAATTTGGTTATTTTGGACTTGTGATGTAAAATGTAAGGTGGTAGAAATGAATGAACAACACATTACTTGTGAAATCAATCATGTGGAGTGTGCTGAAATGTTTCTTATCACATATGTGTACGCAAAATGTAAGGATCAATTGAGGAGACCCTAATGGGATAGTTTGTTGCAATATTCTAATACAATTCTGCCTTGGTGTGTGATTGGTTACTTTGATGTTATATCATCTACTCATGAGAAATTAGGTGGTAGGGACTATAATATGAATAAAAGCTTTGAATTCATTAGTGTTATTGATTCTTGTGGATTGGTGGATATTGGGTAGAATGGTCAGCCTTATACTTGGTGTAATCAAAGGGATAAAGGAGCTAGAATTTGGAAAAGATTAGATAGGGCCTTGGTGAATTATAAGTGGTTAGAGAAAATGCCCCACACTAATATCACTAATCTACCCTCAGTTGGTTCAGATCATTGTCCACTACTACTAGAAATTAATATTAGACTAGAACATGTAACCAAATATTTTAAATTCCTTAACTGTTGGACTGAAAATTCTTCTTTTTTAGCTACTGTGGAAAATTGTTGGAAAAGGAAAGTTTCAGGTAACCCTATGTGGATTCTACATACAAAAATGAAGAGATTATCTACTACTCTAAGTATATGGTCAAAAAAAGATTATGGGGATATTTTGAAAAAATAAAAGAATATGAAGAATTGGTCAAGAAAGCTGAAGAAAAACTGATTACTGCCAATACTGAGGATAATAGGGCTAATTTGCACTACATTAATGCAGAATATATATAGTTATTTGAAGATTGAATATTCACTGTTACAGCAAAAAATTCATATTCATTGGTTAAAAGAGGGTGATAAAAATTCTAAAAACTTTCATGCTGTGTTGAGAGGACAAAGCAGGAGAATGTTTATGCACAAAATTCTTACATAATGTGGAGATTGGGTACATGGTGATAATGATATTGCCAGAGAAGCTTGTCATTATTATCAAACTATCTTCACTGGCAATAATAATAGAATCAGTGAGGATATTTTACAATGCATTCCAAATATGGTTACTCATGAAAAAAAAATCAATTTTGGAAAGTATGCCGACTACGGTAAAATTAAGAAGAGTGGTATTAGAAATGAATCAAAATTCAGCACCGGTTCCGGATGGTATTGGAGGTAAATTTTATCAGATATGTTTTGATATCATTAAGGTGGATTTGTTTGTTGTTGTTCAATCTTTCTTTAATGGCCAAGATATGCCTAAACACATGACTCATTCATGTCTAATCCTTCTTCCCAATATAGATCATCACAATAAGCTTAAGGATTTTAGACCCATTAGCCTTAGTAACTTCTCCAATAAAATCATTTCTAAAATCATGAGTAATAGATTAGCTCCAATTCTTCCTAATCTTATTTCAGCTAACCAATCTGGTTATTTAAGAGGGAGGGGTATATTTGAGAATATTATGTTGGCTGAAGTGATCATTCGTGGTACTAAGCATCCTAATTAAGGTGATAATGTGGTCATTAAACTTGATATGGTCAAAGCCTATGATAGAGTATCCTGGCTTATACTTGTTTGAGATTAAGAAGGATGGGCTTTGGGGAGTTCATTGAAAGAGTATGGAGAATCATGAGTAATAATTGGTACTCTATAGTCATTAATCGTAAAAGACATTTTTTTTTCATTCCACTAGAGGTCTTAAATAAGGTGATCCATTGTCTCAGGCCCTATTTATTTTAGGTGTTGAGGTTTTATCTAGACAATTTAATTTATAACATCAAGATGTGTTGTATAACGGGTTTCATATGGAGGTTAAAGGGACACAAATTAATCATTTAAGTTTTGCGGATGATATTATCATTTTTACTTCTACTATGAGAACTTCTTGTTACGCCCTAAAAATGGAATAGGTCAAACAAGAGCTTCACATGTGTTTCGTAAGTTAATAATGTATTTAAATAGTAAATTTTAGCATTAGAATCAGTTCGTAAAGTTTAGGAGCGTTTGGAAGTCAAACGCCCAAGACGTCGAAAACTAGTCCAAGTTGAACTAGTGTGTCGTAGTGTTTCGTAGTGAAGTTTCGGGGTATGATTTGAGAGTGAAATTGAGTTGCAACGGTTTCTATGCATAGAGTAACATGTAAACAGTCGAAACGTCCAAGAACGACGCTCCGGGGACAACCCTATGGTTCCCCGAGGAGGACCCAAACATTGGACAAAAACTGCCCAAGGCAGCGTGCAAGGGGCAGAATCTCAAGCCCACCTCGTGAATCGCCTATGACACGAGGTCCACTGCCTCAGAAATTTTGAGAGTCAAAAATCTGGAGCTTGCCTCGCGACTCGCAGCTAAGTCCCAGATTTGACCGCGATGTTTTTAAGTCAAATTTAAAGTTGAAAAAGGGTCCAAACGGTGTGGGGGTCTTTTGGGAACTTTGGGAATCATTTGTGGACTGATTTAGGTCATTTTAAACCTCATTTTACCGATCATTTCCAACCTTAAAGATCAAATCAAGTTTCTCCAAAAACCTCCATTGAAGAAACTTCAAGCTCCAAAGAAGAGGACCAAGTTCTTCACGTTTTCTTCACCATAGTTTCATGGATTTCCTCATATTAAGGTATGGTAGTCATCCTTGAACCTTCTTTCATTCAAGGAGCCCTTTCAAAGAAATTTCAAAAAGGATTTCAAACTTCAAACTTCAAACTTTTTTATTTCTTGACTCTAAGTATGGGTCTTTGCATGAAAATGTTTTATTGATTAAAATGAGTTGTTCTTAGCTTTAAATGATTATTTTAATGTCAAAACCCCAATGAAATCATGTCTATTCTTTTTATCAACTTTCGGCTTACGAAATGGATTCTATGAGCATGACTAGATAATGTTAAAGTTATTGTTTCTTGGTTGTTTTATTGAGTTTTAGCTACTGCCATAAGGGCTATTTTATTATGGATAATTGTATAAATTGTGAATAGGTGATAAAGGCTTGGATGAATGGTAAGTTATTCTATCATAGATAAGTTATGTTGAAGTAACTCTTGAGTGGTATGGTCCACCATTAATGGCGGTGTATACTTGAAATATTCAAAGTTATATGTGTATTGTGAGAATGGCCTTGAAGGCATGATATGTGAAGTGAAGTGATAATTTTGATATGTTTATGTATGGTATGTGTTCGAATGTTGATATGAGTATTTTGAAGGGTTTATGTGTAAATGAATATGCATTTGATATGTGAAGTATGATAATGTGTGAATTGTGATAAATGTGAGTTGAGCATGTCTAGAAGTCAATGTTATGAATAGTGGTCATTATGTGAAAGGTGTACTCACATTTGCTCACACACACTTGAATGCATGAATGAAGTCAATCAATTGAAATGGGGGATTATAGGGTGGACACTCTTCGTGAGTGGAGATGAAGTGTCTAGACCATACCTACTATTCCTAAGTATAAAAAAGGGGGATTTTGGGGTGAACTCTCTTCGTGAGTATAGATGAAGTGTTTAGTAGCAACCTCACTATTCCCAATGAGATTTCCAAGATAGTTTGTAGGTTGGATACCCCTCGTGAGTTGAGATAGGGTGTTCAATAGTTATCTCCTAACCTATAGTCAATGAATGTTTAAGACTCCGTGGGGGAGTTATGCTTTGCCCCGAGAGGATTTGAAGATGGGGTGGGTACACTTCGTAAGTAGAGATGTTGTATCCAATGTACTTCTTGAGATGGGTGCTCCTCGTTATTAGAGAGTGAGTTACTTAGTATCAATCTTCTTATCATTTAACTATGCGCCCGCGTAGGTGTAGCTATTGGAGAACCCATAAAGGCTAAAGAATATGACCCTACCTTAGGAAAGTAGGGATCCCTTATAAGGTAAGGGTATTACCGGGATTCCATGTCAAGGTCTCATGGTCTATGTTTATTAAAGCTATCCCCCACAAAAGAATATAAAGGACTAAGTCTTTTTAAGGGTGTACTACTTAGGGTAGGTGGTGGAATGGGACGCTACTTATACATTGCACAAGTAAATGGAAGGGTATGAATGGGTCATGATATGATGTAAAAGAAAGTAATGTTACTTTATGTCTAATGTTAAGAAAGCATGTTACAGTTATGTCTTGTTTGATGAAACTTATGAATGATGAATGTAGTGTATCTAATCTCATGGAATCCTCAAGAAGCACATAGTGTGGGTAGTAGTATAGGATGCTTCTCTCACATTGCACTTTGTGTGACTTGTAAGTACACTTGAGAAGGGTACTTATGTGAAGTTCTTTAATGCAAGTATGTTTCTCTAGTGTTTTTAGTATGGAGTGTTGATTTGATAAATGTAATGAAGTATGCTTGTCCCTAAGTAGTCTTAAGGATCTATTTGGTAAGTATTGGGTAGGTTGTATGGGCAATCTCCTTATGTCATACCTAAGGGCACCTTAGGACAACTTAGGATAGGAATAATTAAGTGATATTTTGGGTTCACTGTGAGTATGCTCTTATGTTAAGAAAAATGGAAGTTTCACCTTATGTGTTAAATTATGACCTTATGATGTTTTGTAATTCATGAAGGCTTTTATCAAAATAGCATGACTTGTATGTTTCAACTAAATTGCCCCTTTTTGCATCTTTTTGCGTAGTGCCATACTTAGTACAATGTTTGTACCAACCCCATTCTTTTCTATACTCTATAAGTACAGGTTGGAAGCGTGTGGAAGTTTTTGGAAAGCAATCTTGGGAATCGACTCTCTCAAGACTAAGTATGTCCTCATATATTCGAGGGCGTAGTCTATGTTTCTTTTAGTTTCTTCTTTAATATTTTTAAGGACTTATTATGTATTTCCTTCAATGTATAGGGTCATGTCCCTAAGATATTTATGTCGTGTCTATAAGTTGACTTGTGACAATGAGACTGTCTTTAGCATTTATAAAAGAAGTTTCTTTATTATTATATATCATGAAAAGTTTTAAATTTCTGCACTACTTTTCATGTCTTATGTAATGAATGCTAGCTAAGAGGCTTGTGCAAGACCTTTGAAAGGCCGAGCACGCCTTGTTCCGACTCAAGAATACTCCTTTATTCTAGGGTGTACTTGCGGGTCATAACAAACTTGGTATCAGAGCATAAGGTTTTGGGAAATAGTTTAGGGTCCAAAGTATCACAATCCACGTCTAGTAGAGTCTTGTTCATCGGTGTGAGTCGCGACACATCTATGGGTGAGAGGCTATAGGACGATACAAGTTTCACTTTTCTTCATTTCTCTAGTGTCGTGCCATAGAGCTGAGTCTATAAGTTCTTTATTCTCAACCTCTTCTCTTGTGTTTATAGGATATGAATACAAGAAGGACACCCGCTAGAAGGGTGGAGGGAGAAGTATCTAACGAGAGAATTCCTCCCCAGAATGAGCAAGTTCGTATAGTTGACTAAGAGAAGGTGAATGAAAAGGTTCCCCCGCCGGAACCTCAAGGACCTCAAGTTCCCCAAGTGCCTCCAATGCCCCAAGGTCCTCTAGATCCCTATGTTGAAGGGAATATGATTATTGCGGATAAAAGGGATGCTCTTAGAGCTTTGACTCAACTCATGACGACTCAAGCTCATGTCGTCACTAATCATGTGGTTGCCCAAGCTAACCTAGGAGTTGGACCTCAACCCAATGTTAGTACTCCCGCTTCTAGAATTCGGGATTTCATGAGGATTAACCCTTCTACTTTTCATAGAACTAAGGTAGATGAAGATCCATAAGGCTTCATAGATTAGGTGTTCAAGGTGGTGGATGTTATGGGTGTGACTCCTAGAACTAGCCGCTTATCAACTAAAAGATGTGGCTCAAGTGTGATTTTAGCAATGGAGAGATAAGAGACCCTTAAGGGAAGGTCCGGTAGATTGGGAAATGTTCAAAATGGTCTTTCTTGATATGTTCTTTCCCATAGAGTTGAGGGAGAGGAAGTTGGTGGAATTCATGAACCTTCGTCAAGGGGGAATGAGTTTAAGGAGTATTCTCTGAAGTTCACTCAACTCTCTAAATATGCCCCAACCTTGGTAGCCAACTCTAGGGATAGGATGAATAAGTTCGTGATGGGGGTATCTATTATGGTTGAGAAACAATGGCGTACTGCAATGCTCCATAATGATATGAATATCTCTAGGCTCATGGTGAATGCTCAACAAATGGAGGAGTCCAAACTTAGTAAGATGACTAGGGATGGAAAGAGGCCTATATCGGATGAGTCAAGTCAACCTAAGGCTAAGAGGAGGTTCTTTAACAAAGGTTCTTCCATGGGAAACAAAGATATAGGTTCTAACCAAAATTCTCAATGAAGTGGTTATGCTTTTGAGAGGCCTAGGTGTACTAGTTGGGGGAAGCAACACTTGGGTAGGTGTCTTGCTGGCACGGATGGTTTCTTTGGATGTGGTAATAGGGGCCATAAGATGAGAGATTGACCTACCCTCAAGGGAAAAGGGAAAGAGGTCAACCAAGCTCTTTAGGATGATCCGGATCTCAATGCTCCAAAGAGGAATCGTTTCTATGCTCTCGGAGATAAAAAAGCGACTAATCCGGAGTGAATGCCCCGGTAGGTCATAATTCCTTTTGGTTGTTATGTTTATGTTATTATATGAGTTTATATTGTCTTGTCTCTTATGTTGTCATGCCTTCATAATTTGATTGCTTGAAAGATAAATTCTTGAATTTTGAGCATGCTTCACTATTAGGATTTTGGTATTCACTGTAAGGAATTTCAAATTTTGATTTAATTTTCTTTTTCATGAATGATGGTCTCAATATGTTTAGAAATGATTTGTAAGAGCATGATTAATGTTAGAGAAGGTAGTTCCTCCATAAACGATGAAATGAGTATGTGGTTTGAATTGTGTAACTTTTTCCAACTTGCTTATGTTGCTTAATTGCTTAATGATGTGAAGTTGGTAGTCCTTGTGAGTTTGTGCATTAAGTATGAATGTCTTGAACTTTATGTAATGTTTTATATGCTGCTAGTCGAGTCCATGATGCCTCTTAAAGTATGTAAGTGTCATTCGAGGACAAATGTTCCCAAGTGGGGGGAGTATTGTTACGCCCTAAAAATGGAATAGGTCAAACTAGAGTTTCACATGTGTTTTGTAATTTAATAATGAATTGATATTATATTTTAGCATTAGAATCACTTCGTAAAGTTTGGGAGCGTTTGCAAGTCAAACGCCCAAGACGTCTGAAAACTAGTCGAAGATGAACTAGTGTGTCGTAGTGTTTTTTAGTGAAGTTTCGGGGGATGGTTTGAGAGTGAAATTGAGTGTCAATGGTTCCTATGCGTAGAGTGACATGTAAAGGTTCGAAAATTCCGAGAATGATGCCTCGGGGACCACCCTAAGGTTCCCCGAGGAGGATCGAAACATTAGACAAAAACTGCCCAAGGTAGCCTGCATAGGGCAGAATCTAAAGCCCACCTCGCGACTCGCCTGTGAAACGAGGTCCACTACCTCAGAAATTTTGAGAGGCAAAAATTTGAAGCTTGCCTCGCGACGCGCAGACAAGTCTTAGATTTGGCCGCGACGTTTTGAAGTCAAATTTTAAGTTGGAAAAGGGTCCAAATGGTGTGGGGGTCTTTTGGGAACTTTGGGGATCATTTGTGGACCGATTTAGGTCATTTTAAACCTCATTTCACCTATTATTTCCAACCCTAAAGATCAAATCAAATTTCTCCAAAAACCTCCATTGAAGAAACTTCAAGCTCCAGGGAAGAGGACCAAGTTCTTCACGTTTTCTTCACCAATTTTTTGTGGGTTTCCTCATATTAAGTTATGGTAGTCATCCTTGAACCTTCTTTCATTCAAGGAGCCCTTTCAAAGAAATTTCAAAAATGATTTCAAACTTCAAACTTTTTTATTCCTTGACTCTAAGTATGGGTCTTTGCATGAAAATGTTTTACTGACTAAAATGAGTTGTTCTTAGATATAAATGATGATTTTAATGTCAAAACCCCAATGTAATCATGTCTATTCTTTTTATCAACATTTGCCTTATGAAATAGGTTCTATGAGCATGAATAGATAATCTTAAAGTTATTGTTTCTTGGTGGTTTTATTGAGTTTTAGCTACTGTCGTAAGGTCTATTTTATTATGGATTATTGTATAAATTGCGAATAGGTGGTAAAGGCTTGGATGAAGGGTAAGTTATTCTATCTTGGCTAAGTTATGTTGAAGTAACTCTTGAGTGGTATGATTCACCTTTGGTGCCGTGTTTACTTGAAATATTCGAAGTTATATGTGTATTGTGAGAATGGCCTTGAAGGCATGATATGTGAAGTGAAGTGACAATTTTGATATGTATATGTATGGTATGTGTTGGAATGTTATTTGAGTATCTTGAAGGGTTTATGTCTAAATGAAGTATGCATTTGATATGTGAAGTATGATAATGTATGAATTGTGATAAATGTGAGTTGATCATGTCTAGAAGTCAATGTTATGAATAGTGTTCATTATGTGAAAGGTGTGTTCACACACACACTTGAATGCATGAATGAAGTCAATGAATGAAAATGGGGGATTGTAGGGTGGACACTCTTCGTGATTCGAGATGAAGTGTCTAGACCATCCATACTTTTCTTAAGTATGAAAAAGGGTGATTTTGGGGTGAACACTCTTCGTGAGTAGAGATGAAGTGTTTAGTAGCAACCTCACTATTCTCAATGATCTTTCCAAGATAGGTTGTAGGTTGGATACCCTTCGTGAGTTGAGATGGGGTGTTCAACAGTTATCTCCTAACCCATAGTCAATGAATGTTTAAGACTCTGTGGGGGAGTTATGCTTAGCACCGAGAGGATTTAAAGAAGGGGTGGGTACACTTCGTGAGTAGAGATGTTGTATCCAATGTACCTCTTGAGACGGGTGGTCCTCGTTAGTAGAGAGTGAGTTACTTAGTAGCAATCTCATTACCCCTTAACTATGTGCCCGCGTAGGTGTAGCTATTGGAGAACCCATGTAAAGGCTAAAGAATATGACCCTACCTTAGGCAAGTAGGGATCCCTCCTCCGGTAAGGACAGTACCGGGATTCCATGTCAAGCTCTCATGGTCTATGTCGGTTAAAGCTATCCCCCACAAAAGAATGTAAAGGACTAAGTCTTCTTAAGGGTGTACTACTTAGGGTAGGTGGTGCAATGGGACGCTACTTATCCATTGTACAACTAGACATTTGGAGGGAGTCTTGGTGTGTCCTTATATGAAATGTATGAATGGGTCATGATATGATGTAAAATAAAGTAATGTAACTTTATGCCTAATGTTAAGAAAGCATGTTAAGTTATGTCTTGTATGATGAAACTTATTAATGATGAATGTAGTGTATCTAATCTCATGGAATCCTCAAGGAGCACACAATGGGGGTAGTAGTATAGGATTATACTCTCACATTGCACTTTGTGTGACTTGTAAGTCCACTTGAGAGGGGTACTTCTGTGAAGTTCTTAAATGCAAGTATGTACCTCTATTGTGTTTAGTAAGGAGTGTTTATTTGTTAAATTTAATGAAGTATGCTTGTCCCTAAGTAGTCTTAAGGATCTATTTGGTAAGTATTGGGTAGGTTGTATGGGCAATCTCCTTATGTCATACGTAAGGGCACCTTAGGACAACTTAGGATAGGAATAGTTAATGTGATATTTTGGGTTCACTGTTAGTATGCTCTAATGTTAAGAAAAATGGAAGTTTCACCTTATGTCGTAAATTATGACCTTATGATGTTTTGTAATTCATGAAGGCTTTTATCAAAATAACATGACTTGTATGTTTCAACTAAATTGCCCCTTTTTGCATGATTTTGCATAGTGTCATACTTAGTACAATGTTTGTACTAACCCCCATACTTTTCTATACTCTATAAGTACAGGTTGGAAGCGTGTGGAAGTTTTTGGAAAGCAAGCTTAGGAATCGACTCTCTCAAGACTAAGTATGTCCTCATATATTCGAGGGCATAGTCTATGTTTCTTTTAGTTTCTTCTTTATATTTTTAAGGACTTATTATGTATTTCCTTCAATGTATAGGGTGTGTCCCTAAGATATTTATGTCTTGTCTATAAGTTGACTTGTGACAATGAGACTATCTTAAGCATTTATAAAAGAAGTTTCTTTATTATTATGTATCATGAAAAGTTTTAAATTTCCACACTACTTTTCATGTCTTATGTAATGAATGCTAGCTAAGAGGCTTGTGCAAGACCTTTGAAAGGCCGAGCACGCCTTGTTCCGACTCAAGAGTACTCTTTTCTTCTTGTGTGTACTTGCGGGTCGTAACCCTTCTTTACAACTTATCATGAAGACCATTTATGCCTATGAATGATTTTCTAATCAGTTGTTAAATAAAGATAAAAGTTTCTTCATGGTTATTACACATACTGATGAGGATACTGTTTTAATTATTAAATAGGAAACTGGTTTTTGTAAGAAACATAGCCCTATTATGTACCTAGGATGCCCATTATATATAGGGAGACAAAGGATCATCTATTACTCAGAATTAGTGGATAAATTGATTAAGAGAATCACTGGTTGGCAATCCAAAATATTATGTTTTGGTGGTAAAATAACCTTAGTAAAATATGTTACAATCTATGCCTATTCACACTATGGCTGCAATTTCTCCCCCCAAGACTACATTGAAATACATTAAAAATGTCATGGTTGATTTCTTTTGGGGGAATGAAAATGAAAAGAAAAAATACCATAGGGCATCATGGGAAACTCTTGGTTATCCTACTGATGAGGGGGTTATAGGGATAACGTTATTGGAAGATACTTGTAAGTCTTTCCAATATAAACTATGGTGGGAATTTAGAACCAAACAATCTTTGTGGGGGCTCTTTTTGAAATCCAAATATTATCGAAGATCTAACATAATGGCTAAGAAATATGATAATGGGCAGTCATTCATTTGGAGGTATTACATATTAGCTGGAACATTCACTCAGGTAGGTACGTGTAGCTTTTGATAGGATAATTGGCTTGGTAATGGACCTCTAGCTAAGTACTATGAGAATATTTCAAGTTTGAACAATATTAAAGTATCTTATTTTTTAGAGGAAGGACATAGGGTGGTTCGATTACATGCTCCTCCTTTGCTAATTCCTATGATTCTTTATCTCACTATTCAATACCAAGAAGGTCTACCTGACTCAGCCAATTGGATCCCTGCTGAAAATGGGCAATTCTCTATAGCTACTACTTGGAAAATCATAAGGAAAAAACATATAAAACACCCTATTAATAAAATTATTTGGGATAAGAATTTACCTTTCAAAGTCTCTTTCTTTATTTGGAGAGCTTTGAGGGGTAAATTACCAACTAATGAAAAACTTCTTACGTTTGGAAAGGAAGTTGCTGATTGTTATTGTTGTCATAGACCAGGAAAGGATGAAATTGATCATATTTTGGTAAATGGACATTTTGCTAACTATATCTGGCAGAAACACGCAGCAATGGTGGGCACACAATAGACCAATACCAATTTGAGGAATTTGTTAATGCATTGGAGAAGTCTATGGTATAATAATGAGGTACAAAAAACTTTATTTCAAGTTTTACCGAATTTTATTTGTTGGTATTTGTGGAAAATTAGGTGTGCAGTGAAGTATGGGGGCAAAAAATCCAGTTTACAAAGAGTTCACTATGCGATATTTAGATATATCACACAGTTGTTAATCTTAGCTTTTTGTAATGTCCAATGGCCTCATAACTGGGTAGGGTTGATCAGCTTTGTTGAGCAATGCCTGCAACAGTATAAGGTCACTATGGCACACTAGGAAAACCCTGCAATTGGGATATATAAGCTTAACACTGATGGTAGTGCTATGCACAATCCAGGTAAAATAGGAGGGGGAGGCATTTTAAGATATCATCAAGGTAAATTAGTTTATGCATACTCTATTCCTCTTGGTTTTGGTACTAATAACACTGCCGAGATTAAGGCAGCATTACAGGAATCAGTTGGTGCGAACAACATGGCTATAAATGAATTATTTTAGAGGTGGATTTGGAATTACTAAGCAAATGGATCAATAATGCAAGTAGCAGTCCATGAAGAAGCAGACATGATATCAATGCAATACAACTGATTGGCACTAAACTCAAATTCTTCCACTGAAGTAAGAAGCTTAAAACGATTAAAAATCCACCTTGATGAACACACTGTTAGATGTTGGATGATTTACCTTATATCAAATTTTTTTGTTCTTTGAAAACTTATTCTAATTGTCTATGTCTAAGTATATGTATAAATGGTTGAGATTAATGTTAAGTTTTCTATGTTATTCAACTGTAAGGGGAGAGTCTCCCTTGTTTATGTTATTGTAGAATTTGTTTTTAGAATATATCCATTTTGTAAGGGTAAATGGACTAACCTTAGTAGGTAGGTCCATTTAACCCATCATAGGTATGAAGGTAAGGTATAGCCCCCTTATTGTACATATTTTTTAGTGTGAAATGATAAGGCCTGGGGTGTTGCTCAGCCCCTGACCCATCACAAGGGTCGTTCCAATTAAAAAAAAAACTAAAATCCATAAACCCTAAACCCTGTATAAAAGAGGAGTCCTCCATAGGTGCTTAGTTTCTTTTGAACACAACATGATGTAAAAGGTAGGGTTGAATAACCTTAGTAGGTTGATCAACTCATAACCCACCTTAGGATCAAAGGTAAGGTTTATGTCACCCTCTATGTACTTTTCATTTTTAATAAATGATAAGGCATGGGGGTGTTGCTCAGCCCCTGACCCACCACAAGGGTCGTTCTATTAAAAAAAAGAAAATAAATAAATAACCCTAAACCCAAGCCCCAAAAACCCTAAGCTTTAAACCCTAAACCCTAATCCTAAACCTTGAAACGCTAAACCTTAAACCCAAAATCTAAAATTTCTCTCTCTAGGTGCTCTCCAGCGCTAGTTGATTGTCGAATTGAGTATGGAGGATCTTTCAATTCAAAGTGATTCCACAAATTCATCAGACAATTCTTTGGATTTGAGGTGTGAAGAAGCGATGCATGTTGTAGTTTCAGAAGAAGAATTGGACTGGGCAAGAAAGGTTGTGGAGATGGCGTATTCTGGTTCGCTAGTTGTTAATTCGAAGGAAGATATGAAATCAGCATCCTAAGTTAACCCTAATGTTCAATCTAATCGTGATTGTCGAGATGGACGTGCAACTGATGCGCGAATTGATTTGTGTACATGCTCTGTTGCAGCAATCGTAAATCCATGTATGGATGTTAGTTCTATTAAGTTGAGCGAACAACAAATTGTAAAATCATGAATTTGTAAATCGTAAAATTCTGGATGGGCAAACTGAATCTCGATCAATTTCTGATGAAGTAAATGCCAATCCAAGTATTGGGGTGTGGTCGCAAGGTCATAGTGAACATCATACTAAGATGTCGAAACATGTGGCTGTTGGAATCGTCGATCAGGAAATTTCAGGTGGCGGCGGCGGCGGTACGATTACCATTGGAGATGAAGGAAATCGACGAACTGTTCCCAGAGCTGAAGGTGATAACCCTAATGTACGAATTGATACTATACTCAATGGTAGTAATTTAAAGGTTCAAGAAAATCCACACAAAAGTAGCAAGAACAGTATTGAAGAGGAATTCACTGCTATGGTGGAATTGGCACTAGTTCCTTGACCAAAAATGCAGAACATGGCAATCCAAGATCAGTTAAAGATTTTGGAAAACTTCCAAGTTCTGGGGAAACTGTGTTCAATCCTGATTTCCAGTATCATGAAGGTGTTCTTGGCTATGATTTGAGTACCCAAAAATGACAAGGCATGGTACCTTCACGCAACAATGATGAAGGATTAAAGGCAGGTAAGATAAGTAATCCTAAAATCACTACTTCTAGTAATAATGCACAAATTTTAGATAGTATAAATGTTGGTCTAGATGCTGTTAGTAATGTCACTGGAAGTACTGGGAATGGAGTTTCATGTGATAGACAAAATGATGTAAATGTGATTCAACAGTCACAACATCAACATAATCCATTCCCAAAAATTTCGAACAACTTTGTGAAACATAACAATCAGGTGAAAACTAATGGGAAAGGGCAGCAACATTATGTTCCTGCTAAGGTGCAGCAAAACCAGTTTGAAAGTAAAGAACTAGCTCCCTATACTGTTAATCAATCCTATGTTGCTCGACTTCGTTTTAATCAAGCCAAAACAGTTGCTCCCGTAACTTTTGAGACTCCTAAATTCACTACTAAGTAGGGGCGTCCAGCTGTGATTTTCAGTGAAGAAGACTTCATGATTAAATGGGTAGATAGATGTAAGTTTACTTTAATTGGGAAGTTCATTAATGCTATGCCTAGAGTAGAACTGATTCGACAAAGTTTCATCAACCAAACTCAACTGTCTGGAGGAGTTAAGATAGCACATTTCAGTGCTAGACATGTTTACATCGACTTAGATAATGAGCTTGATTTTGTGACTTTCTGGACTAAAAAAAGAATGATAATTGAAGGTCAGGCCATGAGAATTCAAGCATGGACACCTACCTTTAAACCTATTGAGTAAACACCACTTGTTCCAGTTTGGATTGCACTGCCATAATTGCCTTGGCATTGTTATTACAAAGAAATTATGACTGCTATGTTGACCCCTATTGGGAAAGTTTTATATTTGGATAAATCTACTAGCAATAAAACAAGGGGTAGCATGGCAAGGGTTAGAATTCAATTGCATCTTACAAAAGAAAGACCTAAACATGTATGGCTTGGATATGATGAGGAAGATTCGACCAATGGTAAATGGCAAAGTATTGAATATGAAAATATGCCTTCTTATTGTCCTTATTGTAAACACCAATGCCACATGATCAATGAATGTACAGTCAAAATAAGGGATGACAAATTTCACCAAAGGAAAGATATGGATGCTGGTAGAAAGGGTAAGAATAATGCAGACAATTTTAATGGGACTGGTGCAGGGGGTTTGCAGAAGGTTCAACAACCTACAAAAACTACAACACCAATTCATCAGGTACAAGAATTAGATCAAGGGGAAGATAAGTGGCAAAGACAGAAAACAAAATTAACTAAGAAGCAAGAACAGGTTCCCAAGACTGCTTGGAAAGTTAGAGGAATGCAGCAGCAAGGAAATGTGCAAGATAACCAGCAGTTAGTCAAAACAGGTATGGAAATTAATGTTCCTATTCATAATTATTTTATTGAATTAGACAGGAACATGGTACAAAGGATGGTCATGCAGCTCACCAAATACATGATATAGGACATGCAGGCCATGCACAAATCAACATAGGTAAAATTCATAATGTAGCTACTCTATCAGGTATGACTCATAAATCTCAACCACAACATCCTCCTATTATGTGTGAGACTAATGTGATTTGTAAAGAGGAGGGATACTACGCAGAGAATGTTATGTAGGGGAAAGAGGTACATAGGGAAGGGTTGGTCGAGGATGTGATTAATGTTCCTTCCTCTACCAGTTATACTGAATTAGATAATCAAGAGCAGGGTATAACTAGAGTAGAACAACTGGATAAGAGCTTTCTTGCTTCCAAAGAGGTGCAGACAGATTAGACTTTGCAACACACAGGCCATGCAGGTCATACATACCAGTCAGAAATTAAGTTAGATAAAATGCAAAATGAAACAGATATACCAGGTATGATTTCATAGCCTCGTTCATCACAACACACTCAGATTATTTGTGCGACTTATAAAAAGTGTGTAGACGTGGAAGGTAGTGAAAATTTGGAAATTCAGGAGCATTTTGAGACTGTTTTGCAGGAAATACATAGAACAGGGTTGGTTGATGTAATGCAGGAAGGAGAATGTAGCAGTTCAGCTCCTCTCCAACAGCATGCTGATGACCAAAGTCAAATTCAAAAACAGTCTACTGCAAGTCACAACAAAAGTCAGCAGCATAATAAGGAGGCACAACAAGATGAAGATTCGCCTCGAAATAGTAACAATAAATCCAAGAATAGGTTGAGTAAAAACAGAAGAAATGCCATAAAAAAGAGACAAGGGATAGAACAGAAGGGACAACAAGAAAGAGTTGAAGAAGTGGATGAATATTGCCATATAGGTCTGAGGATGAGTATGATGAAGATACTTGATCCTTACACAGTAATGAAGATGAAGAAGAGGTTAAATCCATCTTTCACACTGATTATGATGAAGAAATACAAGAAGTAAAAGACAAACAAGGGATGCCACCAAGAGTAAGGAAGGCAACTAGACATAATCTTCAATCTACAAATATTAGTAGACCAATCACAAGATCTAGAAGTAGAGACTTGTAATGGTAATATAAGTCATAGTGAATGGTCTGTTTATGATTTACAATAATCATTTATCAAATTCTTTATGTTTTACATGTTGTATAATATGTAAGATGCATACTATTATACATCCTAGTCATAATGACTGTCTTGTTTTGATATAGTTATTAGAATAGGTTCTTTTGTTTTTATAGATTTTTCTTGTAAAGGGGAGAGTCTCCCTAGTTTATGTGTTCTTAGTGAACTTTGTATTAAGGAGGAGTCCTCCATAGGTGCGTAGTTTCTTTTGGATACAACTTGATGTATCGGGTTGAGTTGACTAACCTTAGTAGGTTGGTTGACTCATAACCCAACTTAGGATTGGAGGTAAGGTTTATGTCCCCCTCTATGTACTTTTTGATTTTAATAAATGATAAGGCATGGGGGTGTTGCTCAGCCCCTGACCCACCACAAGTGTCGTTCTTGCAAAAAAAAAAAAAAAGATCCTAAACCGTAAACCCGAGGTGCTCTCCAAATGTTGGGTTTGTGGAATTGGGTATGCGTCTCAGCCGCCGGTGACACATTGCCAGCCTCCGGATAAACAAAAATCTTCACAACAATCTACTGCTGATCCATCAATACAAAGTGGGTTGACGAATTCATCAATACAATCTGCGAATTTCATCGCCCCTGTTGAGAGATTGAACCGCGCAGCTGAAGAATGAGGGATTCAATCCCGAAAAGAATTTTGATCATGTTCTGATGAGTTAAACGTTAATCCAAGTACTGGGGTTGGTTATACTAGTCTGGGCGAACAAAAGGAAAAACAATTGATTCCAAAACATGGTAGAATCATCGATCTGCAAATCTTGGGTGGCGGCGCTGGAGGTGGCGCCGGAGATCCGATCAATATTGGGGATGATGGGTTTCAAGGGAACTTTTCCAGAACTGAACGTTGTACTACATATGAAAGACTTCATAATCCTAAATCTACACCACAAGATGGTATGAATCTGCATGTGCAAGATGTTTCTCAAATTAGCAGTAACAGGGTCGAAGATGCAGTAACTTCGTTGTTTGAGATTGGTAGCAGTTCGTTGTCCAAAATCAATGAACAAGAAACTTCAAGAACAGTAAAAAATGCTGGCAATCCAAATGCAGGGGAGGTTTGTCATCCAATTCTTGATCATGAACCGATCCCTCAAGATCATCGCAAGGTTGCTGCACGTTCTACTGAGGATGGAGTGCACGCAGGTAAGATTGCTAAATCTAACAATGCTCTTCATGATACAGATGTCGAAAATTTTGATAAGGAGAATATGGGTATAGCTGATGTTACTGATTTGAATGTGTGTGCTGCATCTAAGATGCATCGTCCTGACCTGTTGGAGTCGTTGATAAGCTGAATGAGCAGGGGAATAAGGCGATTACAACTCAAGTGAAAGGTGGGAATGGGGGTAATAACCAGCCTAAAAATCATAATCCATTCCCTCAAGTCTCTAATAATTTTGGTAGGCAAAATATTCAGGATCATTCGACTAAGAAAGGTTCCCAGAATACCACTCCTGCTAGGGTGTCCAATAATCAAAATAGTCAGCAATTTCCCAGAGAAGGTGATGATCAAGAACCTGCTCGCTACACTGTAATCCAATCTTATGCAGCTCGACTTAGATTTAACTTAAGCAATAATTTTGCTCCTATCAGTTTTGAGGCACCTAAGATCATTACTAAGCAAGGTAGGCCTGCTGTGATTTTTAAAGAAGGAGATTTTATGGTTAACTGGGCTGCTAGGTGCAAGTTTACGCTTATAGGTAAATTCAGTACTACAATGCCTAAGGTTGAGATGGTTAGAAAGAGTTTCATCAACCAAACTCAATTATCCGGAGGTGTTAAGATAGCACATTTTAGTGCTTGACATGTCTATATTGATTTAGATAATAAACTGGATTATGTGACTGTTTGGACAAAAAAAATCATGACCATTGAGGGTCGGCCTATGCGAATTCATAAGTGGACTTCCTACTTTCAAACCAACTGAGGAAACTCCTATTGTTCCTGTTTGGATATCCCTCCCAGAACATCCTTGGCATTGTTATTATAAGGACATCTTGACAAGCTTTTTGTCTCCAATTGGTAATGTCCTTTATTTTGACAATGCATCTATACAGAAGACAAAGGGAAGTATGGCTAGAGTGAGAATCCAAATAGACCTCACAAAGGAAAGGGTTAAACATGTATGGTTTGGTTATGATGAAGATGATTTGACTAAGGGTAAGTGGCAGTGTATTGAGTATGAAGGTATTCCTGCATATTGTCCTTATTGTAAACATCAAGGCCACACCATTCAAGAATGTAATATCAAATCTAGAGATGAAGAATATCTTAAAAGGAATGAAATGGAGGCAGCAATTAAGCATGAAAATACTAATGAAGCTGTGACAATATAACTCAACAAAATAGTCATGGGCAGGTGAGGAATACAATTAAGGGTGCAGCACAGTTACAACAGGAGCAGGATGTTCAGGATCAATGAGAACAATGGAAAGTTCAAAAAAGAAAACACAAACAGCCTGAGCAAACCATCCAGAAAAATGTGTGGAAAGCTGCAAATCAACAACATAAAGAACAAGTTAACAGTCCAATACAGACAGTGCAGACAGGTAAGAACTCCAGCATTCCTATTCATAATGATTTTGTTAACTTAGATACGCAGGAACAAGAAACAAACCTGGAAGCATTGGCTAGCAACAAAACTACAGAGCAGGAAATCCATACGACATAAGATGCAGGGAACACACAGGATATGCATACATTACAAAATGTCCAGGAAGTGCAGAATTTACAACAAACAGATCCAAAAGAAGGCATGATAATTCAGAACCTACAGAAATAACACCATGTAGTCCAGGCGGAAACTAACCTAGGTGAAATGCAGCAGGGTAAGCAACCTAAAACTAAGACAACAACAATGAATCAGGAACAGGTTATTCCCAAGGATGTACGGCAAGCTGCAAATCTACAGCAACAAGAGCTACAGCCAGTCAAAACAGCCAGAAATGTGCAGGCATCACCAATAAATATAGGTAATGTACCAGGTATGAGTTCACCTCCTCCTAAATCACAAAATACTCCTATTATTTGTGAAACTAATAAAATATGTGTAGATTTGGAAGGAAGTGCAAGCCTGGAATCTCAGGAAGGTATAGAGAAGGTTTTGCAGGAGGAAGAAATACAACGAAAAGGGTTGATCAATGTTATGAAGGAAGGAGAATGTAGCAGTTCAGCTCCCCTGCGACAGTGTCATGATGATCAACCTTCAGTTCAAACACAGTCCCCTGTAGATAACAACAAAAGGCAGCAACTTGGTGAGGATAGAGTAAAAGAGGTTGAAGAAAACACTCCTCAAAACAGTAACAACAAATCAAAGACACGCTTGAGCAAGAAAAGAAGAGATGAAAAAAAAAGAGACAGGAGAAGGAGCATAACACACTTCATGAAACTGGACAGCAAGGACATCAAGAGAGAAGTGAAGAAGTGGATGTATATAGCCATATAGCGTCTGAGGATGAGTATGATGAAGAAACACGATCCATAGACAATAATGAAGATGAAGAAGAAGTTAAATCCACCTTCCACACTGATAATGAAGAAGAAATACAAGAAATTAAAGACAAACAAGGGTTGTCACCAAGAGAAAGGAAGACAACTAGACATAATCTTCAAGCAGCAAATACTAATAGACCAATCACAAGATCTAGAAGTAGAGGCTTGTGATGTTATAATTAGAGTGAATGGTCTTTTTATGATTTACAGCACTCGTTTATCAATTTCGTTATGTTTTACATGTTGTATAGTGTGTAAGATACATACTTTTATACATCCTAGTCATAATGACTATGTCTAGTTTTGATATAGTTATCAGAATAGATTCTTTTACTCTTATAGACTTTTCTTTTAAAGGGGAGAGTCTCCCTCGTTTATGTATTCTTAGTAAACTTTGTATTACGGAGGAGTCCTCCATAGGTGCTTAGTTTCTTTTGAATACAACTTGATGTATCGGGATTGAGTTGAATAACCTTAGTAGGTTTATCGACTCATTACCCACCTTAGGATCGGAGGTAAGGTTTATGTCCCCCTCTATGTATATTTTGCTTTTAGTAAATGATAAGGCCTTGGGGGTGTTGCTCAGCCCCTAACCCACCACAAGGGTCTTTCCAATTAAAAAAACCTATAATCAATAAATCCTTAACCTTAAACCCTAAGAAACCCTACACCCTACACCCTAAATGTTATTGAAACATAAATTTTATAAACCCTGATAACCATTTAATACTACTATAAAACCCTAAGCTTTAAGCACTAAACCTCAAAATATCTAAGCTCAAAGCTCTACAAATCCCGAAATAGTATTTTCTAAACCCTAAAAAATACAAAAATGAATTGTAAGCCCTTAACCCTAAACCTATATAATTCTCAAAAACCATAACCTAAAAAACCCTATCCCTAAATCCTAAAAAACTAGATAAAACCTTTAACCTAAAACCCTAAACATAAAAAGCCCTTACCCCTAAAACGTAATTTAAAACCCTAAATCCTAAACCAAAAACCATAAAAAACACCAAACCCTAAACCTTAAGAAACTTTAAATCTAATAAACCCTAAAAAAAATTTAAAACCCCAACAAAACCCTAATCTCTAAACCCTAAATCCTAAAATCCATAAACTTTACCTAAAAAACTTAACCCTTAAAAATCCTACACAATCCAAAGACCCCTAAAAATAAAAAACATTAAGCTCTAAACCCTATGGAAAACCTAAGTTGTATATGCTAAACCCTAAAAAAAACACCAAAAAACCCTAATCTCTAAACTCTAAATAACCTTAAACCAAAAAAACCCAAAGCCCTAAACCCTTAAATCCCAAATAAAACTCATAACCTAAAAAACCTTAAATCGTAAACCCTAAACCCTAACTAAAAAGCCTAAATCCTAAAAATCCCTAAACGATAAACCTTAAGAAACCCTAAATCCTATAAACCCTAAGAACTATTTAAAATCCCTTCAAAACCCTAAGCTTAAACCCTAAATACCAAATTTCTGTAAAACCTTAACCTAAAATATGCACAAAAAAATAATAAGCCCTAAACCTAAACCCATAAAACCCTAAAAAACTCAAAGCCTTAATCCATACAACTCTAGATAAAACCAGTAACCTATAACCCTAAACCTAAAAAAAACCTACAAACTTTCTAATTTTTTCACTCTCTGAAACATCTCTCTATAAATTTCTCTCTCGGAAAAGTACCTAACGACTCTCTAAAAGCCATCTAACAACTGATTGTAAGTGGCCTAACGGTAACTTACAGTTTTGTTGCAATTGCCTCACTAAACTCATCCCACATCTCTTCGAATTTGCATTTGAATGAAGTGATGAAATTTCAATCTCTAATAGAGAGTTGGACGAGATTCGCGAAATTATTTCCTCATATTATAATGGATTCAAATGAGAAAATGTTGAAAGGGAGGATGATTCGTATAGGTAATATCTCCACATTCAAATTTTCAAACAATTCCACTGCCCAATGAAGAATCACAAAGCACGACTCCTCAGAGAATTGCCTCTGAATCGCTAAATTTTCGTCGTCAATTTCCAACTACCCTGGTGTCTTTTTCGAGCAGAATCGACGTCTGGGAAATACTCCCCACATCTTGGGGAACATCTCACAACAATTTCAATGAGTTTGTATGGTCGAATCACCGAAAAGCAAATTTCGATTAAAGTCGTCGGAGCACAGGGAAGTCCTGATAGTGGAATTGATAAATCTACCACTATTATTGGAGGAGATGAAGGTATTAAAAGTGAGACTAGTCAATCACATTTGCAAAAGGAAGTTGTTGGTTTTCAAGACCAGGCTAATTTTTTAAACTCCACAAAGTTCTCCTTTGGGGTCAATCCCATGGTCCCAGACGATACTGCTAGCCTAAATCACCAGGAAAAAGATAAGGAACATGGACAATAACAATAAGATAGTGAACAACAAGTAGTGGGATCATCAGAAAGCCAACCCATAATCCAAGCTCAGGAACACAACCAAAGGAATGGAGGGAAAAAACAGGAGCAAACTAACCATAGAAGTTCGTCACAAAATAAAGATAAGGAACAGTCAAATAAGGTTTCTAACTCTAAAACTCCTGTTATTCCTAATGGTAAGGATACCGGGAAGGATCATGTGCCGGAGAAAGCAAATGAACATGCTTCAAAGCAAAGAGAAAAGACAAAAGACTCAAACCAATGCTCAAAATTCAGAGTATAACAACCATCATATGCAGAGTTCTAATCAAGTTTGAAAAGTTAAGGATAAACAACAAGCCCCTCAACAAGATCAGACCAAGACAAACAGTGATTAGAACCTACTAGGTAACAAGTATCCTAAAGTGTCTAGCAACTTTAAGCAGCAAATTGCTAATCAAAGAACTAGAATTGATAATAATCTTAGTTTAGCAAATAATAAGCATGAACAGACTCATCCTAACCTTAATAGGAAGGAATATATTCCAGAAACTGCTCCCTAAACTTCGGTTCAAACTTATGTTGCTAAACTTAGGCATAAACAATCTATGGTAGTAAATCTTGTCAAATTAACTAATCTTGAGGTTACTATCAAATAGGGATTACTTGTTATTTTAGTTACGAAAGATGAAGTTTTGGGGAAATTAGCTGATACTTGCAGGTACACACTCATTGGAAAATTAAGTAACACCATGCCAAAGATAGAAACCCTAGGGAAAAGCTTAAGATTGCCTATTTAAATTCAAGACATGTTTAAATACACTTTGATAATGAAATGCACTATAATATTTTTGTACCAAACAAAGAAGGAACATAGCAGGCCAACTTATGATAATTCAAATTTGGACCACAAACTTCAAACCTGCTGAAGAAATTCTTATTATTCCAATTTGGGTCTCCTTACCTTAATTGCCTTGGCACTGCTGCAACAAGGAATATATTACATGATTACTTTTATGTATTGGAAAAGGGTTATATCTAGACTCTACATCTATTTAGAAAATTAGAGGAAGTCAAGATTGAGAAATGGTTTAAATTGACCTCACTAAGGGGCGACCACCTCATGTTTGAATGGGGTATATAAGAGAGGATATTATTGATGGTAGGTGGTGGAAAATTGAGTATGAATGTGTTCCTGAATACTGTTTGTACTGCAAGCATCAAGGTCATTTGGACTCAGATTGCATGATAAAACAGAGGGATGAAGATCACAAAAGAAGAAAGGAAATAGAAGCTTCAAAAAGGATTTGGGGGAGGTGCGAGTATACAACAAGACCAAACCCGAAATGAACAGAAAGAAGTGCAATACAATCAAGATGGACAATGTCAAACTCAAAAGAAAAGGAACAACAACCAATAGGCAGCACAAAAAGGAATGCAGGACTAGGAAGAACAACAAAACCCCAAGATGTAAGGTATGATCTCTATCACTACTTATAACAAGTTTATTGATCTTGATAAACAGGAACATGGAAACAATCACAATGGAGAGGAGCCCAACAACCAATAAACAATTCAGCTACAGCTGTACAGACTACTCCAAAAACCAAACTGCAGAAACAATGCCAAGAAAATAAGAATAAAGACAATGATAAGAGCACAAGAGAGGAACAGAGCAAAAGGCAACAACAAAATAAAACCCAAAATAAAACAACTAGAAAGAGAAGCACTGATAATCAGATCAAGAAAAATACTAATTTACAAACATGTCAACTGAAGCACAAGAAAACATCAAGTATTGACTCTGAGCTCCAATCCCCTTCACCCTTGTTAATGGTGTTAATATTGATGTTGAAGAAATTGCTAGATGTATGGAAGAGAGGACTTGTAGGATGGGATGTCGGGGGGGGGGGGGAGAATTGACTCATGTTCTGCATAAGGTTGTGGATTTTGACCTTAGGTTGGCCTCTAGAGCTCGTGCAACCCCTACTTCAGTACAAAGCAAGACCGGTCAACAAGGTATTCAGAAAGAAAGTAATTTGATACCAGATACAGGAATAACAATTGAAAAGCAAGTCAAAGGTTCATCCAGGAAATGAGGAAAATTATCAAAGAACAAATCAAGAGGGAGATTGAGCAAAAATAAAAAAGATACCATTAAAAGAAGACAACAAAAGAAGGAGGAACAGGAAAATATTAAGGCAGAACAGGTTCAACATCCAGGGGATCATGTTATTAACAATGACAGAATGCGCAGACAATTGCAAGATGAATATGAGGCTTTTGAGGAGGAATTGGAACCAAACAACCAATCCATTTGTTAGCGGAAACGTGAAACTAAAGAACAAGGAAGAACAACAATATTTAACGTGGTTCGGATCAAAATGATCCTACGTCCACCAAAGAACAACTGCACCAATATTTATTTCACTCTACAAAGAATACAAGTGAAATACTACAAGAGAGAGAACACAAATGCCTTAGAAGATGAGAAGGCAACTGAGAGGATGATTTGAAAATGAATTAAGAACTACCTATTTATAGGAATAAATTCATCCTATTGATGTCATCCATGACATCACTATGTGTCAAAATTGTCAAGGTTAAGATAGCAAACCATTTTATGGTTTGCCTAACTTTCACCTACCAAGATACAATCTTTGACTTGTATTTTGTACTAATTATCTTCCTACCAAATATTCATATTAATTCATCTTCCATTTAGTTTGATTCCACAAGAACCAAAACAAACTCTTTCAATCTCCACCTTGGTTTGTGTTCCAAGCATGCGTATAAACAACTCCGGCCAAAACTTCTAAGCTTACTGGGCAATCCCATTGTAAGAAACAAGAAGAATCAAACCTTTGTTGAACATACCAGCTCCACCTAGCAGTTGTTCTCTTAGAGTTGCATCAATTGATGCATACTCCCGCCAAGTCCTTGCAGTGTGCAAACTTGGCAAGCGGGACTATTTTGGTCAACATGTCTGCAGCGTTATCGTCTGTGATAACCTTCTCAACCTTGATAGCTCCCTTTTTAACGACATCTCGAATAAAATAAAATCTGACATCAATGTGTTTGGTGCGCTCATGAAATCTTTGATTTTTAATCAAATGAATAGCACTTTGACTATCACATTTTAGAATTGATTCTAGCTGAACCGAACTCAATTCTGCCACCAAACCTTTCAACCAGATAGCTTCTTTCACTGCCTCCGTTGCTTCCATATATTCTGCCTCTGTTGTAGACAAAGCGACAATCGACTGTAAAGTCGATTTCCAACTAACGGCACTGCCAACGAGAGTAAAGATGTATCCAGTTGTGGACCTCCTTCGATCAAGATCCCCTGCATAGTCAGAATCTACATAATCGAGAATTGAAATACCTTCACTTTTCGGAAGGTTAGGCCAACATCAGGAGCTCCTTTGAGATATCTCAATATCCACTTGACAGCTTCCCAGTGCCTTTTTCCTGGATTTGCCATGTACTTGCTTACCACACTTACAGATTGGGCAATATCTGGACGTGTGCATACCATAGCATACATAATGCTACCAACTGCACTCGCATAAGGAACCTTTGACATATGCTCCACCTCATCCATAGATTGAGGCATTTGTAACTCTGAAAGCTTGAAATGAGAAGCTAACGGTGTACTTACAGGCTTGCTCATATGCATATTGAATCTTTCAAGAACTTTTCCGATGTACCTCTTCTGAGAAAGATGTACAACACCATTTTCTCTTGAAATTTCCATTCCAAGGATTTTCTTTGCAACTCCTAGATCCTTCATGTCAAATTCCTTGCTCAACAGTTTCTTCAAAATATTTATCTCTGTGATGTTGTTAGCAGCAATAAGCATATCATCAACATACAACAATAGATAAATCATAGAGTTACCAGACATCTTCTTGTGATACACACAACTATCAAATGCACTCCTCGAAAATCCATGTGTAGTCATGAATGCATCAAACCTCTTGTACCACTGTCTAGGGGATTGCTTCAAACCATACAAAGACTTCTTCAGTTGGCATACATGGTCTTCTTTTCCTTCAGCTAGGAAACCTTCAGGCTGATCCATATAGATTGTCTCTTCTAGATCACCATGTAAGAAAGCAGTTTTGACATCAAGCTGTTGAAGCTCTAAATCAAATTGTGCAACCAATGCTAGTAGCACGCGAATTGAGCTATGTTTCACTACTGGAGAAAAGATCTCATTGTAGTCAATTCCCTCCTTCTGACTGAAACCCTTTGCAACCAATCTCGCCTTGAACCTAGCAGCTTCCACTTCTGGAATACCTTCTTTCTTTCTGTAGACCCATTTGCATCCAACTGTCCTCATCCCCTTTGGCCTTTTAACTAAGACCCATGTCTCATTTTTGTGAAGAGACTCCATCTCTTCCATCATGGCTAACTGCCATTGTGCAGCATCTTTGCAAGAAGTTGCTTCAACATACGAAGAGGGCTCGAGATCCTTAATCTCTTCTTCTGCAGCTACGAACGCATGTGCAATCAGATTTTCTTGCTCTATAAGACGTTCCGGTTTCCGTATCTGCCTTTTGTCCCTTCCCTTCTCAATTGTGTATGGTTCATTGGAAGCAAGTTCTTCAAGATCTGCATCTTTTGACTCATCAATTTGAGTCTCTTGATCCCGTTCCTTGGTAAGCTCCACCGGTAGCTCCACCTGCTCGTTGTTCTCATTTCTAGATAACTCCACAGAAACTTTACGAGGATAAAGTATAGAGGATTCATCAAAGGTAACATCGCTACTAACTACAAATTTGAGTAAAGACAAACACCATAGTTTGTACCCTTTTACTCCATCTACATACCCTACGAATATGGCCTTTTTAGCCCTTGGTTCAAGCTTACCTTCATTAACATGATAATAAGCTGGACACCCAAATATTCGCAAGTATGAATAGTTAGAGGGTTCACCTGACCAGACCTCATTCGGAGTCTTAAAGTCAATCGCTGATGCTGGAGACCGATTGACAATATGAGAAGCAGTATGAACTGCTTCAGCCCAAAATACTTTGGACATCTTAGCTTGTAAGAGCATACAACGAGCCTTCTCAAGAAGAGTTCTGTTCATTCTCTCGGCAACTCCATTCTGCTGTGGTGTGTGCCTGACCGTCTTATGCCTTGCGATCCCATGAACCTTGCAGAAATCATTGAACTCTTCACTGCAAAACTCCAAGCCATTGTCCGTGCGAAGATACTTGATTTTCCTCTCCATTTGATTTTCAACCAAAATCTTCCACTCTTTAAATGCTTCAAAAGCATCACCTTTTGTCTTCAGGAAACGCACCCAAACCTTTCGTGAAAAATCATCAATGAATGTGAGAAGATACCTCTTTCCTCCCTTCGATGGAAGCTTAGAGGGACCCCATAAATCTGAATGGATGTAGTCTAGCACCCCTCCCGTCTTGTGCTTGCCAGTGCTGAAGCTGACCTTTTTCTGCTTCCCTAAGACGCAGTGCTCACAAAATTCAAGTGTGCTGATCTTCTCACCATTCAAAAGGTTGCGGTTGCTCAACATCTCCAATCCTCGTGCGCTCATATGGCCTAGTCTCATGTGCCATAATTTTGCCTTGTCATCATTAGATAACTGCACTGTAGATGCATTTACAGAGCCAATAATGGTGCTTCCCGCAAGTGTGTAGAGGCCATCCTCCAGCTTGGCCTTCAACATGACTAAAGACCCTTTAGTCACTTTCATAGTTCCTCCTTCACTCATGTACTTATAGCCTTGTTTATCTAAAGTACCCAGGGAGATCAAATTCTTCTTTAGATCAGGAACATGACGGACTTCTGTAATAGTCCTCACGATTCCATCATGGCAGCGAACATGAACTGAACCAATGCCAACTATTTTACAAGTTGCATTATTGCCCATTAATACAGTTCCTCTGCTTGTTTCATAGCTGCTGAACCAATCTTTTCGGAATGTCATATGCAGAGTACAACCAGAGTCTAAGACCCATTTGTTGTCATAGACTCCACTATTGCATGATGTTGTTAGTACATAATCATCATCATTATCATGTACTTGCTCAACAATGGATGCGCTCGCCTTTTCTTTGGACTTCGACATAGGGCAATCTCGTTCAAAGTGCCCCTTCTTGTGACAGCCCCAACATTCCGCATTCTTTTTGTTCACACGAGACTTTGATCTGTACTTCGATTTGCTCCTTCCCTGTTGGCTAGTACGACCTCTTACAAAGAGTCCACTAGCTTCGTCACTTTTGTCTCCTTCAAAATGCATCCGCACATCACAAGAGTTTAGTGCTTGCCGCACTTGCTCAAGTTTAATAGGTTGTTTGCTATACATCATTGAATTCTCAATATCACGATATTTTGAAGTCAATGAAAATAGCAAAGAACATGCAAGCGTCTCCTCGTCCTTTTTAATTCCAGCAGTTTGTAAGTCCATCACAAGTTTATTGAACGCATCTAGATGGTCTTGCAACAAAGTACCTGAATCCATCTTAAATGTATGAAGACGCCGTTGTAACAACATCCTTGTTGTCACTGACTGGTCCTGGTAAAGCCCTTCCAGCTTTTCCCATAACTCTTTGGCCGTCTCTTCGGTACTTGTACTCACTTCACAAAGTACGTTAGGTGCAAGGGACAGTTGGATTGCACTCAATGCATCTCCTTCAATCTTTTCCTTGTCGGAATCCGATATCTTATCGGGGTACTTTCCGTCAATAGCATGGATTGAACCTTCCCTCCGCAGTAACGCTATCATCTGGATTTTCCAGATATTGAAGTTGTTGCGCCCACTAAATCTATCAATTTCAAACTTCATGGAACTCATTTTTTTTTTACTTGTTCTTCCTTTTCTACTATAATGTATTTGGAACTACAGAAAACCAAAGTAATCCTTTTCTGATGTGGAAGTTCAGACTGTGCTGCAACAACAGAGCATACTCAAACAGAACCTTGGCTCTGATACCAATTGTTAGCGGAAACGTGAAACTAAAGAACAAGGAAGAACAACAATATTTAACGTGGTTCGGATCAAAATGATCCTACGTCCATGAAAGAACAATTGCACCAACATTTATTTCACTCTACAAAGAATACAAGTGAAATACTACAAGAGAGAGAACACAAATGCCTTAGAAGATGAGAAGGCAAGTGAGAGGATGATTTGAAAATGAATTAAGAACTACCTATTTATAGGAATAAATTCATCCTATTGATGTCATCCATGACATCACTATGTGTCAAAATTGTCAAGGTTAAGATAGCAAACCATTTTATGGTTTGCCTAACTTTCACCTACCAAGATACAATCTTTGACTTGTATTTTGTACTAATTATCTTTCTACCAAATATTCATATTAATTCATCTTCCATTTAGTTTGATTCCACAAGAACCAAAACCAACTCTTTCACCATTAATGAATATGATGAGGAAAATGAAGAAACTAGTAAGAGTATGATTCAAGCATTTGGTTCAACCTTTCATGATGCATGCCAAGAAGATGTTTAGGAACTTATATAACAACAAGGTCTATCTCCAAGAGGTAGGAAATATGGCATGAAAAATAACACCAGGTCCATCAGTAAATCTGCTACCTCTAGCAGACCAATAAATAGGTCCAAATCTAAAGGTTTTTTATGATTAGTACCGTATGTTGAAATGCTAGGAGTATCAACACCCAAGTTTCATTGGAGAGACTATAAACACTCAACAAAATGTATCAATCATCTATGCTTGCTATTTTGGAACTCTTTGTTGACCATACAAATATCAATATGATGAGGGTTTAAATTCAGACGGACCATGCTATAATTGATCGTAATGGGAAAGTATGGTTGTTTTAGTCTAACGAAACCACTGGCACAATATAGGAGAATAGTGAGCAGCATATCACTGGTGAATTAAAGCACACTGATCTTACTCAAGTCTTTATGATATCATTCATCTATGCCCTTTAGAATAGTGAGCAACATATCACTGGTGAATTCAAGCACACTGATCTTACTCAAGTGTTATGCCTAGTGCAAAGATCATATGAGGAGACCTCTCTGGGAAAGACTACTTCATTATTCTAACAGGTACATCCCATGGTGTACTATTGTTGATTTCAATGTTATCACATCTACGGAGGAGATATTTGGGGGAATTCCTTACAACATGAACAAAAGATTTGACTCTATAAGTGTGATAAAAGCATGTGGTTTGATTGATCTTGTGTATACTGGTATGCTTTCACTTGGTGTAATCAAAGGGAATCATAGGCTAGAGTATGGAAGAGGTTCGATTGGTCCATGGTTAATGATAAATGGCTTGAGGTTATGCCTCAAACTACTATTGAACACCTCTCTTCTATTGGCTCTGGCCACAACCCCATCTCAATATAAATGGTGCAGAAAAATGAAATCCATACTAAATATTTCAAATTTCTACATTTTTGGATTGACAATGAAAGTTTTCTACAGACAGTTCAAAAGTATTGGGATAGGGAGGCTACTTGTAACCCTATGAGGCAACTACATCAGAAAATGAAGAGTTTAACTTCCACTCTTAGTAACTGGTCAAAAAAAGAGTATGGAGATATTTATGCTTAAGTCAAGGAGTATGAAGAAACAATTGGTAAAGCTTAGGAGGAACTGCTTGCAAATAATACAGAGAATCTTAGACAACAACTACATGTTATGAATGCAAAATATATTAGATACTTGAAATTGGAGTAATCTATCCTTAAATAGAAGACAACTTCAATAGTTTAAGGAAGGAGATTCCAACACCAAGTATTTCCATGATTTAATAAGGAGAAGAAGAAGATTATTTCTACATAAAATTTGCACAGATAATGATGTGTGGATACAAGGTGATGACTAGATTGCACATGCAACATGTGAGTATTTTCAAAAAATGTATACTGGTAAGAACTGCGAAATTAATGAAAGAATTCGTCAACACTCTGCCTTATTTACTCTTGAACAGAATATGAAGTTTGAGGAAATGCCTACCATTTAGGAACTTAGACATGTGGTGTTTGCTATGAACTCTAACTCATCTCCTGATATAGATGGTATAAGGGGAAACTTTTATCAAAAATTTTGGAATATCATTAAGGAAGATTTACTGCAAGCAGTGCAGTCTTTCTTTTGTGGCCAAATCATGCCAAAGTTTATGTCCCGTGCTTGCTTAGTTCTACCATCCAAATTTGAGCAACCCAATAGATTCACTGATCTCAAGACCATTAGTTTCAGTAACTTCTCAAACAAAATCATTTCCAAATTATTGAGTATGAGAATGGATCATGTTCTTCTACTCCTCTTTTAAGAAAGCCATCGAGGGTTTTTGAGGGGGATTAGTATTATTGAGAACATCATGCTTGAATAGAAGATCACTCATGGAACGACGAGGCCCAAGGAAGGAGATAATGTAGTTATCAAACTGGACATGACTAAAGCTTATGACAGAGTGTCTTGGTCATTCACATATTTGTACTGAGCAGATTTGGATTAGGGGAACTTTATATTGACTTGGTTTGCAGAATCATGAGCAACGGTTGGAATTCAATCATTATAAATGGACAAGGACATGGTTTTTCCCACTCAACTAGGGGTCTGAAGCAAGGTGATCCTTTATCTCTGGCCCTATTTATTTTAGGTGCAGAAGAACTTTCATGGATGCTCAACTTTCTTCGTCAGAATAACATGTATAGATGTTTTAGCATGGAACCAAAAGGTCCTCAGATCAAACACTTATGTTTGGAAGATGATGTGATTATTTTTACATCCAGTGATAGATATTCTATGAAACATATCATGGAAACACTGGAGGCGTATGAAAATACATCTGATCAACTTATTAATAAAGAGAAGAGTCACTTTATGGTCCAAACTAACACCCATCAAGACATCACCAACATCATTCAGGAGGTCACATGTTTTTTCTCAAAAGGACAGTCAAATCAATTATTAAGGCTGCCCCATTTATATTGCAAGACAGAGGATTATTTTCTTCTCCCAACTACTTGAAAAAGTTTCCAAGAATATATGAGGGTGACAGGCAAAGATACTCAATTTTGGAGGAAAAATTACTTTGTTCAAGCATGTTTTCTGGTCCATACCTATCCCTACTATGACTGCAATTTCTCCTCCCAGTACTACTATTAAATATATAGAGACTATTTTTGCTGAATTTTTCTGGGGAAGAGATCAGGATAAAAGAAAGTACCATTGGGCATCATTATAAACCATGAGCTTACCTTGCGATGAGGGAGGTGTAGGGATCAGAAGGCTAAAAGATATATGCATTTCTCTCAAAATACAAGCAATGGTTGATTTTAAGATCTAAATTACACTTTGGAGAAAGTTCCTTAAAGCCAAATCTTGTCAGAGATCTAATCCTGTTGCAAGGAAGGTGGATACTAGTCAATCACTTGTGTGGAGATAAATGATGAAGAATAAGAATAGAGTGGAAGACCTTATCACTTGGAAAATAAATTCTGGAAGTAGTTCTTTCTTGTGGGATAATTGGCTAGGGATGTGTGCTCTGGCTAATTATACCAATAATATTTCCATCCTTAATAATGCCACTATTGCTCATTTTCTTGTAAATTGAATGAAAGAAAATTAAGACAGCTCGTCCCATCACTACTCATTCCTCACATCCTGAACAACAAGTTTCAATACCAACAAGGAGTGCAAGATACTGCAATCTAGAAGTCTACTAAAACTGGAAGTTTTTCTTGTGCTTTGGCTTGAGAAATCTATAGATCTAGGAATGGTACTGAAGTGATCAATTCTATGATTTTTCATGGGTATATTCTTTTCAATATTTTCTTTCTCTTGTGGAGAGGATTAAGAAATAAGCAGCCAACCAATGACAATTTGGCAACCTTTGCAGTGGAGCCTATAAAATGCATCAGTTGTATTCAGCAAGGTTGGCATGATGTGAATCACATCTTCAACAAAGGGAATATTGGTGTTAATTTCTAGAATACCTCACTCAGCTGTCACTTATTGAGTTGGTGTGACATACCAGCAAAAATCGTGGCTCACAAAACCCTCATCCAGACTCTTCCTATAGTGGTTTGCATGAATTCATGGAAGAATAGCTGTTCAGCCAAGTATTGGGGCAAGAAATCTAGCATCACAAGAGTCAAGTTCATAATCCTCAAATATATTCTCCATCTGCTTTATTCTGGTTATCCATACATTCAGTGGCCTGTGAAATGGACATAGGTAGTTGACATGATTAAGGGTTGTAAGCATCATAATAAAGTCACTTCTATTGTATGGACAACACCCCCTCCCAATAAATACAAACTTAATACTGATGGTAATTATTTGCACAACCCTGGGAAGATTGGAGTGCGGTGGGGGTATTCTGAGAGATGAACAAGGGGCTATAATTTATGCATTTGCTAAACCTTTTGTTGAAGGGACAAAAATCATACACAAGTGAAAGATTCCAGCTATGGTCTACAATGGTGCATTCAACATGGCTACAACATCATTATTCTAGAGGTGGACTCTGAACTTTTAACAAGTTGGCTACATCAGATTTCTACTATTACACCTCGGAGATCTAAGGACCTAGGCTAGAGTCTCACCTAGTGTCCAATGCTTTAAAACCGTTTTTCCAGGCCTAAATGAAGTTAATTAACTTGATTAGGAAGTGTTAAAGCCTAAAAGTCAAGAAACAACCATGACGTCCGGAGACTAGTCAAAGTGACCTAGTGTGCCTTTAGGTTTTGAATGAGTTTAAAGATTCGTGTAAGGGTCCAACTTTGTAAAAATTATTATGGTAGACCTTAGCAAATATTTATAGTCTAAACATCCGGGTACGACTCACCAAGGACCACCCTAAGGGACCTTGAGGAGGACCCAACATTTGACCCTAAAGAGCAGTCAAAAGACAATGTGCAACCACGAGGGGGTCGACGAGCCATCGATGGGATGAAACCCCATCGATGGTACTCGTTGGTACCCACTTATAATGTGGAGCTTGGCTCCATTTTGAAGAATCTCTGTCCCAAACCACGTTGACCAGGACGGTCCGTGGTTTCGTTGACGGGGCGTGGACGGGGTCTCATCGATGGACCCCTGTCACACTGTCTCAAACACGGTTTAGGGAGGGTGGTTAGATAATTAGTTAATTAATGAATTAATTATTAGGTACAGTTATAATTATTTAGTTTAGGGTTATAAAAGGGTCATAAGTCATTAAACTAACCTAACACTTAATAAATCCCCAAACCCAAATAACTCCAACTTCTCTCTAGCTTCTCTCACTAATCCAAAACCCCTATTGAATAATAAGTTAAAGTATTTCTAGGGCTTCAAGATCAATAATTTCCTTCAAAATTCCTCAAGGATTCTCAACGTAGGGACTCTTTTCCCCAAGAGGCTCTTCAAATATTTGATTTCAATGTTCATCAAAAACCTTATTTTCATCCAATTTCGCGGGTCTACTTTCTATATGGAATTGTGTAGTCTTAATTTAATTATTATTTATTATTCATGTATATTCATGTGTGGGTTGATGTATCCCTTAAAACCTTGATCTAAATCTCTTTAAAGACTCATGAATCCTGTTCTTTTCCTAACCCTAACTTGTGATCTAGGTTTATTATGATTGAGGGAGATATAATTGAATGTATTCTTGTATATTTTAGTATTATATGATTATGGTTATTAAATTTTTGTTTAAGGATCATTGTATTAAGGGTAATATCTTTGATGATATTCTTAGAAGCCATTGGTATGACTTTAATGATCATGGATACTTTACTTCAATTATGTTGGTCTATTCTTGATGTTGTTGATTCAACTGAAGTATGAATATGTAAGTATAATAGGAAGATGATGAGATTATGAATATGATAGCAAGTTATGAATGTGATGAACGATGAAATAATGATAGGTGTGTTATCATGAGGGATTGAAGGTGATTCCTATATGCATCTTATTACCATGAATATTATGTATTGTTCTCACTTAATATTGGGTTGTGATGAAAGGAAGTTATCATTCTATAACCTAGGAGCTATGATCAAGTTATACAAGGGTCTAGTCTCCTAAGACCTATCATATAAACTAATGCTAATAAAGACTCTTTAATACTTCAAAAAGGGAATATGTAACTTAGCACCGAGTGAACTTGATAGTGAGAGTTGTCCCTTCCAATGAGGAAGGTAGGTTCACTAAGTGTCTCATGAGATTGAAACTACAATGCGAATTAGCATAAATAGAGTTTCTAGTAAAAAACTCCTAGTTCTTTAACTATGTGCCCACATAGGAAAACCTAGCTAGCGGATCCACGTAGACGCTATTATGATGTATATGTCCTACCTTTGCAAGTAGGATGCCCTCTTTTCGGTATGAGGGGTTGACACCAGATTCCATGTTTAGCTCAAATGGTCTATTGTTGGTTATGGCAACGTATCCCAAAAGTAAAATGAATTAATGAAATTAAAAAGATGCATATTAACTAGAATGACTTGAGAGGTGTCGTATTGTAGGTAAGGGAATGAGACTTAACCTATACATTGCACATGTGGACCTTAAAGGGTTCTTATGATGGTTTCTTTATATATATATGTCATGAATGAAATGCGTAATGTTGATTCTATATAATGTTTGTCTCATATGATGTTGCTTTCACTTGATATACATGTTGTTGGTCTAGATTGCCATGTATGAGATTGAATACACTTGTTATGATTTTATATGATGTAATTGCAATACTTATGGTCTCTTTGACAATTGACTTAGCTTATGTGGGGTTATGGGGCTTAACATAGACATTGCACTAGTTGACTTTAATTGGGATTACGGTAAGGTCTTGTAATGTATTGATGAAAGTTTGTCTATGGCTTTACTATGATGTTGGTCATGAACATGTAATATGAAAATATCATATTGTTTCTATGTTATGGACTTGTCTATATTCTTGGAGTGTGCATAAAGTCTTTTAAGTTAACTTAGCATTCTTATAAACCAAATGTCCTTTTTAGAAGGATTCTAAATGTTTTACTTGGATATGCCTTCATACTTAGTACATAAGGTTTGTACTAACCCATATTCTCTAGAATTATGTAGGTTCAATCCATTGAAGAGTTTCAAGGCCAATTTTCAAGAAGCTTGGGTGGATTCCCAGGTTGGTAAGTCCTCAATTCTGAGGATGAAGCCTACCATTCTAGTTCTTACTATGTGATTTGTCTAAAGAAATTGTTCAATTCTATATTGTAAAGACTATGTTCTATTCTCTTATTAGACATATTGTAATGTTGTAAGGGCTATGTCTCAAATCTTGTACTCCTATGATAGATGGTTATGTGTGAGAAGATGTAGACTATTTTCGATATATGAGAAGTCTATGTAAACTTCATATATAAACTTTTTAATTTTCCATATTTTTATTGACCTATGAAATGCGATGATGTATGCTAAGGGCTTGTTTTAGGCCTCTAATAGGATGAAGATGCTGATTACAATTAAGGGGTGCTCTATGGTCGTGAAAAACATTATATCAGAGAATGAGGTTAAATAATCATAGGAATGATGTCTCATTAAACCACATCTATGTAGAGTGTTTTTCATAAATGTGAAGCGAGCCATAATTATTAATGAGAGGCTATGCGATGCTAACGAAATTCTCACTTCTTTTGGTATTCTTAAGTCGTGCCTCAAGAGTCTTAACTCTATGTGTCCTTTTCTTCTAATCCTTTTCTTGTGGTTATACGCTATGACTACAAGAAGGGAATATGCAAGAAGAGTTGAAGAGGAGATTGCTAATGCGGAAGTTCCTCCCCAAGACAACCAAGATCCTCCTCAAGAAAAATATCCTCTAGTCAACCAAGCTTCGATCAATCCTCCCGCTATGACGGATTGAGAGATAAGGACGAAATTCATAAACATGGCTCAAGCCAAGCTCAAGTCGTAGCTACTCAAGCTCAAGCTATGTCGGCTCAAGCAAACCAGGAAATTGTACCCCGTGTGAATAAAAATTCTAGTACGATGGCATCTCGCTTGAGGGACTTATAAAGGATGAACCCTCCCATGTTCTTTGGGTCTAAGGTGAATGAAGACCCCCAATATTCTTTTGATGAGGTTGATAAGATTTTATATGCTATGGGGGTAAGTTCAAATGAGAAGGCCGAACTAGCTGCCTATCAACTAAAGGATGTGGTCCAAACATGGTACACTCAATGGAGAGACAATAGGTCTTTGAAAAAGGGTCCCATAAGTTGGGATGCCTTTAGGAAGGCATTTGTTGATAGGTTCTACCTAACAGAGAAAAGAGAGGAAAAAGTTGAAGAGATCATCAACCTTCGTCAAGGAGGTATGAGTGAGCAAGAATACTCTTTGAAATTCACTAAGTTGTCCAAATATGCCTCTTCTTTGGTGTCCAATCCTAGAGATGAAATGAGTCGTTTTGTGACGGGTGTGTCCAATGAACTTAAAAAAGAGTGTCATGTGGCAATGCTTCATGACAACATGGACATTACTCGTTTGATGGTGCATGCTAAACAAGTTTAGGAGAGTAGGCTCAAGAGGAAAAATAGGGAGTTTAAGAGGGCAAGTCACCATGATGGAGGTACTTATAAGGGTAAGTTTGAGATTCAAGTCAAGCCAAAGTTTAAGAAGAGATTGTCCAACCAAGTCCCTTCTAATATTCCAAAGGTTCATAAGGATAGGGTGTCTACCATAGGTCCCAAGGAGGGAAAACTGGTGGTTCATATAGTGGAGTTCCACAATGTTCTATATGTGGTAAGAAACATGTGGTTAAGTGTTTAATGGGTACGGATAATTGCTTTGGTTGTGTAAGGAGTGGTCATATCATTAGGGATTATCCCATGGCCAAGAATCAAGTAAAGGGGGATAATCAAGCACAAGCAAGCGGTATTAGTTCCGATGCTCCTAAAATGAACCGCTTCTATGCTCTCAAGTCTAGGGGTGATCAAGAGGGTCCTCCTGATGTTGTTACCGGTATGTTGCAAGTATATTCAATTAATGTTTATGCATTGCTAGATCCCGGTGCCACTTTATATTTTGTGACTCCTATAGTGGCTATGAAGTCCGACGTACTCTCTGATGTCTTAGTTAAACCTTTTTCGGTTTCTTCCCATGTGGGTGACTCTGTTGTTGCTAAAAGAGTCTATAGGAGTTGCCCCATATTATTGTCCAATAGAGTTACATTTGTTGATTTGGTAGAACTTGATATGTTGGACTTTGATGTCATATTGGGGATGGATTGGTTACATGCTTGTTTTGCTTCAATTGATTGTAGAACAAGGGTAGTTAAATTCAAATTTCCTAGATCCCATTATAGAATGGAAGGGGGAAATATTGAATCCCTAGAGGTCAAATGATTTCGTGTATAGAAGTTTGTACGATGATTTCTACAGGATGTCCTTATCACATTTTGAGGTTCAAGGACCTTGGATCTGAAGATCCTCCTGTAGAGTCGGTCCCCGTAGTGATGGATTTTCCGGAAGCCTTCTGTAACCACTCCGGAAGTTCATGACTTAGTCTAGAGCCTCATATGAAGAACAAATCCTTGAAGCATTNGAAACGAACACGTAAAACTCATCCAAACACAACAAGACACACAAGTACATTCTAAGGCATACCTTAACGTCATGGACGTTCTGTCGATTGAAACTCCAAACTTAACCAAACTTCACACACTGCCTAAGGACACTAAACTAACTCAGTTTAACTTAAAATCAACTCAAAAAAACAACCACAGGCTCTAGTCACCTTAGTTCGTTTTGGGGCGTTATATTCTCCCCCACTTGGAATAACATTCGTCTCGAATGACACTTAAATTTAAGAACAACAAGGACTCACTTAGCATCATAATACACTTAGATCATGATCAAAACATCAACAATCAAAGCATCAACTAGCAAGGAACATCATTTCACACTTTCAACACTTAGCAACATAGGCAACTTTTGCCAAACTTCACAAAGTAAAAACTCAACCTTAAACTTCTTTTATGGAGGAACTACCTTCTCCAACATTAAACATGCTCATATACCATACTTTACACACATTGAAACTTAATTCAAGACAAAACAATTTTCTTCAAAAATCAAAATTCTACATGAAGTTCACTGTGTTCACTGCCAAGCTACCAAAATTTTGAAAATTCATTCTTTAAGCAATCATCAAGATGACATGATATATGAACTATAAACCACATAAACTCATTTCATAACAAAATCAACAATAACAAGAGTTAAGACTTACCAAAACCATCAATCGGATTAATTATCCTTCCTAGCCCCCATCCCATAGGAAGGGTTCTTCTTGGGAACATTAGGTCTAGGGAAGCTTGATTGACATCTTTCCCCCTTGATTTGAGGTTTGCAGTCCTTCATCTTGTGGCCCTTATTACCACATGCAAAACAACCATCCGTACCGGCAAGACACAGTTACCCCCATGTTGCTTGCACAAGTAGGGCACCTAGCCCTTTCATAGGAATGACCACCACCTTGAGAATGTTGATTTGGAGCCCTATCCTTGTTTCCCATGGAAAGAATTTGGGATAAAACCTCTTCTTAGGCTTTTGGTGACTAGAATCATCCGACCTAGGTCTCTTACCCTCTTGCCTTATCTCCCTATTTTGGACTCCTCAATTTGTTGTGCATAAACCATGAGCCTAGAGATATCCATATCATTAAGAAGCATTGCCGTACGACACTCTTTCTCCACCAAGCTAGACACGCCCATCACAAACTTGTTCATCCTAGCCCTAGGGTTGGCTACCATGGTTGGGGCATACTTAGAGAGTTGGGTGAATTTGAGAGAGTACTCTCGCACACTCATTCCCCCTTGAAGAAGGTTCATGAATTCAACCATCTTCTTCTCCCTCTACTCTAAGGGAAATAACCTATCTAGGAAAGCCTCTTTGAATTCCTCCCAATCAACCGGACCTCTTCCTAAGGGTCTCTCACCCCTCCATTGCTCATACCACACTTGATCCACCTCCTTAAGTTGGTAAGCAGCTAACTCCGCTTTTTCCCTAGGGGTCACACCCATAGCATCTACCACCTAGAAAACCTCATCTATGAAGCCTTGTGGATCTTCATCCACCTTAGTGCCATGAAAAGTTGGAGGGTTCATCCTCATGAAATCACGTATTCTAGATGTGGGTGTACTAGCATTTGGTTGGGGCCTATCTCCTTGATTAGCTTGGGCAACAAAGTTATTATTGACGACATGAGCTTGAGCCGTCATGAGTTGGGTCAACTTCATTAGGGCATCCCTCAACTCCGCATTAGTCATATCACCCTCAACAAAAGGAGCTTGAGGCATAGGAGGCACTTGAGGTCCTTGGGGTTCCGGAGGCAATTGAGGTTCTTGAAGAGGAACCTCCTCATTTTCCTCCCCTAAGCCAACAATAGGAACTTGGTCAACATGGGGAAGGACTCTCTCATTTGGTACACCTCCCTCCTCCCTTCTAGCGGTCGATCTCCTCGTATTCATGTCCTAAAAACACAAAAAGAAGAGGTTGACAAAAGACACCTTATATACTTAACTCTAAGGCACGATATTAGAATAGAGAAGAAAGTGAAACTTCTATCATCCTATAGCCTCTTGTCCATGGATGAGTCGCGACTCACACAAATGACCAAGATACTACTAGATGTGGATTGTGAGACTTTTAGACCTTAAACTATTTCCCAAAACCTTATGTTCTGATACCAAGTCTGTCACGACCTGAAAGCACCCCCTAGAAGTTAGGGAAAACCTTCGAATCGTGATCGGGCGTACTTGACCCTTTGGGGTCTCATACAAGCCCTCTAACTAGCGTTCATAACATAAATCATGAAAAGTAGTGCTGAATTAAAACATTTCACGATAATAATAATAAAATAAGTCTTTCATAAATACTAGGAAATCTTGTCGTCACAAGACAACTTAAAGACACAACTTAGAATCATAGGGACGCGTCCCTTTACAATAAAATGAAATACAAATTAAGTCTTAATAAAGAAACTAGGAAACATAAACTATGTCCTCGAATATATGAGGACTTACCAAATTCTTGAGTGATAGAATTCCCAAGCTTCAACTTCGATCTTCCAAAAGGCTTCCAACCTATACTCATAAGGTATATAAAAGTATGGGTTAGTACAACAATGTACTAAGTATGGCATATGCAAAAACCTGTAAAAAGGGACATTTTTAGCAAAATAAGCTTTCATGCCAATTTAATAAAACATTCATGAACTTATTAACAAAACAACATAAGAAGCATCATTTAGCACTTAAGGAATAACTCACATAATTTTGAACCAAAAGAACACTTTACAGTAACTTTACCAAAACTTACAGTAAACTAAAAAGGACATTACAGTGAACTTACTAAAACTTACAGTAAAATTGAATAAGCATTACAGTGAATATTTTGAATTCTTACACTGAAGACCTTACAGTGAATGGCACAGTCCAAGTCATATGAGATCTTTTTCCTTTGAAGTTTCCATAACCTAAGGTTATCCTAAGACTCCCTAAGGTGAGCCAAGAAGGGATCTTCATTACGCCTCCCTTCAAAGCAGACCAAAGCGACCCTTAAAACCACCAAATCTTAGGATTACTTCGTTAGAAATCAAATCCACGCCCTTGGCTAACATATACAAAACACTCATGGAAATATAGGTCACACTAAGTGCAATGTGAGAGTAGCATCCCATACTCCCACTCCCACTTAGTGCTCCTAATGGATTCCATTTACTCAAGTACTCCACAATAATCATCCATAACACCACACCATAATACTCATTCACACAGATTTCATGAAAGTACTCTTCTCCCATAGTAGGTATAGGTCACACCAAGTGCAATGTGAGAATAGTATCCCATACTACTACTCCCACTTAGTGCTCCTACTAGGTAACTAATGTGGATCGAGCACTTCATGACATACATACACAATATCAACAATATACAAGTTAACTAGTTTCAAATCAATTCTTTTATGAGAGTTAGATTAATCGACAAAAATCATGAGAGCTAGACATGGAATCACGATATTAACTCCTATCGGATGAGGGATCCATACTTGCCTAGTGTAAGCTCATGCTTCTTAGTGTTTACATGGATTTTTCAATAGCTACACCTATGCGGGCACTTAGTTAAAGGATAAGGAGATTGCTACTAGGTAACTCACTCTCTACTAACGAGGAGTACTCATCTCAAGAGGTACTTTGGATTACAACATCTCAACTCACAAAGTGTAATCCACCTCCCCTTCATATCCTCTCGGTGCTAGGCATAACTCCCCACGGATTTCTCAACATAATAGTCTATCTTAGAAAGCTCACTAGGAATGGAGAGGTTGCTAATAGACACTACATCTCAACTCACGAAGTGTGTCCACCTCTAGATTCCCCTTTTTACTCAACTTGGCATAATACATTCTTTAAAGTGTGTGTGTATACCTGTACACACCTTGCATATAAGCATCATTTCATTCTCATCAAGTTCTACACATACTTTAACCTTGATTCATCAAGTGACACACTCTACATGCTTCTCATAATCATATACTCATTTAGACATAAACTAGGTCAAACATGCAATTCAAGCTACACCAAACACAATACAAGACCCATTTCCAATATCTCTTCATTTCACATATTAGACCTTCAAGATTACATATTCAAAACATACTAAATAACATCAAGTTCATCAATTATCACCGCCATCCATAAGATGGACCATACCACTCAATATCAATTCATAATAAGAACTATATAATGAAAGCAACTCAACATAAAATCAAACCATCATCACTCATAAGCAATTTATCAATATTTCACCATATTAAGGCCCTTAGGTCAGTAGCTACACCAACATTACAAATACAAGAAGACGCAAGTTCATACCCTACTCAAATCATGCTCACATAATCCATTTTCAAGCCAAAAGTTGAAGTATGCATACACAAGAGTTTCATGGAGTTTTAACATCAAATCATTAATTCAAATCAAGATAAACACATTTAAACCATTAGAACTTAAATACAAGAAGACCCATACTAGAAATCAAAGTTAGAAGAAGTTTGAGTTTAGAAACCCTTTTGAAAACCTTTTTGGAAGTTGGCTTCTTGAATGAAAAGATATTTCAAGAATGGATAAGATACCTTTAAGAGAAGGAAACCCACTAATTTTGGTGAAGAAAAACGTCCAAAGCAGCCCTCCTTTCCCTCATTGAGTCTTGGCTTCATTGGTGACTTTGGGAGAGTTTTCGTTTTAAAGAGAGAGTTTGAATGTTGAAGTGAGGGTCTTGTCTAGGTCTAGGGTTTAAAACTATTTTAATAAAACCTAAAAACACTAAAATTATCCACCTAGGGTCTTACAAGACTTGGGGTGTATTTACATAAACACCCCAAGTTGGGCAGCAACTTCACAAACTTTCAGGCCCTCACAGACGAGACCTTCACTAACGGACCGTCTGTGCATCAACGGACCGTTGGTAGGGTCTCGTGGGTGGATACTTAGCTCCAAAATGGAGAATGGCCACCAATACCTTCTGGTACAATCGACGCCCTAGGTCGACGGACCGTTGGTGGACCAACGGACCGTCCTTAGGGTCGTCGATGGCCACTGCTTTTTGGCATGTTTGCCCAAGTCCTTGGCCCTTCATCTAGGGCTCCTTATGGGTCCTAGGTGGGGTCGTGCCCGGACGTTAAACCCCTAAACTAATTAGTCTAGGTATTAGGAACATCCCACCTTAGTTTCAAGGAAACGAACACGTAAAACTCATCCAAACACAACAAGACACACAAGTACATTTTATGGCATACCTTCCGAATGTCATGGACGTTATTGGTCGATTGAACTCCAAACTTAACCAAACTTCACACACTGCCTAAGGACACTAAAATAACTCAGTTTAACTTAAAATCAACTCAAGAAACAACCATGAGGTTCTAGTTCACCTTAGTTCGTTTGGGGGCGTTATAGTTTGTCTTGTTTTTATGCGTTGTTTGGAGTGTAAAAACAGTAGATGTGCCCCTAGTGTCTTAATATCTATGTTAAGGGTCAAACTTTTTGGTACGACTCCTCGAGAACCACCCTAAAGGTCCTTGAGGAGGACCCAAACGTTGGACAAGGAAGTTGCCCAATGCAGCGGGCAGAACAAAGAAGTGAAGCCTACCTCACGTCAGGCGCCTTGCACTTGGCCTGCTTGTGCATCGTGCGAGCTACACTAGTCTCTCTGCGTTAAAAAATTATGGGAGGCAAGATTTGGGGAGCCTCTGCGACACGCAACCACATCCCATATTTGATTGCATCATTTTAAAGTCAAGTTTGACAAGTCTAAAGGTCCCAATAAGTATGGGGGTGTTTTGGTAACTTTGGGAGACGGTTATAAACTGTTGTTAGGACCTATTTAACAGTTTTTACCAAGTCAAAACCCCAACACCCATTAAGAAATCCAAACTCCAAAACTCTCTTCTCTTCCAAAAAAACCCAAAACCTCCATTGAAGACCAAGCTCAAGAACAAGCTATGGAAATGGATTCTTGCACCTTTATTCTGAGATTTTCGTGGGCTTTATAATGTAAAAGGTATGGTAATCCTTCATCCACAGATAAGCATTCATCTATGGAGTTTTTTAAAAGATTTTCCAAACATGATTCTAAGTCACAAATCCTATCTTTCAATCTAGCCATGAATTCTTTTTCAAATTGATTTCAAAAGCATTCTAATGATGAATATATGATTAGAAACTGATTTATGAGGAATTTCTATCCAATTTTATGAAGAACCCATGATCCTCCTAATTTCTCAAAGTTAGCCTATAATGTGGGCTTGTGATCTTGATTTCATGTTTATAAAATTGCGATTATATTGTATTGAATTTCTTATTGGTATTAATATCTATATCAATTGAATATGAATTGTTGGAAGTGATCAGATGATCATTAACTTAAAGAGTTGGTAAGTTGACCTATTTCTTCGAATTAGCTTAGAATGTACATTGAATTTTGATGATTGGTATGGTTCACTTATGGTGCCGCTGTATACATTCTTGTACATGTTTATGTGATATGATCATGGCCTTGAAGGCATTAGATAAAAGATGAATTTATAAGATGGTTTCCATGTTTAGGAAGTTGAAGGATTTAACCTTGAATCTAATATCATGTTCTAAGTTCATTAATGTTATGTAAAGTATATGAATAACCCTCTAAACTATTTGCATGAACTAGGTGTGTAGATGATGTTATATGTATATGTGTGATGATCATGTTAAGGTTAGGTGCAGCTATATGGCTAATGATGAAAGATATTCTTGTAGCATGACCCTTACCTATATGAACCCTATATGAATGTGTAATCAAAGTATGGTAGGAGTATTTTATTCTATTGTAGAACATATACTTGCCTCGTATGATGTAATGCGCGTGTGTGTAGTCAATAGTCTTGAATACTCTAGATTTGTTTGACTCAAGACTTAAAGAAGGTTGTACATGTGTTCTAATCTTTAGAGGGTGGCTTCCTCAATACTATGTGATAGCCATTATGTGATCATGTTGACCAATGCACTCACGCAGACTTCATGCATATCTATGAGTAGGGTAGATTCATGATGATTAAGGAAAGGATAGTTATCCTATGCATCATTACATATTTTTATGCACGTAAAGTATATGATTAATGAATTTATGAACATGTGTGACTAAAGGTGCTTATGTGAAGGTCGATCTCACATATAGGTATACAAACACATGCATGTAGGAATGAAGTATGTTAATGCTAGTCTAATTAATAAGTGAGTCTCTTGAAAGGTATTACTCAATGGTACTCTAAACTAGACTATAGTATGAATATATTATGAATATGTGAAAGGAAATTCACACATAATGTAGGGTCTATGATGAAAGAACTTCTCATCTTAGAATCCTTTGAGTTATATGAAGTATGAAAGAGCAAGCTCCTAAGGCATTATTTATGACTTAATTCATTAAAGGCTTATATATATATATATATATATATATATATATATATATATATATATATATATATATATAATATATATATATATATATATATATATATAAAAGGGAGTTAGAGCATAGCACCAAGAGAACATGACAAATGAGATTGAGAGCTTCATGTTAGTAAGTCCGACTTCACATAAAGAGAAATGTAACATTCCGGAAAATTTTGTGTCTAGTAGAGATCCCAATAGGTCTTTAAGAATGCGCAATGGGGTTACATAGGCACCCCGATGCCCAATATTGAAAAATATTGGGCATAGTATAAAAAGATTGGCTAAGGGGTGTTAGCCAATTTCTATAATATTATCCAAGTAATCGAATCATGCTCCAAGCTTATTAGAAATTGTACCTGCAAAGAAGACCCTAAGCTAAAATAGTGATCGCTACTGCAATACTGAAGGTATGAGGCATCCAAGTGTCAAGCCTAGATATCATAGTACATAACCATTTAAAATGATCATATAGAGTAAGCAGTGCCCAAGGACATAGTGAGGATCCTTGGGACAATAAGTAAATATTCCAAATGAGCCATCAAGATTAGTTAGTTAGGAAAGTACAACCAACCCATGTGCAAGCACATGTGCAGGTCAAGTGGGAATCGTCCAAGGGGGACCATGCAACCACCCTAACCGAATTCGGTTAGGGCGGTTAGGGACAACATGTGTAGACGGGTCCCTCCACGTGGGGCCAAGCTACCTAACCAATCCTAGGCTCTAACTAACTGTGCTTACTAGCTAACTAACCTAATACCAACCAAAATAAATTAATTAGTTCACCCGACAACCTAGGACTTAATCGGGTGACACTAACGTAGTAACTAGTTAAAGAGACAACCTAGGATTTTCCAAAGGGTTGGTTATGCTCCTAAAAAACTTAGGGGTACTTTAGTAATTACCCTAGTTTACTTAATTAATTAATTTAGCAACTTAATTAATTAATTAATTTAAAAGGGAAAAACCGAAATCACAAAGGAATTTCCAGATTTCGATTAAGACAAGAAAAAGACAACCTAGTACCTAAGATTATCGAAACTAGGGTTGTACCATCGAATTGCATGTTCATCACCTTAGTTCTCCCGATTTTCGATTCTTGTAGTATAATAGTATTATTCTCGATGCATTGCTGGTTGTATGTGGTGTTAACTGATATTATATGTGTGTTTAAGTTATTTAAATGTTGAGTGAAATACACTTAATTAGATTGGCATGCTAGGGTGTTATTTACGTAAACGTTAATTGTTATAATGCCTAATTGTGTTTCGAGAATGTGAATTGTTATGAGTATTCGTTGAATTGTTGATATGTTTATCATATGTGAAAAGTCAGATTGTCTAACATGTTAAATTACTATAATGTATTCATGAATTGGTTGAATTAGTTAGTGATAATGTTATAACAAGTAACCGGCGAAATTCTGAATGATGCCAACAAATTGGCTAATGAATCTATATCTAAATGTATTACTCCAAAAAGTCATTCTAATCTCAATATCAATAACTCATAACATAGGGTATGCCAATCAACGGGACAAGTCCCAACATACCCTATCCACACAACTTGTGAACCCCATAAAATCTTACAAAGAATCAATAACCATCATAAAGAATGATAAAAGGTTAGTAAGTGATGTAAACAAGTTAAGTTGAGTAAAGAGATAACTAAGAGTTAAGTCATAAGATTGACCTAATATAGAGTGTTAGAAAGAAATGAGATGAGTCTCAAGAACACTTAATCATTATGTCAATAATACTCACATAAGAGGGTGCTAGAGCCCGTGAGATAAGTCTCACTCGCACCATGATGATAAAGTAAAGTTTCAAGATCATAATCATCAAGTAAATATAGGGATGACAAGTCATCCATAGAGAAAGTAAACCTTATAACTAAAAGCAAGATTCCATAATGTAATGAGTCAACTCTGAAAGATAAGAAGATAAAATCTGAGCTTAGCACCGATGGGCTAGCTATGAGCGAGTGGTAAGATCTTATAAGTGTCATGAGAAGAGATCGCCAGGGTCTCAGTACGTCTCCTAGTCTTAGAACTATGTTGCCAACATAGGGGCACCTATCTAGTGGAGTCCACCCACTAAACACGCTAGCAAGTTAGGTAATCATCTTGGCCGGAAATTCCACCTCTTTTCGGTGTGGGGGAGCCACCGGATTTCATGTCTATCTTACATGATCTATGTCGGTTATAGCTCAGTACAAGCATTCGGTTCACTATTGACGTGAATCCCTCTTTACGATATAGGGAAGACATCGACCGATTCACCTTAGCTGGTGAATCCCCCTTTTCGGTGTGGGGAAGACACAGAGATTGGTTCACTTTAATCGGTGAACCACCCCTTTTCGGTGTGGGGGAGACACTCGATTTGATGTAGCTCGCATGATCTACTTCCGTCAATTCTAAAAGAATTCTTTAAGAGAGTAAGAAAGAATAAGTAGCAAGTTCAAGTGAACAATCGAGCAAGGGAGTAGAATTATAAGTTCATAGTGAACTAAGTAAAGTAAGCGCTTAATAAACATTAATCAATAGTGTTTGATAGATATAACAAGCTGGGGGTAGCCATAATGGAACGTGGATTATGTCCAAAGAACTTTATATTATGAAATAATCAAATAAGGGGTGTAGCCAATAAAGATTGGCTTATTAATGTAAGTGTACCCAAAAAGAAGAAGAATGAAAAATCTAACTCATAAGTAGGGTAGCCTATCGATTCCTTAGTCTTGTGAATTGCTTACTCGATTCATTGTAGGTATGGGACTACAATGAATCATTGCACTTGTAAGTGAAACATAAGATCAAAGGAGATCATTGAACTACACAACAAGAAGATAGAAAAGAATGAAAAATAATCTAAGTGTAGAGATGGCCACTCACGGCCTAAGTATAAAAAATATGAATGTGTGTTTAAGTTGTTCCAAAATTATGTTCATGATTCCAAGGTCTTATGTTCATATAGAAAATGAGTTGTGTGCCTTAATTGCATGAGAATGTGTCATATTTACATTATAAATCAAAGTTAACGTTTTAAGTGAACCGTAACGTGATTACAGTAACATTGACACTTTGTTTAGGAAAGAGATTTCCTTGTTCATGCATTGTCCCTTATGTGTTATGTGCATACACCCATACTTAGTACAAGTGTGTACTAACCCCATATATTTTTTCTATTTTTATAGACGCAGGTTCTCAAGAAGATTGAAGTTCGACGAAGCGGTTTGGATTAGCGATCTCCAGACTTTGGTAAGTCCTCTTGAGTTCGAGGATGCTACATTCATTATTCTAGCTTAGTACATTAGACATAGCTAGTGGAGTTAGTCCCTAGCGTTTCAATTCAACCATTTATTCAAACGTTGTAATAAGGCCAATTGGCAAACTATTATTATTATGATTCATCATTTCATTTGTTTAATCTTTAATAGATGGTTGTTGAGTTTGAGCTATTTGAATATCACTCTTATACAAAACTATATGAAGTCTATGTATACTTCGTTAAGTAATTAAAAAGTTTTAATTTTTCCGCAACTTTAACTGTATGATTGTGATGAAAGCTAAGAAGAGGCTTGTCTGCGACCTCTGAGAGGTTAACGACGCCGGTCGTGGTTCGGATTCCAGAATCCGGGTCGTGACAAACTTGGTATCAGAGCATGAGGTTAAATTACCTAGGATCTAAATCTCAACACAACCACGTTGCGTAGTTTCTAACTTATGGTTGTGAAGTGCACCACAATCATGATTTAGAGACTTTGTGATAATTAGGAATCTTCTCTTCTTCTACTCTTTATCGTGCTATCTAGAGCTTTGACACTTTGTGTCATTCTAAGTATCTAACTTCCTTCTTGTGTGAGCGGGTAGAAGAATACACACAAGAATTAGGATAGCCAAGTGGTCTAAGGCGCCAGACTAAAGATTTGGCCTTCCCAAGAAGGGGCAATGATGGAAATGCCCAGCGGGAACGAAAGACATGTGGTAAGTGTGGCTGTTCGCATGGGGGTGAGTTAGACATTCATGAAGATAAAGTTCTAGTATGCTAATGTAATTTCCCAAAATCTCCCTCTTTGTTTTAAAACAATAAGTAGTGTCATTCGGGGATGAATGTTCCTAAGTGGGGATAATGTAACATTCCGGAAAATTTCGTGTCAAGTAGAGAGCCCAATAGTCTTTAAGAATGCGCATTGGGGGTACATAGGAACCCCGATGCCCAATATTGAAAAATATTGGCATAGTAAAAACAATTGGCAAAGGGGTGTTAGCCAATTTCTATAATATTATCCAAGTAATCGAATCACGCTCCAAGCTTATTAGAAATTGACATGCAAAGAAGACCCTAAGCTAAAATAGTGATCGCTACTGCAATACTTAAGGTATGAGGCATCCAAGTGTCAAGCCTAGATACCATAGTACATAACCATTTAAAATGATCATATAAAGTAAGTAATGCCCAAGGACATAGTGAGGATCCTTGGGACAATAAGTAAATATTCAAAATGATCCATCAAGATTAGTTAGTTAGGAAAGTACAACCAACCCATGTGCAAGCACATGGGCAAGTCGAGTGGGAATCGGCCAAGGGGGACCATGCAACCACCCTAACCGAATTCGGTTAGGGCGGTTAGGGACGACATGTGCGGACGGGTCCCTCCACATGGGCCAACCTACCTAACCAAATCCTAGGCTCTAACAAACTGCCCTTACTAGATAACTAACCTAGTATCAACCGAAATAAATTAATTAGTGCACCCGACAATCTAGGACTTAACCGGGTGACACTAACTTAGTAACTAGTTAAAGAGACAACCTAGTACCTAACCTAGGATTGTCCTAAGGGTTGGTTATGCTCCTAAAAAACTTAGGGGTACTTTAGTAATTACCGTAGTTTACTTAATTAATTAATTTAGAAACTTAATTAATTAATTTAAAAGGGCAAAACCAAAATAACAAAGGAATTTCGAGATTTCGGTTAAGACAAGAAAAAGACAACCTAGTACCTAACCTAGAATTGTCCAAAGAGTTGGTTATTGTCCTAACCACTTAGGGGAACTTTAGTAATTAACCTAGGTGACTTAATTAATTAATTTAGCAACTTAATTAATCAATTTAAAAGGCTAAAACCGACAATACAGCAGGGATTTCAGATTCGGTTAAGACAAGAAAAAGACAACCTAGTACCTAACCTAGGATGGTCCAATGAGTTGTTATGGTCCTAAACCACTTAGGGGTATTGTGGTAATTACCATAGAATATTTAATTAATTAATTAGCAACTTAATTAATTAAAATAATAGGCGCAAACCGAAACTTCTATAATTGGTCTAGGAGGGGCGTTTATAATTAGCTAATTGGTCTACCTTAATTAGGTATATAGTCCAACTAGAATTAGTTAACATTCATTTTATAAAGCCTTAGACACGTTATTCACTGCAAGAAAAACGTTACAACTAAATCAAGAGAAAACGTGAGAACAAGAAAGTCGCAACTAAACCCTAGCGACTAGCAAGAACATTCAAAGGTTTTCGTGCAAAGTTTGTATTGATCTTCGTAGATTTAATTCTACAGCAAGTATGGTTCTCTCATGGAATCCTTTATTCAAAGGATTTTCAAACGTCTTTACTTCAACATTATCGAAACTAGGGTGTACCTCGAATTTCATGTTAATCTCCCTAGTTCTCACGATTTCCGATTCTTGTGGTATAGTAGTATTATTCTCGATGCATTGCTGGTTGTATGTGGTGTTAACTAATATTATATGTGTGTTTAAGTGATTTAAATTTCGAGTGAAATACACGTGTTAGATTCGCATGCTAGGGTGTTATTTACATAAACGTTAATTGTTATAATGCCTAATTGTGTTTCGAGAATGTGAATTGTTATGAGTATTCGTTGAATTGTTGATATGTTTATCATATGTGAAAAGTAAGATTATCTAACATGTTAAATTACTATAATATATTCATGAATTGGTTGAATTAGTTAGTGATAATGTTATGACAAGTAATCGGCGAAATTCTGAATGATGCCAACAAATTGGCTAACAAATCTAAATCTAAATGTATTACTCCAAAAAGTCATTCTAATCTCAATATCAATAACTCATAACATAGGGTATGCCAATCAACAGGACAAGTCCCAACATACCCTATCCACACAACTTGTGAACGCCATAAAATATTACAAAGAATCAATAACCATCATAAAGAATGATATAAGGTTAGTAAGTGATGTAAACAGGTTAAGTTGAGTAAAGAGATAACTAAGAGTTAAGTTATAAGATTGAACTAATATGGAGTGTTAGAAAGAAGTGAGACGAGTCTCAAAACACTTAATCATTATCAAATACTCACATAAGAGGGTGCTAGAGCCCGTGAGACAAGTCTCACTCGCACCATATGATAAAGTAAAGTTTCAAGATCATAATCATCAGTAAATATAGGATGACCAGTCATCCATAGAGAAAGTAAACCTCATAACTAGAAGCAAGCTTCCATAATGTAATGAGTCAACTCTAAAAGATAAGAAGATAAAATCTGAGCTTAGCACCGATAGACTAGCATGAGCGTAAGCTTGTAATCATATAGCCAGGGTCTCAGTACGTCTCCTAGTCTTAGAACTATGTTGCCAACATAGGGCACTAGCTAGTGAGCCCCACTAAACAGCTAGCAAGTTAGGTATAATCATTGGCCGGTGATTCCACCTCTTTTGGTGTGGGGAGACACCGGATTTCATGTCTAGCTAACATGATCTATGTCGGTTATAGCTAGTACAAGCATTCGGTTCACTATTGCCGTGAATCCCCTTTACGATGTGGGGAAGACATCGACCGATTCACCTTAGCCGGTGAATCCCCCTTTTCGTGTGGGGAAGACACAGAGATTGGTTCACTTTAATCGGTGAACCACCCTTTTCGGTGGGGGAGACACTGGATTTCATGTAGCTCGCATGATCTACTTCCGTCAATGCTAAAAGAATTCTTTAAGAGAGTAAGAAAGAATAAGTAGCAAGTTCAAGTGAACAATCGAGCAAGGGAGTAGAATATAAGTTCATAGTGAACTAAGTAAAGTAAGAGCTTAATAAACATTAATCAATAGTGTTTGATAGATATAACAAGTTGGGGGTAGCCATAATGGACGTGGATTATGTCCAAGAACTTTATATTATGAAATAATCAAATAAGGTGTGAAGCCAATAAAGATTGGCTTATTAATGTAAGTGTACCCAAAAAGAAGAAGAATGAAAAATCTAACTCATAAGTAGGTAGCCAATCGTTTCCTTAGTCTTGTGAATTGCTTACTCGATTCATTGTAGGTATGGGACTACAATGAATCATTGCACTTGTAAGTGAAACATAAGATCAAAGGAGATCATTGAACTACACAACAAGAAGATAGAAAAGAATGAAAAATAATCTAAGTGTAGAGATGGCCACTCACGGCCTAAGTATAAAAAATATGAATGTGTGTTTAAGTTGTTCAAAATTATGTTCATGATTCCAAGGTCTTATGTACATATACAAAACGAGTTGTGTGCCTTAATTGCATGAGAATGTGTCATATTTACATCATAAAGCAAAGTAAACATTTTAAGTGAACCGTAACGTCATTACTGTAACATTGACACTTAGTTTAGGAAAGAGCTTTCCTTTTTCATGCATCATACCTTATGTGTTATGTGCATACACCCATACTTAGTACAAGTGTGTACTAACCCCATATATTTTTACTAATTTTATAGACGCAGGTTCTCAAGAAGATTGAAGTTCGACGAACCGGTTTGGATTAGCGATCTCCTGACTTTGGTAGGTCCTCTTGAGTTCGAGGATGCTACATTCATTATTCTAGCTTAGTACATTAGACATAGCTAGTGGAGTTAGTCCCTAGCATTTCAATTCAACCATTCATTCAAACGTTGTAATAAGGCCGATTGGCAAACTATTATTATTATGATTTATCGTTTCGTTTGTTTAATCTTTAATAGATGGTTGTTGAGTTTGAGCTATTAGAATATCACTCTTATACAAAACTATATGAAGTCTATGTATACTTCGTTAAGTAATTAAAAAGTTTTAAATTTTCTACAAATTTAACTGTATGATTGTGATGAAAGCTAAGAAGAGGCTTGTCTGCGACCTCTGAGAGGTTAACGACACCGGTAGCGGTTCAGATTCCAGAATCCGGGTCGTGACAAACTTGGTATCAGAGCATGAGGTTACATTACCTAGGATTTAAGGCTCAACACAACCACGTTGCGTAGTTTCTAACTTATGGTTGTGAAGTGCACCACAATCATGATTTAGAGACTTTGTGATGATTAGGAATCTTCTCTTCTTCTACTCTTTATCGTGCTATCTAGAGCTTTGACACTTTGTGTCATTCTAAGTATCTAACTTCCTTCTTGTGTGAGCGCGTAGAAGAATATACATGAGAATTAGGATGTCCAAGTGGTCTAAGGCGTCAGACTAAAGATCTGACCTTCCCAAGAAGGGGCAATGATGGAAATGCCCAGCGCGAACGAAAGACGTGTGGTAAGTGTGGCTGTTCGCATGGGGGTGAGTTAGACATTCATGAATATAAAGTTCTAGTATGCTAATGTAATTTCCCAAAATCTCCCTCTTTATTTTAAAACAATAAGTAGTGTCATTCGGGGATGAATGTTCCTAAGTGGAGGATAATGTAACATTCCGGAAAATTTTGTGTCTAGTAGAGAGACCAATAGGTCTTTAAGAATGCACATTGGGGGTACATAGGCACCCCGATGCCCAATATTGAAAAATATTGGGCATAGTATAAAAAAATTGGCTAAGGGGTGTTAGCCAATTTCTATAATATTATCCAAGTAATCGAATCATGCTCCAAGCTTATTAGAAATTGTACCTGCAAAGAAGACCCTAAGCTAAAATAGTGATCGCTACTGCAATACTTAAGGTATGAGGCATCCAAGTGTCAAGCCTAGATACCATAATACATAACCATTTAAAATGATCATATAGAGTAAGCAGTGCCCAAGGACATAGTGAGGATCCTTGGGACAATAAGTAAATATTCCAAATGAGCCACCAAGATTAGTTAGTTAGGAAATTACAACCAACCCATGTGCAAACACATGGGCAAGTCAAGTGGGAATCGGCCAAGGGGGACCATGCAACCACCCTAACCGAATTCGGTTAGGGCGGTTAGGGACAACATGTGCGGACGGGTCCCTCCACGTGGGGCCAACCTACCTAACCAATCCTAGGCTCTAACTAACTGTCCATACTAGCTAAATAACCTAGTACCAACCGAAATAAATTAATTAGTGCACCCGACAACCTAGGACTTAACCGGGTGACACTAACGTAGTAACTAGTTAAAGAGACAACCTAGTACCTAACCTAGAATTGTCCAAAGGGTTGGTTATGCTCCTAAAAAACTTAGGGGTACTTTAGTAATTACCCTAGTTTACTTAATTAATTAATTTAGAAACATAATTAATTAATTTAAAAGGGCAAACCGAAATCACAAAGGAATTTCCAGATTTCGGTTAAGACAAGAAAAAGACAACCTAGTACCTAACCTAGATTGTCCAAAGAGTTGGTTATTGTCCTAACGACTTAGGGGCACTTTAGTAATTACCCTAGGTGACTTAATTAATTAATTTAGAAACTTAATTAATCAATTTAAAAGGCTAAAACCGAAAATACAAAGGGAATTTCCAAATTCGGTTAAGACAAGAAAAAGACAACCTAGTACCTAACCTAGGATGGTCCAATGAGTTTGTTATGGTCCTAACCACTTAGGGGTACTGTGGTAATTACCTAGACTATTTAATTAATTAATTTAGCAACTTAATTAATTAAAATAATAGGAAAAAACCTAGACTACTAGAAAAGACACCAAAAACGGTCAAGTCAAGAATCTTCAAATCCTAGTCAATCTAAGAGGGGCGTTTTATGTAATTAGCTTATTGGTCTACCTTAATTAGGTTATATAGTCCAAGTAGAATTAGTTAACATTCATTTTATAAAGCTTTAGACACGTTATTCACTCCAAGAGAACGTTACAACTAAATCAAGAGAAAACGTGACAACAAGAGAAGTCGCAAACGGAACCCTAGCGACTAGCAAGACGTTCAAGGTTTCTTCGTGCAAAGTTTGTATGATCTTCATCGATTTAATTCTACAAAAAAGTATGGGTTTTATCTCATGGAATCCTTTCTCAAGAGGCTTTTCAAACGTTTTTACTTCAAGATTATCGAAACTAGGGTTGTTACCGTCGAATTGCATGTTCATTCCCTAATTCTCGATTTCCGATTCTTGTAGTATAGTAGTATTATTCTCGATGCATTGCTGGTTGTATGTGGTGTTAACTGATATTATATGCGTGTTTAAGTGATTTAAATGTCGAGTGAAATACACGTGATTAGATTCGCATGCTAGGGTGTTATTTACATAAATGTTAATTGTTATAATGCCTAATTGTGTTTCGAGAATGTGAATTGTTATGAGTATTCGTTGAATTGTTGATATGTTTATCATATGTGAAAAGTTAGATTGTCTAACATGTTAAATTACTATAATGTACTCATGAATTGGTTGAATTAGTTAGTGATAATGTTATGACAAGTAACGGCGAAATTCTGAATGATGCCAACAAATTGGCTAACAATCTATATCTAAATGTATTACTCCAAAAAGTCATTCTAATCTCAATATCAATACTCATAACATAGGGTATGCCAATCAACGGGACAAGTCCACATACCCTATCCACACAACTTGTGAACGCCATAAAATATTACAAAGAGTCAATAACCATCATAAAGAATGATATAAGGTTAGTAAGTGATGTAAACAAGTTAAGTTGAGTAAAGAGATAACTAAGAGTTAAGTTATAAGATTGACCTATTATAGAGTGTTAGAAAGAAGTGAGACGAGTCTCAAGAACACTTAATCATTACATTAATAATACTCACATAAGAGAGTGCTAGAGCCCGTGAGACAAGTCTCACTCGCACCATGATGATAAAGTAAAGTTTCAAGATCATAATCATCAAGTAAAGATAGGGATGACCAGTCATCCATAGAGAAAGTAAACCTCATAACTAGAAGCAAGCTTCCATAATATAATGAGTCAACTCTAAAAGATAAGAAGATAAAATCTAAGCTTAGCACCGATAGACTAGCTATGAGAGAGTGGTAAGCGCTTGTAAGTTTCATGAGACGAGATCACCAGGGTCTCAGTACGTCTCCTCGTCTTAGAACTATGTTGCCAACATAAGGGCACCTAGCTAGTGAAGGCCACCCACTAAACACGCTAGCAAGTTAGGTAATCATCTTGGCCGGTGATTCCACCTCTTTTCGGTGTGGGGGAGACACCGGATTTCATGTCTAGCTAACATGATCTATGTCAGTTATAGCTCAGTACAAGCATTCGGTTCACTATTGCCGTGAATCCCCCTTTACGATGTGGGGAAGACATCGACCGATTCACCTTAGCCGGTGAATCCCCCTTTTTGGGTGTGGGGAAGACACAGAGATTGGTTCACCTTAATCGGTGAACCACCCCTTTTCGGTGTGGGGGAGACACTGGATTTCATGTAGCTCGCATGATCTACTTCCGTCAATGCTAGAAGAATTCTTTAAGATAGTAAGAAAGAATAAGTAGCAAGTTCAAGTGAACAATCGATCAAGGGAGTAGAATTATAAGTTCATAGTGAACTAAGTAGAGTAAGAGCTTAATAAACATTAATCAATAGTGTTTGATAGATATAACAAGTTGGGGGTAGCCATAATGGAACGTGGATTATTTCCCAAGAACTTTATATTATGAAATAATCAAATAAGGGGTGTAGCCAATAAAGATTGGCTTATTAATGTAAGTGTACCCAAAAAGAAGAAGAATGAAAACTCTAACTCATAAGTAGGGTAGACAATCGTTTCCTTAGTTTTGTGAATTGCTTACTAGATTCATTGTAGGTATGGGACTACAATGAATCATTGCACTTGTAAGTGAAACATAAGATCAAAGGAGATCATTGTACTATACAACAAGAAGATAGAAAAGAATGAAAAATAATCTAAGTGTAGAGATGGCCACTCACGGCCTAATTATCAAAAATATGAATGTGTGTTTAAGTTGTTCTAAAATTATGTTCATGATTCCAAGGTCTTATGTTCATATAGAAAACGAGTTGTGTGCCTTAATTGCATTAGAATGTGTCATATTTATATCATAAAGCAAAGTTAACGTTTTAAGTGAACCGTAACGTGATTACAGTAACTTTGACACTTTGTTTAGAAAAGAGATTTTCTTGTTCATGCATCGTCCCTTATGTGTTATGTGTATACACCCATACTTAGTACAAGTGTGTACTAACCCCATATATTTTTACTATTTTTATAGACGCAAGTTCTCAAGAAGATTGAAGTTCGACGAAGCGGTTTGGATTAGCGATCTCCAGACTTTGGTTGGTCCTCTTGAGTTCGAGGATGCTACATTCATTATTCTAGCTTAGTACATTAGACATAGCTAGTGGAGTTAGTCCCTAGCGTTTCAATTCAACCATTTATTCAAACGTTGTAATAAGGCCGATAGGCAAACTATTATTATTATGATTCATCATTTCGTTTGTTTAATCTTTAATAGATGGTTGTTGAGTTTGAGCTATTAGAATATCACTCTTATACAAAACTATATGAAGTCTATGCATACTTCGTTAAGTAATTAAAAAGTTTTAAATTTTTCGCAAATTTAACTGTATGATTGTGATGAAAGCTAAGAAGAGGCTTGTCTGCGACCTCTGAGAGGTTAACGATGGCGGTCGCGGTTCGGATTCTAGAATACGGGTCATTAAAATAACCTTCACGTTTAGCAAGTCAGGGTTGCCAACCTAGATGTTGTCTCATGAGATGGAAACCCCATGTTAGAATATCTAAGTTTCTAGAAGAAATCTTCCTGTTCCATAACTACGTGCCCTCGTAGGTTATAACTTGTGGATAACACCTAGATAGCTATATACGAAAGGTCACACATTGGCAAGTAGTACCCTCTCTTTTCGGTGTGGGAGTAGAATATCGGATTCCATGTAGATCACATGGTCTATGTCGGTTATGGCTATGTCTCCCAGAGGTTATAAAATGAACTAAGATAAGAATACGAATTCTAATCAAATTCCTTCAGAAGTATACTTAGTATGGGGAGGACTGTGGACCCTACCTATGCATCGCACTAGATGACTTCAAGAAATGATAGGATTGAACCTCTTATTAAGTAAAGACTTATGTTCTATTTGACTTTAAGAAATGCATGTTAAGTGACCTTATTATGTAAAGACATGAATTATGACTATACATGTGAATTACACTTATGACTTCTAAATTAGTTTACTTAGTATATGTGGGGGTATGGGACTCCATGTGTATATTGCACAAGTAAGCTCGTGAAGGGGTTATGAGGGTGGTTTACCTATTATATGAACTAAATGAGTTATGACTAAGGTTGTAGTAAAGGAAAGAGTCCTTATGTTATGCTATGAAGTATGTCGCTTTATGTCTAGTTGTAAATGAAAGTGTTACGACTTGTTAAGTATGTTATGCCTAGTCTAGGCTGACTTCTTAGGTACACTTGGTGGAAGTACTATTATTGGATGCTACCTACACATTGCACTAGTGTGACTTAGGAGTTGTCTTAGGTGATGGTCCTTATTAGAAGTTGATGTCGATGAGATGCTTAAGACTTATGAGTGTGTGGTTGCGTTATGAATCATATTATGAAAGACTATTATAAGGTGACCTCAAGGTGATACATTGTACTATGTATACTTGAGGGAAAGAAGTAAGATAAAAGAGAGGTTATGAATTGTATGTATTTAATATGCCTCAAAGTACGATTATTGACTTTATGTGCTATTATGAGTAGTATCCATGTCTATATGATGTGTGTGAACTATATTGAGCTTATATGTGCCTATGTTCATGAAGTATACTAAAAATACATGTTGCATGATTTCAAATGAAATGTCCTCTTTAAATGCAAGTGTTTGCATGGTTGCCATACTTAGTGCATTCTGATACTAATACCATTCTTCTTCATATTTTTACAAAAAGTGTAGGTGGTGATGGCTAGAGGATGTCTCCTAAGTGAAGATCTTAGATAGATCTCCCACGTTCAAGTAAAGCGACCCTTATGATTTAAGGGTTGCCTACGTCAAGATGTTTCTCTAAGTTGATGTAATAACTTAGACTTATATTTTATGTTTTTAAGGGTAGTGTCCCAATTCTATTCTATTGAGGTGCATCTTAAGATGGAAAAGAGACTTAGAGTCTACTTATGTACTTTTGATTATATATATATATATATATATATATATATATATATATATATATATATATATATATAATAATAATAATAATAATAATAAATGATATTCTAGCATATGATGTGCTATGAAAAGTTTCAAATTTTCCGCTATTTTTATGTTTTTGCGATGAACGATCTCTAAGGGCTTGTATAAGACCTCTGAGAGGTCGAGTACGCAGTGTGACCATTTGACGATACCATAACTTTTAGGGTATACCCTCGGGTCGTAACAAACTTGGTATCAGAGCATAAGGTTTGGGATTTGTCTCTAGGTTTCAAAGTCTCGCATTGCCATTTCTAGTAGAGTCTCGTTCATTGGTGTGAGTCGCGACACATCTATGAGCGACAGACTATAGGACGATTAAGTTTCCCTTCTTCACTACTCTCAAATCGTTCCATAGAACTTAACTCTATATGATCTCTTTCTTATGTTTCCTTTTTCCGGTGGTCTTTTAGATGTGATTGCTTGGAAGGGATGATTTCTTAATGCTTGTGGGAGAAAAGGTGAGTTTTTGATGCTTACCTTGGTTTTATGGTTTGATGAGTATATGTCAAGGTGAATTTAGTATATGTAGATGTGGTGCCATTTATGTCTATAGGTGATTTATGAGGAATAAGATGTTATGTTGAGAAGTTATGATAAGATATGGTTATAGCTTGTTAGTAGTTGTTATGGTTGAATGGGGTTCCCTTGGAATGGTAGAATACCTTATGATTATGTAGGATAGTAGCATGATGTTATGATGTAGGCTTGAAAAGTCTTGGAGAATGTGGTAAATAGTGAGAAAGATGAATGTTTCCCTAGTATATGTGAAATGCTTCATAAATGTCCTTCTGTGAATTAGAACCTTTTGTGTAGGCTTGATCCTAAGGAGGGGAGATAGTGTGTTGAGACTTGTAAGGCGATTGTTAAATATACTAGTTAATGAGAGAACCCTTATGACTAGTTAATAATTCCCTATATGAACCTATTCTAAGAGTGGCGAAAAAGGGGGGAAAGGGGTTTTGTTCCATAAGTTGGAAGGATGTTACCCTAAGGTTACTTAGGGGGATGTATGGTATGTACCCCTTAGCTATTGAAGAGAAGGAGAGAATTGAGGTTGACCTACTTTGAATTGGTTAGTTGTCTTTTAAGCTTGAATTTGAGTATGGTCAATTGAGGACGTGCTTAGAATGTACCTAGGCATGATTTGTTTGAAATTTCCACCTAAAGTGATGAAACTTGTAGGTTAGTCTTGACTTGCCTCGACCTTAGCGTTTAAAGGCATGATGTGATTAGACTTACCCCAAGTGGGGGATAATATGGATAGATGGTAAGATTCTAAGTGCCCTTGATGTCCCTATGTTGAGTTCCCTTGAACTTCTCTAGGTTGAAGTGATGGTGAGAGCGGTGTTCATAAACTTAGATCCCAAGAGTGGGATAATGTGCTTAGTTTAAAAGGTAGGTAAGCTAAAATTCCCCTAGAGTTGAGATGAGTTTCTCTTAAATGGGTTTATCGTAAGTGGGAGAGGATCATTTGAGTAGTAAGGCTGTAGATATCCCTTTTTTTTCCTTCTATTCTTACTCAAGCTTGAAACCAAAGACTTCCTAAGTAGCTTGTCCATGATAGGAGTCTTGCATAGAAAGCTAAGTTGCATGTTCTCCATTTGTTATGCATGTCTGTAATGAAACCATGTTATGTATATTATAAAAGGTCATTATTTCATGATAAAGGAAATTTTGATATATTTGAATGTTGCTCATGTTGTTGTGCATCCTTATATGATGAATGTGCAATTTAATTTCATGAGATAGCTTAATGAGCATGCTTGATGTCACTTATAATGTGTGGTGTTTTGCCCCACAATGAGAAATTGATGAGTCTCCTTTAAATAAGAGAAGATGATTGTCTTTAAAAAATGTGTGACGTTTGAGATTTGGGGAGTGTTACTATAGGCTCACTCTTGAGGAGTGATGGGTTGTCTAGCCTATGTCTTTTGGTGTACGTATAAAATGTGATAAATTTCCCTAAATGATACATGTTTATGAAAGCTAGTGATGCGCTAGAAATAGAAAGCTGTAAATTTACTTCCTAATGTTGTTATGTGCTTGGTGTGACCTACTATGTTGATTTTATAAGGAAGGAAGTATAAGCATAATGTGGTTTGGAGTAAACAAATCCTCTTTAATATTAATTAACCTCTATGCATTGCTTTTATTTGAATTCTATGATGCCATGTGTATATGTTGTGACAAGGAGAAGCTAGTTCCTCCTTGAACAAAGCTAAGCATGCTAATGTCATATATGACCTTGATGGTATTATGTCTAGATTATAAGATTGTAGTTAATCTACATTATTCATGATTCTTGTGCAACTAAATGAATTTTTAAAATTTCTCATGAGTTGAAGTGTGGATTATTCCTAAGTGTGCAATTTAAATCCAACGTATGATAAACCTTGTGATAAAAGAATGAATATGCATAAAGTTGGAGAATGTAGTTCCTCCAAATGGCAATGAATATGAAGAAGTATGTATGCATGGAAAGCATAATAGAAGTAGTCCATATTTTATTATGTTTCTTTGAATGCATGTTAGCATGAAGTTCGTGTTCCTTGTATGTTTTTTGCATTGACTATTATTTGATAACATGTTGAAGTGTTGTGAGCTTCTATGAAAGCCATTGAGAACTTGAAAGTGTTTTAAATGTTTCAAGTGTCATTTGAGGATGAATTTTTTCCAAGTGGGGGAGTATTGTTACACCCTCAAAATGAACTAAGGTAGCTAGAGTCTCACATGCCTAAAAAGGTTAATAACATGTTAATAAAGTGTTTTACAGCTTTTATGATTTATTTGAAGTGGTTTGGAGGTAAAACGTCCAAGAACGTCCAAGACGTTCAAAATGTAGTCTTTAGACGTGCTAGTGTATCCTTGTATGTTTGCCTTATTTTTATGTGTTCTTTGTAGTGTAAAAACAGTAAGGTGACCCTAGTGTCTTAATATACATGTTAAGGGTCAAAAAGTTCTGGTATGACTCCCCGAGGACCACCCTAAGGGTCCTTGAGGAGGACCCAAATGTTGGACAAGGAAGCTGCCCAAGGCAGCGGGCAGAACCAATAAGTGAATCCTACCTCGCGTCGGGCGCCTGGTACTTGGCCTGCCTGTGTGTCGCGCGAGCTACACTAGGCTCACTGCCTCAAAAAATTATGGAAGGCATGATTTTGGGCTGCCTCTGCGGCGCGCAGTCACTTCTTTGAGTTGGTTGCGTCGTTTTAAAGTCAAGTTTGACATGTCTAAAAGTCCCAATAAGTATGGGGGTGTTTTGGCAACTTTAGGAGACGGTTATAAACTGTTTTAAGACCTATTTAACACTTTTTCCCATGTCAAAATCCCAACACCCGTTAAGAAATTAAAAAACCCAAACTCTCTTCTCTTCCGAAACCCCCAAAACCTCCATTGAAGACGAAGCTCAAGTACATGCTATGGAGGTGGATTCTTGGAGCTTTCTTCTCAGATTTTCGTGGGCTTTAAAATGTAAGAGGTATGGTAATCCTTCATTCACATATAACCATTCATCTATGGAGTCCTTTCAAAGATTTTCCAAACATTATTCTAAGTCACAAATCCTATCTTTCAATCTAGCCATGGGTTCTTTCTCATTGATTTCAAAATCATTCTAATGATGAATATATGATTAGAAACTTATTTATGATGAATTTCTATCCAATTTTATGAAGAACCCATGATCCTCCTAATTTCTCAAAGTTAGCCTATAATGTGGGTCTTGTGATCTTGATTTCATGTTTATAGAATCGTGATTAGATTGTATTGAATTACTTATTGCAATTACTATCTATATCAATTGAATATGAATTCTTGCAAAGTGATCAAGATGATAATTAACTTGGAGAGTTGGTAAGTTGACCTATTTCTTCGATTTAGCATAGAATGTACACTGAATTGTGATGATTGGTATGGTCCACTTATGGTGGCGGTGTTTACATTCTTGTACATGTTTATGTGATATGATTATGTCCTTGAAGGCATTAGATAAAAGATGAATTTATATGATGGTTTCCATGTTTAGGAAATTGAAGGATTTAGCCTTGAATTTAATATCATGTTCTAAGTGAATTGATTTTATGTGAAGTGTATGAATAGCCCTCCAAACTATTTGCATGACTTAGGTGTGAAGATGATGTTATATGTATATGTGTGATGATTATGTTAGGGTTAGGTGTGTATATGTATAATGATGTCTTGTATCATGACCCTTACCTATATGAACCCTATATGAATGTGTAATCAAAGTATGCTAGAAGTGTTCTATCTATTGTTGAATATGCACTTGCCTCCTATGATGTAATGTTAGTGTATGTAGTCAATAGTCTTTAATACGCTAGATTTGTTTGACTCAAGACTTGAAGAAGGTTGTACATGTGTCGTGATGTTTAGAGGGTGGCTTCCTCAATACTATGTCATAGCCATTATGTGATCATGTTGACCAATGTACACACGTACACTTCATGCATATCTATGAGTAGGGTAGATTCATGATTATTAAGGAAAGGATGGTTCTCCGATGCGTCATTACCTATTTCTATGCATGTAAAGTATATGATTAATGAAGTTATGAACAATGTGTGCCTAAAAGTGTTTATGTGAAGATCGATTTCACATATATGTATACACACACATGCATGTTGGAATAAAGTATGTTAATGGTATTCTAATGAATAAGTGAGTCTCTTGAAAGGTATTACTAAACTGTACTCTAAACTATACTATAGTATGAAAATGATATGATTATGTGAAAGGACATTCTCACCTAATGTAGGGTCTATGATTAAAGGACATTCTCATCTTAGAATCCTTTGATCTATATGAAGAATGAAGGACCAAGCTCCTAAGGCCTTCTTTATGACTTAATGCATTAAAGGCTTAAATATATATATTGAAAAGGGAGTTAGATCCTAGCACTGAGTGAACATGACAAATGAGATTGGGAGATTCACGTTAGTAAGTCCGGCTTCCCACAAAGAGAACCTTCACGTTTACCAAGTCTGGGTTGCAAACCTAGATGTTGTCTCATGAGATGGAAACCCCAAGTTAGAAAGTCAAGATTTCTTGAATCAATCTCCTTGTTACATAACTACGTGCACCCGTAGGTTATAACTTGTGGATTACACCTAAATAGCTATATACAAAAGGTCCTACCTTGTCAAGTAGTACCCTCTCTTTTTGGTGTTTGAGTAGAACACTGGATTCCATGTAGCTCACATGGTCTAGGTCGGTCATGGATATGTCTACTGGAGGTTAAGAAATGAATTAAGATAAGAATATGTATTCTAATCAAATTCCTTGAGAAGTGTACTTATTATGGGGAGGACTATGGACCCTACCTATGCATTGCACTAGATGACTTCAAGAAAGGATAGGAATGGAGCCTCTTATTAAGTAAAGACTTATGTGATGTATGACTTGTACGAGTGCATGTTAAGTGACCTTGTTATGTCAATACATAAATAATGACTATGCATGTGAATTCCACTTATGACTTCTAAATGAGTTTACTTAGAATATGTGGATGTATGGGACTCCATGTTTACATTGCACAAGTAATCTCGTGAAGGGGTTATGAGGGTGGTTTACCTATGATATGAACTAAATGAGTTATGACTAAGGTTGTAGTAAAGTAAAGAGTCGTTATGTGATGCTATGAAGTATGTGGCCTTATGTATAGTTATGAATGGAAGTGTTATGACTTGTTAAGTATGTTATGCCTAGTCTAGGGTGACTTCTTAGGTATACTTGGTGGAAGTAGTATTATGGATGCTACCTACACATTGCACTAGTCTGACTTAGGAGTTGTCTTAGGTGATGTTCCTTATGTGAAGTTTATGTCTATGAGGTTCTTAATATTTGTGAGTGTATGTGGTTGCATTATGAATCATATTATGGAAACTATTGTAAGTTGACTTCAAGGTGATACATTGTATTAAGTATAACTGAGGGTTACTTAGGGAAAGAAGTAAGATATGTAATAAATTATATGTATTTAATATGCCTGAAAATATGATAAATGACTTTATGTGCTATAATGAGTAGTATTCATGTCTATATGATATATGTGAACTATATTGAGCTTATGTGTGGCTATGTTCATGAAGTTTACTAAAAATACATGTTGCATGATTTCAAATAAAAGGTCCTCTTTAAATGCACGTTTTTGAATGGTTGTCATACTTAGTGCATTATTGTACTCATACCATTCTTCTTCATCTTTTTACAAAAAGTGTAGGTGGTGATGGCTAGAGGATGTCTCCTAAGTGATGAGCTTGGATAGATCTCCCAAGTTCAAGTAAATGGACCCTTATGATTCAAGGGATGCCTACGTCAAGATGTTTCTTTAAGTTGATGTAATTGATTAGACTTTTATTTTATGTTGTTAAGGGTTGTGTCCCTATTCTATTCTATTGAGGTGCATCTTAAGATGGCAAAGATACTTAGAGTCTACTTATGTACTTATGATTTTATATATATACACGAAATGATATTCTAGCATATGATGTGTGATGAAAAGTTTTAAATTTTCCTCTATTTTTATATTTATGCGATGAACGATGTTTAAGGGCTTGTATAAGACCTCCTAGAGGTCGAGTACACCATGTAACAATTTGAGGATACCATAACTTCTAGGGTATAGCCTCGGGTCGTTACATGGAAGTTGTTCACTCTTGGGAACCCTTTCCTCAAGAGGCTCTTCAAAGATCTTATTTCCATGTTCTTCAAGATATGGGTTTTCATCCAATTTCGTAAATTGTATTTCAAATGGATTTCTTATGATATTTTGTTGGTTATTATTGATATATTATGATTGCTTATTTGCTAATTTATATAGTTATTAGTATTTTACCTAGTTTCCATGAAAGTTTTATGATTGAACCCTTTTTCCTAACCCGAGTTATGAATTGGACTTGTAGATGACTAGGGTGGTTATAACTGAATATGTTATTGTTAAATTCACTATATTATGATGCTGATGAGTGGATTATTGTATAATTGTGATGAATTTAGGGTATGATTTTAAAGGAGGCTTTGTAAGTTATTGGTAAGACTTCTTGTGACTACAAGTACTCTACTTCAATTATGTTGGCCTAATATTGATGATGTTATTCAATTGGAGTATGATTATGTGAATATAATAGGAAGATGATTATATGATGATTATGATGCAATGTTATGAGTATGACGGATTTGGAGATCTTGATAGGGGTATGATCATGCAATTTTTAATGTGATTCTCTTATGTGTCTTATTATGATATGATTATGAGTGGTCATCTCACTAATGATGGTTTGTGATGAGAGGAAGTTCTCATCCTATACATAATGATCTAATGAAATGAGTATACAAGGGGTTAGTCTCCTATGGCCTATATTAATATTGACGATTAAGATTGACTTAAAGGCATTTCAATAAGGGACTTTACCTTAGCACCTAGCGAACTAGATGAGTCCCTTCCCAATGTGGGGAACGTAGGTTCACAATGGTTCTCATGAGATGGTGATTACAATGAAAATGTACATAAAGAGGGTCTCTAGTATATCTCCTAGTTCCTTAACTATGTTGCCCGCGTAGAAACACTAGCTAGTGAATTCAACTAGAATTGTATGTTCATGTTTTAGTTCTACCTTGGCAAATAATGCATCTTCTTTCGGTGTAGGATTTCATGACACCGGATTCCATGTTTAGCTCACATGGTCTATTGTCGGTTAAGGTGAATGTTCTCGAAACTAAAATGAATGAATGAATGTAATAAATATGGAACCTAATTTGGGTAACCTAAGGGATTCTACTTATTGTGGGTGAGGGTATAGGACTTTATACATGCATCGTACAAGTTGTCCTTGAGGGAAGTCCTAGGAGGTTGTTCTTATGTTCTTATGTACTTATGATATCATGAAATATATATATGTTATTTATATATATGATGTTGTCCTTAAATGATGTTGGCTTCATTGATGAATAAGATATTGGTCTAAGTTGTTATATATGTTGATGACTATACATGATGTTGTATTATGAAAAGGAAGACATTACTTATGATCTCTTTTCTAGTTTACTTGATTATGTGAGGTTATGGGGCTTCACATGAGAATTGCACTTGTCGTCTTGGGATGTGATTGTTGGTAAGGGTCTTGTATGTTGATGATATGAACTATTGAACATGAAATGTGGAGATGACTTCATAATAATGTTATCCTTGTTTATGAACATGTCTTATGTTGTTATGATCCTTGAAATGTATATGCTCTCTTGTATGTGTATAAATATTTTCTAAATGACTTAGCATATTTCAAAAGAAATTGTCTTTTTCATGCATGTCTTCAAATGGTTTATGTGAATATGTTTCCATAGTTAGTACAAGTGGTTGTACTAACCCATATTATTTATCTTTACAAATATGTCGGTTCAGGCCGTTGAAGTGCTTAGAGGGCATTTGCAAGAAGACTTGTATATCCATCCCAAGTTATTGTTGAGTCCTCAATGTTCGAGGATGGTTCAACTAATCTAGCTTAGTAGGATTGTTATGCCTAAAGACGATTGTATCTTCCCTTTATTCTTGAGACTATTGTTCTAAGCCTATGATGGCATAACTTGTGTATGTGATTATGCCAAACTTTGTAATACTCTTTAGATGGTTTATATGTGAGACAAGATATTAGACTCTTATATAATTTGTTTATGCTAAACTAGAAGTATGTGTATACTTCATAAGCGAGGTGTCTATGTAAACTCCCTATATGATATGTGAGAAGTCTAAGTACACTTTACTATGTAAAAGTTTTAAATTTTCTGCGTTTTTGACCTGTGACATGTAATGCCGAATGATAAGGGCTAGTCTAAGTCCACTTTGAGGATGACGATGCCAGTTACATCTAGGGTGCTCCCCGGTCGTGACAAACGTGATATTAGAGCATGAGGTTGAGTAACCTAAGGATTGATGTCTCACTAAACCACATCTCTATAGAGTCTTATTCGTAAGTGTGAAGCGTGCCACACCTATGAATGAGAGGCTATGTGATGCTTAGGAAATTATGATCTTCTTCGTATTCCTATGTCATGCCTCAAGAGTTGTCACTCTATGTGTCGTTTTCATCTAACCCTTTTATTGTGGTTATAGGCTATGACTATTAGAACAACATCCGCAAGAATATTTGGTGAGGAGATTGCTAATGAGGAAGCTCCTCCCCAAGACAATCAAGCTCCTTCACAAGAATAAGTTCATTTGGGTGACCAAGCTCGGTCTATCCTCCAGCTATGACAGATGAAGAGATAAGGTCGGTTTTTCCAAATTAGTCTAAGCAATGACTTTACAAGCTCACATTGTAACTACTTAAGTCCAAGCTATGGCGACACAAGTGAACCGAGAAGTTTGCCCCTATGTGCAGCAACATGCTAGCACTATGACTTCTCGTTTGAGACTCTTCACTAGGATGAATCCTCCTATGGTCCTTGGGTCTAAGATCTGTGAAGACCCCCAAGACATTCCTTATGAAGTCTATAAAATCTTGTTTGCTATGGGAGTCACCTCGAATGAGAAGGCTGAGTTAGCCGCTTATCAAATCAAATATGTTGCACACACTTGGTATATATAATGGAGGGACAATAGGGTGTTTAGAGGTGGTCCCGTGACTTGGGAGATCTTTAAGAGGGCCTTTCTTGATAGGTGTTTTCCAAGGGAGAAAAAGGAGGCTAAGGTGGAATATTTTATCAACCTTCGTCAAGGAGGTATGAGTGTTCTAGAGTACTCAATGAATTTCACCAAATTGTCTAAGTATGCCCTTTCCTTTGTGTCTAACCCAAGGGATGAGAAGTCGATTTGTGACGGGAGTTTCCAAAAACTTGGTAGAAGAATGTCGTGCAGCGATGCTTCAAGAAAATATGGATATTTATCGCTTAATGGTGCATTCTGAAGAAGTGGAAGAGACTAGACTAAGGAGGAAGAATAGGGATGCTAAGAGGGAATGGTCTTATGAAGGAGGTTCTTCTAAGGGTAGGTTGGAAATTCAAGACAAGCCTAAGTTAAAAAAGAGGTTCTCCAACCAATTTCCTTCTAAGTTCCCCAAGTCTAGAAATGATAGGGTGTCTAACCCTAAGTCCCAAAAGGGAAGAGGTGGTAATTCACCAAGTAAGAAGCCTACTTGTTGAAAGTGTGGTAAGAAACATGTAATGCCCCTAAAAAAACAAACTAAGGTGAACTAGAGCCTAACATGTGTTTCATGAATTTAGAAGGTCTTAAAATAATGTATAATAGCGTTTAGAGGCAGTGTGTAAATTTTGGAAGTGTTTGGAGGACAAACGTCCAAGATGTCCGGAAACTAGATGAAGTTGAACTAGTGTGTCATAGTGTTTTGTAGTGGAGTTTTGGGGGATTGTTTAAGGGTGAAATAGAGTATCATTGGTTCCTATACATAGACTGACATGTAAAGGGTCGAAAAGTCCGAGAAAGATGCCCCAAGGACCAGCTAAAGTGTCCTTGAGGAGGACCCAAACATGGGCTAATGAAGCTGCCAAGGCAACCAGGATGCAGTAGTGGCTGCGCGTCCCGCCTCATACACTCAAAGGGCAAAATGTTTTCCCTGAGACGCGGAGACATCGCAAACCATTCTGTCCCAAAATATTGCAGAACCAAGAAATAAAAATGCCTCCGCGACGCATAGTGACCTCCCAGATTTGGTCACGTCGTTCTTAAGTAAAATTTGAATTTGTTAAAAGGTCCTTTAATTGCTGGGTGCTTTTGGGTAATTTGGGGATGAACTATTATGGTTATTGTGTCTTTTTAAACCCCTAAACTCACAAATCAAAGCGAAACCCTCAACTCAAAACAAAAGTTGTCCATTCATTTTCTCTAAAACCTCCAATGTTGAAGCTTTGAATCTCGAAGGAAGAAGAGAGATTGGCCAAGATTTTCTCCTTCAATTTCTTGGGCTTTTCTTCAGTATTGTGATATGGTGCTTCATCCTTGAAATCTCTTCTATTCAAGGAGCCAATTTTAAATGGTTTCAAAGATGATAAAAAATATGGAATCTTGTATTTTGAATTCTAAACATGTGTTCTTGCATAAAAGATTTTGAATCAATGTTTTATGATTGAATGAATGTAAATACAATGTTTTAAGGATAACATCAATGTGAACCCATGCAAATCATAAATTCCTATTTGGCTCAAATATGGGTGATTTGATCATGACTTAGTATGGAATTCTTATGTAGATTGTAATGGGCTATTGATATATGTTTGAATTATGTTAGAATTGTATATAAATTGCCTCTGTATTTCTCATAATGTGTTATGTTGATTAATTGTATGGTTTGATTATTGGATTGAATTGGTATATATGGTTGTTGGTAAGAGCCTTTGTGAAATGTATTGGTGGAATGCTAAGTATATGAATATGTACATCTTGACTTAGTAGGCTTATACACCTTTGTCTTGTATGTGTATGAATGAATGTTGAAACGTACTTATGATATAATGAAATGTATATATGTTGGTTCTACATATGATGTTATCCTTAAATGATGTTGGCTTCATTGATGAAAATGATATTGGTCTAAAGTGTTATATATGTTGATGACTACAAATGATGTTGTATTATGCAAAGCAAGGCATTACTTATGATCTCTATTCTAATTTACTTGATTATGTGGGGTTATGACGCTTCACATGAGCATTGAACTTGTAGGCTTGGGATGAGATTGTTGGTAAGGGTATTGTATGTTGATGATATGAACTATTGAACATGAAATGTTGAGATGACTTCATGATAATGTTATCCTTGTTTATGAACATGTCTTATGTTGTTGTGATCCTTTACTTGTATATTCTCTCTTGTATGTGTATAAAGGTTTTCTAAATGACTTAGCATGTTTCTAAAGAAATTGTCCCTTCCATGCATGTCTTCAAATGGTTTATGTGCATATGTTTCCATACTTAATACAAGTGGTTATACTAACCCATATCCTTTATCTTTCTACAAATATGTAGGTTCGGGCCGTTTAAGTGCTTACAAGCCATTACAAGAAGACTTGGACATCTTTTCCAAGTTGTTTGTGAGTCCTCACTGTTCGAGGATGGTGCCACTTCTCGAGCTTAGTAGGATTGTTATGTCTAAAGACGATTGTTTCTTCCATTAATTCTTGAGACTATTGTTGTAAGCCTATAATGGCATATTGTACTTATGTATGGGCTTACGCCCAACTTAATAATACTATTTAGATTGTTTATATGTGAGACAAGATATTAGAATCTTATCTGATTTGTTTATGCTAAACAAGAAGTCTATGTATACTTCATAAGCAAGAAGTCTATGTAAACTCCCTATATGATATGTGAGAAGTCTAAGTACACTTAACTATGTAAAAGTTTTAAATTTTTAAAATTTTTGACCTATGACATGTAATGACGAATGTTAAGGGCTAGTCTAACTCCTCTTTTAGATGCTAGTTACGTCTAGGGGTGCTCCCCGGTCATGACATCTTCTTCGATGATTTACCCAGATTTCCTCCCGAACGTGAAATAATTTCGACATAGACTTGATGCCGGACACTCAACCCAAATCAATTCCTCCTTAACATATGGCTCCGGCCAAGTTGAAAGAATTGAAGATTCAACTCAAGGATTTGCTAGATAAGGATTTTACACAACCAAGCATTTCTCCATGGGGCACTCCAATATTATTTGTGAAAAAGAAAGATGGGTCTCTTAGAATGTGTATTGACTACCAACAACTGAACAAGGTCGCTATAAAGAATATGTATCCTCTCCCTAGAATTGATGATTAGTTTGATCAACTCCATGTTGTAAGTTACTTCTCAAAAAATGATTTGAGGTCGGGGTATCACCAACTTAGGGGGAAAGGTGTTGACATTGCTAAGATAGTTTTCCAAACTAGGTATGGTCATTATGAGTTCCTAGTCATGTCTTTTGGTCTAACTAATGCCCCCGCAACTTTTATGGACTTTGTGAATAAGGTGTTCCAGAATTATCTTGATTCATTTGTAATTGTCTTTATTGATGATATCTTGGCATATTCAAAGAGTGAGGATGAACACATGGGTCATTAAAGGATAGTATTGCAAGTCCTCAAGGAACATCAAATCTTTGCTAAATATAGTAAGTGTGAATTTTGGTTGAGATCGGTTACTTTTCTTGGTCACATTGTTTCAAGTCGAAGGTTTAGAGGTCGATTCGAAGAAAACGGAGGCGGTTAAGAATTGGCCTAGAACTTGACTCCAACTGATATTCAAAGTTTCATAGGTTTATCCGGGTATTATAAGATATTTGTTGACGGGTTTGCATCCATTGCTTCTCCTTTCAAAATCTTAACCCAAAAGAAAATTATGCTTGAGTGGGTCGTAAGCTTGTGAAAGAGGCTTTTAAGAGTTGAAAGATAAGTTTACCTTCGCTCCGGTTATGACTTTATTGGAGGGTACCAAAGATTTTGTGGTGTATTGTGACGCTTCTCGAGTAGGTTTTAGTTGTGTCCTCATGCAAAATGGTAAGGTGATAGCTTATTCCTCTAGAAAACTCAAGGTGCATGAGAGGAATTATCCAACTCATGATTTTGAATTAGCGGCCGTAGTGTTTGCTTTTAAGATATAGAGATACTATTTATATGGGGTTCATGTAGATGTGTTTAACAACCATAAGACTCTTCAATATGTGTTCACTCAAAAAGAGTTAAATCTTCAACAAAGAAAATGGTTAGAACTCTTCAAGGAGTATGATATGAGTGTCCTTTACCATCCGGGAAAAGCCAATGTGGTTCCGGATGCGTTGAGTTGAATGACTATGGGTAACGTAGCTCATGTTGAAGATGGTAAGAAAGAGTTTGTGAAAAATATGCATAGATTGGCCCGGTTGGGTGTTCGACTTGAAGATTCTCCAAAAGGGGGTTTCATGGTCCATCATAACTCTGAGTCATCTTTAGTGGATGACGTTAATTCGAAGCAACATCATTATCCTCTATCGATGGAGTTGAAGGGATCAGTTATTAGTAAGTACAATGAGTCATTGTCCCAAGGAGGGATTATGTACTTAGGTATCAAGGTAGGTTGTGTGTACCGGATGTGGATGACTTAAGGAGACAAATTATAGAAGAGGCTCATGGTTCTTGATATTAAATTCATTTGGGTGCCACAAAAATGTACCATGATCTTCAAGAGGTCTATTGTTGGAACGATTTGAAGAAGGATATAACAGAGTTTGTGGACGGATGTCCTAATTGTCAAAAACTCAAGGCCAAACATCAAACACCGGGAGGTTAACTCAAGAGATGGATATCCCTACTCCAAATGGGAAGATATCAATATGGATTTTGTTGTGGGTTTTCCCACACCCGGAAACAAAGGAAATAATATGTGTGATTGTTGATAGATTGACCAAATCTTCCTATTTTATCCCCGTCAAAGCTACTTATTCGGCGGAGTACTATTCTAGGTTGTACCTTAATGATATGGTGAGGTGGCATGGAGTTCCCTTGTCAATCATCTTAGAAAGGGGTCCCACATTCAATTCTAGGTTTTGGAAAGCATTCCAAAGTATTTTAGGTACAAAGGTGAAACTTAGTACCACATTTCATCCAAAAATAGATGCTTTAGCGGAACGAACCATCCAAACCTTTGAGGACATATTAAGAAAATGTGTTATTGACTTCAAGTATAATTGGGATGATCATCTACCATTGGTTGAATTTTCCTACAATAATAGCTATCATTCAAGAATCACCATGGCACCCTTTGAGGCCCTTTATGAGAGGAGATGTAGATCTCTAATTGTGTGGTATGAGGTAGGTGAGTTTTCTCTAATAGGTCCCAAATAAATCTATGAGGTCGTAGATAAAATCCGGATAACAAGGGATCGTTTGAAGACAACTCAAATATGGAAAAATCATTATGCCGACAATAGAAAAAGACACCTTATGTTTATGGTAGGCTACATGGTCTACTTGAAGATATCACCCATGAAAGGGGTGATGAGGTTTGGTAAAATGGGTAAACATAGACCCTGTTATGTGGGGTCATATGAGGTTTTGAATTGCATCGGAAAGGTCACTTATGAGTTGAAACTACCTTTTTAGTTGGCTCTAGTCCATCCATTTTTACTTGTGTCAATTCTCAGGAAGTGTATAGGTTATCCGGTGTCTACCCTTCCTCTAGAAGGCTTATAAGTCAATGCTAACCTTTCCGAGGAAGAGGTTCCGGTTGAGATCTTAGATCGACAAGTAAAGAGGTTGAGGAATAAGAAGGTAGCTTTCGTGAAGCTTCAATGGAAGAAAGAACTAGTGGAGAAAGCTACTTTAGAGGTCGAGGACGATATGAAATCCCGATATCATCATCTATTTCCCTCATTTTCTATCCAAGGTTGAGGTTAGTAACTTCTCCAAATTTTTGGTGTTGAAGGGTCTTAATGTGTTCTGAAACTTCAATGAATTTCCCTTAATTATGCATGACTGTGTGAAAAATCCATGTTTCATATATGTGTTGAACTATGTGTTTTCATACTTGACAATACTTGATTACATGTTTGGTATATTGAGTTATGTGATATTTTTTGTGATAATTTTCAAATGTGAAGTTATGAAAATTATGTGGTGTTTCTTGTCGAACATGTTGAGTTATATGAAAAGGAGAAGAACATTCCTCCTTGCTAAATATGAAATAATGAAATATGTGCATTTTTAAAGTTAAAATGATTTCTATCTTAAAACTAGCTCCGGGTTGTGTTGAGAAAGGAGTGAATGTTTCCTCTTTTGTTATTGGATAATATTTATGTCTCATAGGCTAGTTGGATTTCTAATCTTGATTTGTAATTCTAAAAAGATGTTTAAAGTGTCATTCGAGGACGAATGATCCCCAATGGGGGATATTGTTACACCTCAGAAATCTAAGGACCTAGTCTAGAGTCTCACTTAGTGTCTAAGGCCTTAAAATAGTATTTTAAGGCCTAAATGAAGGTAATTAACTTGATTAGGAAAGGTTAAGCCTAAACATTAAGAAACGACCACGATGTCCTGAGACTAGTGAAAGTGACCTAGTGTGCCTTTAGGTTTTTAACAAGCTTAAAAAATCGTATAAAGGTCAAACCTTATAAAAAGGCTTAGGGTACAACTTAGAGCATGTTTAGGGTCGAAAGGTTTGGGTACGACTTCCCAAGGACCACCCTGAGGGCCCTTGAGGAGGACCAAACTTTCGACCCTAAAAGCTGTCAAAAGACAGTGTGCAACCACAAGGGGGTCAACGAGCCGTCGATGGGATGACGCTCGGTCGATGGATGGTGCTCGTTGGTCCACACTTAGAATGTGGAGACTTTTCTACAGTATAAGGACTCTCTATCCAAAAAAACACATTGACGAGGATAGTTTGTGGTTTTGTTGACGAGGCGTAGACGGGGTCTTGTCGATGGACCCCTGTCACACTGTCTCAAACACGGTTTAGCGGAGGGTGGTTAGTAATTAGTTAACTAATTAATTATGTATTAGGTACGGTTATAATTAGTTAGTTTTGGACTATGAAAGGGTCCTAAGTCATGATACTAACCTAACACTTCATAAATCCCAAAACCCAAATAACTCCCTCGTCTCTCTAGTTTCTCTCACTACTCCAAAGACCCCATTGAAGAACAAGATCAATATTTTCTAGTGATTCAAGATCAAGAATTGTCTTTACCATTCTTCATGGTTTCTCAAGATATGGAGGTAATTTATTCTTGGGACACTTTTCCCCAAAAGGCTCTTCAAAGATTTGATTTCAATGTTCATCAAAAACATTGTTTTCATCCAATTTCGTGGGTGTACTTTCTAGATGGAATTTCGTAGTCTTATTTCGATTATTATTGATGAGTTATGTATATTCATGTGTGGGTTGATTTATACCTTAAAACCTTCATCTAAATATCTTCAAAGACTCATGAATCCTCTTCTTTTCCTAACCTTAACTTGTGATCTAGGTTTATTATGATTGAGGGAGATATAATTGAATGTATTCTTGTATAGTTTAGTATTATATGATTATATTTATTGAATTTTTGGTTAGGATCATTTTATTGAGGGTAAGATCTTTGATGAGATTCTTGGAAACCATTGGTAAGAATTTTAAGATCATGAATACTTTACTTCAATTATGTTGGTCTATTCCTGATGTTGTAGATTCAACTGAAGTATGAATATGTGAGTATAATAGGAATATGATGAGATTTTATTTATATGATAGCATGTTATGAACGTGATGAATTGTGAAATGATGATAGGTGTGTTATCATGAGGGATTGAAGGTGATTCCTATGTGCATCCTATTACCATGATTATGATCTAATGTTCTCACTTAATGTTGGGTTCTAATGAAAGGAAGTTGTCATTCTACAACCTAAGAGGTATGATCATGTTATACAATGGGTTAGTATCCTAAGACCTATGGTATAAACTAATGCTAAGAAAAACTATGATACTTCAAAAGGGAATATGTGGCTTAAATCCGAGTTAACTTGACAATGAGAGGTGTCCCTTCCAATGAGGAAGGTAGGTTCACCAAATTTCTCATGAGATGGAACTACAATGCGAATAAGCATAAAGAGAGTTTCTAGTAACAATCTCTGAGCTCCTTAACTATGTGGCCCCATCGGAAAATCTAGATAGTTGATCCACGTAGACACTATTATTATGTATATGTCTTACCTTGGAAAGTAGGATACCCTTCTTTCTGTGTGAGGGGTTGACACAAGATTCCATGTTTAACTCACATGGTCTATTGTCAGTTATAGCAAAGTATCCCGAAAGTAAAATGAATGAATGAAAGTATAAAATGGTTAATAATTAGGATGACTTGAGAGGTGCACTAGTGTAGGTAAGGGAATGAGACTTTACCTATACATTGCACATGTTGACCTTGAGGGGATTCTTAGGATAGTTTCTTTATAAATATATGTAATGAATGAAATGCTTAATGTTGATTATATATAATGGTGGTCTCATATGATGTTTCATTCACCTGATATACATGTTGTTGGTCTTGATTGCCATGTATAAGATTGAATACACTTCTTATAATTTTATATGATGTAATTGCAATTCTTATGGTCTCTTTGATAGTTGACTTAGCTTATGTGGGGTTATGGGGCTTCACATAGACATTGAACTAGTTGACTTTAATTGGGATTATGGGAGGTCTTGTAATGTATTGATGAAAGGCTTTCTATGGCTTTACTATGATGTTGCTCATGAACATGTAATTTGAAAATGTCTTATTGTTGCTATGTTATGAACCTGGCTATATTCTTGGAATGTGCATAATGGATTTTAAGTTAGCTTAGAATGCTTATAAACCAAATTTCTTTTTTAGCATGTTTCTAAATGTTTTACTTGCATATGTCTTCATACTTTGTACCCCCGCGTTGGATAATTCAGAGGCTTGTCCGGGAGCTCCATGTACTGATCAACCAATGTGAATTCATCCGATGTTCATACATATAGAGACTCCAACAACACTGCAGATTTCACGTCCAAACAAAGCCACATACATGATATCATACAACACTATTATACTCACACACAATTACCAAATACTGCAAGAGGAAGTTATCTACTAGAAAAAATTATAGTCCAAAGCATTAGGAGAAAGAAGTTGAAAAGAATTAAAAAACCTCCTAGAGTATTTCTGCAGTAGTCACTATCCTTTTCAACTTGAATATGTCTAAAAGATAGGTATAGTTGTTTTGAATACAGTCTTGTTTTTTAGTCTTTATTTTGTAAGGTGAGAGTCTCCCTTTTTAATATTTTCCTAGTACTTTAGTATTGAGAGGACTCCTCTCCATAAGTGCTTAGTTCAAGGTTAACTTCTTTTAATATGGGGAAGAGTTGGTTATCCTTAGTAGGAAGGTTGACTCTTGAACCACCATAGGATTGGAGGAAAGGTTTATGTCCCCCTCCTTGTACTTATCTCTGTTTTATTTATGCTAAGGCCTGGGGTGTTGCTAAGCCCCTGACCCCAGAGGGTCATTCAAATAATAATAATTTAAAACCCTAAATCCTAAAACTAAAACTTTAAGCCCTAAGCACTATAAAACTATAAGACACACTTAACCCTTAAAAACCGCAAAACCCCTACACCTAAGAATATCTAACATATAAGACCTATAAATCCCTAAACCTTATATGCTAAACCCGAAAAAACACATAAAATCCCTAAGCCTAAATCCACAACCTATAAAACCAGAAAACATCTTAACCTAAAAAACTCAAAGTTCTAAACCCTGAAAACCTAGATAAACCTTTAACCAAAAATCCTAAACATAAAAAACCCTAAGCCATAAACCCTAACCTAAAATCCTAAATCCTAAACCTTAAACAATAAGAAACCCTAAACCCATTTAAAACCTCTAAAGAACCCTAAGCTCTAAACCCAAAATCATTAAAATCCATAAACCCTTACCCTATAAAACACAAAAAAACATATGCCCTAAACCCTAAACCTTAGAAAACTCTAAGTAACACTTAACCCTTAAAACCCTTATAAGAACATAAACCTAAAAAACTCTTAGCTTAAAACCCTGTAAAGACCTTAATCGTATATGTTAAACCCTAGAAACACAAACAAAACATATGACCTAAACCCTTAAACTATAAAATCCTAAAATACCTTAACCTATAAAACCTAAACCCTAAAACCCTAAATAAAACTCTTAACTTAAAATCCTAAACCTAAAAAAAGCCCTAAGCCCAAATTTTTGATATGAAATGCTCTCAATCGCTTTACTATTCCCAATTTTGTTCTATCTCTAACTTATCTCTCTAAGGAAAACGCTCTCAAAAAATTTGCCTAACAGCTCATTCCCAACGACTACTTCAGTTGGTCGGATGGCGCGTGAGCCACCGGTAGACGTCCTCCGACCACCAGACCAATCCCCAGCGACGCGCAAGCTTCATATGAACAAAATCCAATCAACATCACCCTCTAATTAAACCAATAACTCTGTGAAATCGAGCAACAATGAAGCGGTCAACTCTGCGATATCAAAGGGAGAATTAGATGGGACTTGAGAAATTATTTTCCCAGATCAATACAAGATGAATCATGGAATTCTGATTAGAAGGAATGATGATAATATTCAAGGCCTACAACATACTAAAAAATCAGCCAATTCCATCTTGTCCATTGAGAGCTTTGAGGAGTTTTTTTTGGAAAAAATTGACGTAGAAGCGCCTGAGCACCGCCTTCCAGTTCAAGCAATTTCCCGCAATTCAACGGCAGCTTGAACACTGGAGTTTACTCGCCTAATGAAGCGGTACATCTCACCGCAATTTCAAGTTATTTCGTCGGCCCAGTCGCCGACGACATAAACTCCGGTAAGCAACCTTACAAAAAATGGAAATGAAAGTTGGTTTAGGTAAATAAATGGATGGGGAGATTAAGAGATCCATCTCAATAATATATCTATTAATTTAATGCAAAAGCAAAAGAAAAATGATAATCGAACAGGAAAGCAACTCAACGAATCTTCCAAAATTGATGAACTCAATCCCTGGCGTGACGACAGTTCTGAAGGGTCCTATGCCCAGAACCATTCTAACTCTAATGGTCAAAAAAAAAAGAAACCACAAGACCATGGAACAAGATATGGAAGTCCAATCAAAGGGTGTTGAGTTCCAGGTAGAATAGGTTCAAAACAACCAAGGTATTCAACACAAGTCTGCTACCCTTATAACTAAGGAAGTTATAGAGGAGGTCATTGAGGTGGAGAGCAGTTCCTAATTCTCATTTGGCGTCAAACCTTTACTCACAACCACAACTAGCGAAGGACAACATCCCAAGGTAAGGCTGTTAATTCTACTAATATTCCTAATGTGAGTCACACTCAAGGACAAATCACAACAGTCAACACATCACAAGCCAAGGAAAGCACTGTGGGGAACAATACATAGGGTAAGTCTCTCAACTATACCTCTAATAAATTAGATACTTCTATGTTTTCTGATCAAACTGGAAAAAAAAACACAAATGAGCAAGAAGTTGTTAATGTAAGTGATCAGGTGATGGGAGAAAAGTCAAACACAGGTTATACTAAAAATCAAGAAAATGGGAATGCCATGATAAATCAGGTTCAGGTGACTATTGGAGGGGGAAACTCTGATCTCAATAGCTATCATCAAGCTTTTCCCAAAATATCCAATAACTTCGAAAAATACTCCATTCCAATCCAAAGAAATCAGCAGCACCCTCCCCCTCAACAATCTACTAGTAATACTCAGCCTAGTGCAAGTCAAAATAACAAATAGGATCAAAATGCTACACCAACTCCCTATACTATGGTTCAAACATTGGCAGCCATATTGAGAGAAATTCATGAAACACAAGAAATTCCGATAAATCTAGTTCGTCCCAGACACACCACCAAACAGGGACACCCAGTTGTGATATTTGATATGAATGATTATATGAATGTATTGACAGTAGATTACAAGTATACATTAGTAGGCAAATTTAGTTCTACTATGCCAAAGGTGGAACTTTTAAGGAAAAGCTTCATCATGCAACAACAATTGAGTGGAGGGGTCAATATAGCTCATTACAACTCTAAGCATGTGTTTATAGACTTGAAAAATGAACTAGACTATAACAGTGTATGGACTTAACAAATAATGACTATAGAGGGTAAGCTAATGAGGATACAAAAGTGGACTCCTCAATTTCGACCTGAAGAAGAAACACCCATTGTTCCTGTTTGGGTTCTACTGCCATGACTGCCATGACACTGCTATAAGAAGTCATTCCTTACTCCTCTCCTGGAATCTATGGGCAAAGTTATATATCTAGACAGAGCTTCCCTCAAAACATCTCGAGCAGTTATGGCCAAAGTGAAAATGTAGGTGGACTTAACAAGGACAAGACCAAAACATGTGTGGATTGGCTTAAATGATGATGACTTCACCATTGGGAGATGGAAACCTGTTGAATATGAATATACACCTCCTTACTATGATTATTGCAAACATCAAGGCCATTAAATAGAAGAATGCAACTTCAGATTCCAAGATGAAGAACACACAAAGAGAAAGGAGGTAGAAAGAGGTAAAAAAGAAAAAAATCTCGAAGAGCAAAAATAAAAATAAAAAGAGAATAAACAGTCTAATACTGGAGAATCAGAGGACAGGTAACAACGAAATCACAAAGAAAGAAACATACAAAGACAACTAGAGCAGCAAAGAGAAGAGGAATGGCAAGTTCAAAGGAAGAAAATCAATATGCAACAGGAAGAGAAAAATTTAAAAACTGCATGGAGACCTACATCACCACAAAACAGAATGATACAGGAACAACAACCAAGCAGGAAGCAGCAAACAAGTACAACTAATATTGTACATCAAAATAATTTTACTAACTTGAACTGACAAGAACAAAGACAGGAACAAGGAAATGAAGATAAGGAATAAAATACCAACATGGAGGGAACAACAACACAAGAACCACCAAGTCAGGCAAAGGAACAAAGTCAAAAAGCAAAAGGTTCAAACATGGTTGCAGGTATCATAGCAATACAACCTACCTCTAATAGAAATAATAGTAATGTTGTAAATTGTGTTGATAAAGTTAAAGGAGGGATGGATGGGGGAAGTCAGGAGAACCACACTAACTTGCAGGAAGGGTGTTCAAAGGGGAGAATTTGCCTTATGTTCTGCATGAGGTTATGCATATTGAACATAGTCCTGACCTTAGAGCCTCTGCAACCACTAAAACAAATCAGAAAAATCACAAAATGCAACAAAACCAAACAGAAAAAAATTCTCAGAAAAAGACAAAAAAGGGCAAAGGCAAAAAACAAACAGGGGGATGAAAAGAAAATGTTCAAAACAAAGGATCTATGGCAATGGATATGGGGACAAATGTAAGCATTAGCAACAAAGAAAATACTCCTAAGAGCAAGAAAAAAACCTATTAAGAAAAAGAGGGAAGCAGCAAAAAAGAGACAAAATGCTCAAAATGAGAATGAACAATAAGGTTAACAAAATGAAGAGGGAGAAGTTTGCAAAAAGTTTATTATTGTTGATGATCAACAAGCTATGGATATTGTTCCTCTACAGACACAATATATAACAACAACACCTTCAGTTCCTCCGGATAAGTTGTTCACTAATTGTAAAGTCAATCAAGTGCCCAATATTGATAAATATGAAGTTTAAAATTCTGAAGACGAAGTAGATGGGGATAATCAATCTTTACATTACACATATGATGATGATGAGATTTTTGACTCTTTAATTAAAGCTTTCAGTCCTCATTATAATCAGAATCTGGAATATGAAATTCAACAGGTTACATAAAATCAGGGATTATCTCCAAGGGGGTTACAACATGGAAAATTTCACTTCAAGAATCAAGACGTGAACACTGTCACTGCAGGCAGACCAATTACTAGACTCTTCACTTCCAAATCATCTCAGTGATTAGTACACTTATATGGAATGTGAGGGGGATCAACACTCAAGGGGTATTTTAAAGAATCAAAATGTTAAAGAAATTACATCATTTATCAATCATTGCTGTTTTCGAACCTTTCTCGGATAGTATTAATATTCAAAGATTCAAAAACAACCTAGTTATGGAACATGATGTAAGTAACTGTAATGACAAAATCTAACTATTTTGGGATTCTGAAACTGACTGTGTAATACTGGAATAGGATGAGCAACAAATCACCTGTGAGATAAAGCAAGTTGTAGCCAACACCAATTTTTTCACAACTTTTGTGTATGCCAAGTGTAAGGATCATCTCAGAAGTTCATCATGGGATAGAATGTTATATCATGCTACTGAAAATAATAGACCATGGTGTTCATTAGGTGATTTAATATTATTACTTCTATTGATAAAAAAGGTGGGAGGAGTTCCTTACAACATGAAAAAGATTCTTGAGTTCATTTCTGCTATTGAAGCTTGTGGGCTTCTAGATTTGGCTTTCAGTGGACAGAAATTTAGTTGGTCTAATAAGAGAGGCATACGTCAAAGAATTTGGAAGAGACTGGACAGAGCTTTTGTCAATGACAATTGGTTGGAAAAAATGCCTCAGACTACCATTACCCATTTACCTTATGTAGGGTCAGACCACTGTCCCCTATTGATGGTAATAAACATCATGGAGGAAAAACACATCAAATATTTTAAGTTTCTCAACTGTTGGACTGATCAACCTAATTTCCTGGACACTGTTAAAGCTTGTTGGGAAAGGCCCATTGAGGGTAATAACATGTGGAGATTCCATCAGAAATTGAAAAGGCTATCCAACACCCTTAGTTCTTGGTCAAGGGGGGAATTTGGAGATATCTTTGCCAAAGTCAAGGATTTTGAGGAGAAGGTCAAACATGCTGAGGAAAATCTGATTCATGATAACACTGAGACCAATCGAGCATCTCTTCATGGATTGAATGCATAATACATCAAGTTCCTAAAAATTGAGTATTCCATTCTAAAATAGAAAACCCAACTTCACTGGTTCCAAGATGGTGATGCCAGCACAAAATACTTCCATTCCTTGATAAGAGGAAGAAGAAGAAGATTGTTTATTCACAGGGATGATGGGGAGTGGATACAAGGAGATGACAACATTGCTGAAGTTGCATGTGAACACTTCAAAAACATTTTCACAGGGGAGAATAAATTTATTGATGAAGAAACTCTGAACTGTATTCGCAGAATGATTACTCAGGATCAACATATCACCCTTACTACTATTCCTACTCTGGAGGAGTTGAAAGAAGTGGTATTTTCTATGAATCCTAATTCAGCAGCTGGTCTGGATGGGATGAATGGGCCATTTTTTCAGAAATGCTGGAGCATAATAAAACATGACTTGATGGGAATGATTCAGGCTTTTTTCAGTGGGCAAATGATATCAAAGTACTACTCTCATTCATGCATTGTTCTTTTTCCTAAAGTGAATAACCCCAACAAGATGATAGAGTTTAGACCTATCAGTTTGAGTAACTTCACTAGCAAGATTATCTCTAAACTGATAAGCTTTAGACTGGGTCCTATTCTTCCTGCTTTGGTTTCTCTTAACCAATCTGATTTTGTAAAGGGAAGGAGTATTTTTGAAAACATCATGTTAGCCCAAGAAATTATTCATCAGATTAGGAAACCTAATATCGGGAGTAATGTGATCATCAAGCTTGATATGGCCAAGACATATGATAGGGTATCTTGGTCCTACATTTGTCTAGTCTTGAGAAGAATGGGATTTAATGAAGTCTTCATTGATATAGTATGAAGGATCATGTCTAATAATTGGTACTCTATTATTGTCAATGGTAAGAGACATGGTTTCTTTCACTCAACTAGAGGTCTCAAACAAGGTGATCCATTATCCCCTGCCCTATTTATTTTAGGTGCAGAAGTTGTTTCAAGATTCCTTAAAAGACTTCACTCTCATTTGGATTATCATGGTTTCTTAATGGAACAGAGGGAAAACAGTAATCATATGAATAATGAGAAACATAAAAACAAACATATTGGTAAAATGATAAGAAAAATAAAGAAAAAATTAAATAAATTATATCTAGAATATAAACAATTAAATGTTACAAAATCTAATAACCAAGAATTAGAAAAATTAATAGATATTATTTCTAAAATAGAATATAAATATATCAAATATTTAAAATTACAATGAATGACAAATATAGACAAGAACTAAATAAAATAATTATAGCAAAAAGAAAAGAATTAAGATATAGACTTAATAGTAATATATTTGCAGGAGTCTGTAATAAATCTATAATAATACAAAAAAAAATATTTTATATCTAAAAACACAAATAGATAATCTAGAATATAAACTACAACATAATTTATAAATGAATAAGGAAGAATATGCAATAGATGCAAAAACATATGAAAATTATGAAGGATTAAAAATAAAGATAATATTTTCTAATCTAGGAAGAAGATATAAGAAAATAGGTGATAATTTAAGTTTAATGTTAGAAAAGGAAACGGTAAAATTAGAACATAGTTTAACTATTATGGTAAGAATAACAAAAGAAAATGAAGAGATAGATAGAAAAATAGAAATTGAAAAAATAAAACAACAAGCGAAAAAAGAAGTACAACAATTAGAAGAAATAAAAAATACTAAAATAATAGAATTAGAAAAAGAATTAGCAATGTTAAAAGAAATGTATGAAATGAAACAAAAAGAAAAAGAACAAAAAAGAAAATTAGCAGATGAGATAAACAAATTTAAAGAAAAATTGCAATTAGAAGAGAAAGAAGAAAATAAACAAGATAATTTACCTAACCTACCAGAAATTAGAATTGATAATATTAATGATGATTTAGAAGAACAACATTCAGAGATAAGTGAAACATATACAGAAATGCTAGAAAATATAGATAATATAAAAAATGTAGAAGTAAATATGGGAGACACAAACATGGATGAAAAACCTAGTACAACAGGAGTAAAAAATCCAAAATATTTAAATCCAACATATTATAATGCAAATTATGAAAAATATGATAGAGAAAAAACTTTATGGAATAAAAGATTAAATAAATGGACACCTAAACCAACAACTGAACAATATAATTTTTTAGATTTAGACTGTGTAGCAGATATAAATAAAACAATTCAATTATGGATGGAATATATATCAAAACAATTAATAGATAACAAAATAGAAATGACAGAAACACCAGGATAGAAAAAACACTTATAGGAACAGTAAAATTATGGTTACAAAATTTAACGGAAGAAAGTATAAATACTTTAAGAAATAATAAAAATTTTAATGGAGAAATAGCTACAACATCTATGGAAATATTAAATAAATACGAAATAGCTATAAGAAATAAATTTAGTAGTATGACAACAGAAGTAGAAGAACAAAATAAAGAGAAAGTTATAAATAGAAATTTACTGACAAAATTAGCAATATGTAATATGTGTTATATAGATGAATATACATGTGCATTTAGAGAATATTATTCTAAAGGAACATATAACATGGAAGAAGGTAAGGAAATAAGAAAATTATATTTTACAAAATTACCAGAACCCTTTTGTTCAAAAATAATAAAAAGTTGGAATGAAGCAGAATTAACAGATACTTTAGGAGCTAGAATGAAATTCTTGCAAAGATGGTTTATTGAATTATGTGAAAAACATAAAGAAGACATAAAAATGGAAAAAGTATTAATAAAAAACTTAGCATGTTGCAAAAATAAAATAGCACCTCAATTTGGTTGTACAGATAGATATTATAAAAAGAAGTATAATAGAAATAAAAATTATAAAAAATATAAATCAACGTATAAATATAAAAAACCAAGAAATAAATATTATGTAAAAAATTATAAAACTAAAAGACCATATAGACCAAAAAGAAAATTGACGGAATGTACTTGCTACAATTGTGGAAAACTAGGACATATAGCTAAAGATTGTAAATTACCTAAAAATCCAAAGAAAAAACAGATATCAGAAATAATTATGGAAAATGAAAAATATACACAAATAGAATATTATGATTTAGAAAGTGAAGATAGCATATATGAAATATCAGAAAATGAAGTAGATAATGATATAGAATTAGAATCAGATAATGAATTCTATAATATGAAAAATGACTGAAGCAGATATACAAATAATAAACAAAGAAGAATGTCAAGACGAAGAATCTTTAGAACAAAAAATAATATTTGATAATAGTATATTTGAACAAATAAAAGGAAAAGAATTAGATCTAAGTGTAGAAAAAATATTAGAAGTACCAAAAATAAAAAATTGGTTTAAAAGACAAAAAGAAGAATATTATGTAGTAAGTCAAAGAGAACATATCATAGATTGTAAGTATACTACAGAAAAAGCTAAAATACCAATAATAAATAAGAGAATAATCAATAAAGAAATACAAGAGAGAAATGCAAAAAAACCAATTAAATATGTACATTTAGGAGGAACTGAGATATTAATAAAAGCATGTTTTAGAGAAGGAATAGATACACCTATAGAAATATATTTAGCAGATGATAGAATTATACAACCCATAGAAAAAAGTATAATAAGTGCATTAAAAGGTAATTTAATATACCAAAAATTTAAATTTATAATAAGTGCTAACTACTCAGTAGCAATTAATGACAAAAATATAGACAAATCATTAGTATTATATTGGAAAATGTCAGGAATAAAACTGGCACCTGGAAGTAAAATATTTACAGCTAGATGTAAAAATTTATATGTTTTAACAACAAAACATAAAATAACAGCAAAAAATAAAATAAATAAAATAAAAATAAAAAAAACCTATGAAAAGATCATTACGGTTATAGATAATAATGACTATAGTTATAATGAAATTGATATAGAAGAAGATTTAGAAATAGTACAAGAAAGATTAAGTACATCAAAGAGAATAAATAAAAATTATGATATACCACAAACATCATCAAAAATGAGTACTTCAAATAGTTCAAAAAGAATAAATATAATTCCACAAAAGCTAAAAGAAGAAGAAATAAAATCACACCATTATTATATAACAGGAATAATGGAGCAAAGAAAATATCTAATATAAATAAATACAGGACAAGAAGAAAACTATATTACAAGAGAGTTAGTAATGGAAGATAAAATAATAACTACAGAACACTCATGTCCAGAATTACCAAAAGTATTAGTAAATATTGAAGAAACAACGGAACAAGAAATAATAATTGTAGGTATACCAATAATAATAAAATTTAAAATATATCAAGGAAATGGAAATACAACATTAGGAATAAAATGGCTAGAACAAGTAAAACCATATAATATAGAAGATAAACAACTAACGATAAATTATCAAAATAAAAAAGTCATAATAAAAAGGACTTTAATATAAAAAAAATAAATATATATACTCGCGAAGATAATAATAGAAGGATATTATAACAGATATTATACACCAATGATAGATACAGGAGCAGAAGCTAATATATGTAAATACAATTGTTTACTAGAAGAAAAATGGGAAAAATTAAAAACACCAATAGTAGTAACAGGATTTAATAATGAAGGAAGTATGATCACATATAAGGCAAAAAATATAAAAATACAAATATGGGATAAAATATTAACTATAGAAGAAATATATAATTTTGAATTAACAACAAAGGATATGTTATTAGGAATGCCATTTTTAGATAAATTATATCCACATATAATAACAAAAACACACTGGTGGTTTACAACACCATGTAAACAAAAAATAGGAGCGAAAAGAGTAGGTAACAAAAGAAGAAAAACAACAGAATGGATTAAAGGCAGTGAAAAAATTACACAAAAATTAGAAAATATAAAAGAAGAAGACCCTAGAATAGAATTAATTATATTCTCTATAAATAAAGTAAAAATACTCCAAGAAAAATTAGAATTATTATATAACGAAGATCCTTTACAAGGATTGGAAAAACATAAAACAAAAGTTAACATTGAACTGATTGATGAAAATAGTATAATAACACAAAAACCATTAAAATATAATTTTAATGATTTAACTGAATTTAAACTACATATAAATGAATTACTAGAGAAAAAATATATACAAGAAAGTAATAGTAAACATACAAGCCCGGCATTTATTGTAAATAAATATGGTGAACAAAAAAGAGGAAAAAGTAGGATGGTTATTGACTATAGAAATTTAAATGCTAAAACTAAAACATACAATTACCCAATACCAAATAAAATACTAAAAATAAGACAAATACAAGGATATAGTTATTTTAGTAAATTTGATTGTAAATCAGGATTTTATCACTTAAAGTTAGAAGAAGAATCTAAAAAACTTACAGCATTCACAGTACCACAAGAATTTTATGAATGGAATGTATTACCATCTGGATATAAAAATGCACCAGGTAGATTTTAACATTTTATGGATAACTATTTTAAACAGCTAGAAAATTGTGTAGTATATATTGATGATATACTATTATATTCTAAAACACAAGATGAACATATAAGATTATTAAAAAAATTTATACATATAATAGAACATTCAGGTATAAGTTTAAGCCAAAAGAAAGCAGAAATAATGAAAAAACAAATAGAATTCTTAGGAATACAAATAGATAAAAGTGGAATAAAAATGCAAACGCATATAGTACAAAAAATAATAAATTCGAATGAACAATTAGATACAAAAAAGAAATTACAATCATTCTTAGGATAAGTTAATCAAGTAAGAGAATATATACCGAAATTAGCAGAAAACTTAAAACCATTACAACAAAAATTAAAGAAAGATATAGAATATCAGTTTGATAATAAAGATCAAGAACAAATACAAAAGATAAAATTATTATGTAAAACATTACCAAAATTATATTTTCAAGATGAAAATAAAAAAATTATTTATATTGTAGAAACTAATGCAAGTGAAAAGAGTTATGGAGGAGTATTAAAATACAAATATGATGACAACAATATAGAATATCATTGTAGATATTATTCAGGAACATATACAAATACGGAAATAAAATAGGAAATAAATAGGAAAGAATTATTTTCAGTATATAAATGTTTATTAGCATTTGAACCATATATTGTATATAACAAATTTATTGTAAGAACAGATAATACGCAAGTAAAATGGTGGCTAACTAGAAAAATACAAGATTCGATGACAACGAAAGAAATAAGAAGATTGGTATTAAATATCTTAAACTTTATATTTACAATTGAAGTAATAAAAACTTACAAGAATGTTGTTGCAGACTACTTATCAAGACAAAGCTACTCAGACTGAGAACAAAGAAGAAGATACAATTGAAAAGCTACTCAAAGCCATTACTACACTTTGTACTAAAGTGGACAGTATGGACAATGAGATACAAAAGCTAAAGACTAATGAAGATAATCTGAAGTCTAAAGCTAATATAAGTCAGCAGCATGACTATAAAAATGCGGAGCTACGTCGATCGAAAGACGATAAAAATCCAGAGATAAAAGAAGACGATGGAAAACTCCCTAAAACCCATAATGTTTGTTTAAATACAGTTGCAGGTACAAGTAGAAGAGTTAATGAAAAATCAAAAAATACAAACCTAAACCAATTATTTGTTAAACCATTTATCCAAAATACAACAAGAAAAATACCCATAGAACCACAAACCTCTACTTATGCAGTTAGCTTACAAAACCAAAGTGACAAAAAGAGATATAATTATATTACACAAACCTATATTGAAAATATATAAAATCCAAACATATTTAAATCTTAACCCCAGATCTACCTAACCAAAAATCCAACCAAGATTATATAACCCAAAAATTGCAAGGATATAACAGACTTATTGCACAACCAAAAACTAGTGCAAATTTAGTTAAAACATGTTATAGTTATGGACTACTAAGTACCGTATATACATACGATGGAGAAGAGATAAGAGGAATACCAGAGTTATACAAAGCATTTATTACATATAAAAGAGTTACAAAAGGAAACTTAGTTTTATACAGCACCAGCGGAAATACTATATGAGGAGGTAAAATCTCCAATTCAAGTTATCAAGATAGGACTAACCAAAGATATGATTATACCAGAAGAGATGGGACAACAAGAAGAGATACAAAAGACAGAGATACCAAGTTTTTATGCTAATAAAAGAATAATTGGCATATCAACTATCATACAAGAATTAGCTAATAATTATTTAAATGGAAATGCCATATGGAGCTATTACGCTAGAGATCAAGTTATGATATATTCAAACTCAAGGGAAAGAAGAGCAGATATGGATGAAGTTCAGAGATGGATTTTATCTTTATTAAACCTGAAGAACACCTGTACAAGAGCTTTAAAGAAACAATTTATTTCAGAAGATTTATTGACTAGATATTGCAAGTTAATTGGACACAAATACCCTGATCATCAATGTTCAAAATGCAATGGAGAAGACAATATAATTCCAGCTGTTGATTTGGAATAATATCAATAAAGAAGATAAAAAGATAAGATCAAGTAGAAGAAGTTATAATGGTAGACAAAGATAAAATGACCAACAAAGACATAAAGCTGATGGCCAACAGAGAAAAAGAAGACATGACAAAAGATAGAGATAAGATATGATGAAGAAAAAGACATAAAAGTAAGAGATAAGATTCCTTTGTATAGTAAATAACTTTTACTTTTTTGAAAGGCCAATGTGTATAGCCGGCCATTTGTAAAATTTTGTTTAAAAAGTCTTAAAGTAAATAGTAGTGTATTTAAAAGTCGTAAAGTGTACAGTAGATGCACTTATGTAATTAGTATAAATAGGTTGCTGAATTGTAAATGAAAGGCAGGCAACGCCTAAGTTAATAACTCTCAATTAAAAAACTTTCTCAACTCTCTCAAATAAAAGATATAAACTAAGTTAAAATATGGAAAAATCCGAAATCAAGTCAGATATTTCAGATAGCATGGAAAATCAAGAGGCAAAGGTATATTGTTTAATAGATATGCAGAACTAATTTCATATATTCCTGAATATCATATATATGATTGATTAAATTTATGTTAGTTATTATATACTAGAAATATTTGAATCATGAATTCTAGTTTGCTAGTAAACGGGAAACAGGGAGAAAACTGCTAGACTATGCCATCCCACAGTGGAAACCGGTAGGCGAGGGATGCCGTTAGGGAGTACACAAGGTTGAGGCGCTGATAAGCGTAATTATCCGCTAAAGTACGATGCTAGTAGTGACCGGAAAACATGATAACGATACTCTAGTTTATAATAAACTAATATGAATTTAATTAAATTATGAATATGATAGGAAGGAATAATTGAAAAAAACCTGCATAAATAAACAAACATGACACATACATGCATGAAGAAATGATAGAAAGTTATAAAATTTTAATCTTATATATACTTAAAGATATAAAAATTGATGAAAAAAGAATTATATGGGAAAAAATATTTGATTTTGAATTAGAAGATATAATGAATCAAGAATGGTATGAAATAGATTTACAAGAATTAGATTTAGAAAGAATAGATATATACGATTTAGAAATAGATTCAGATTAAAATGAACTATGAATATTTAGAATATTGGATAGAAACTATGGAAAACATAGTTATGAACCTGTCGCGGAACACAT
>CM040618.1:67600300-67756189 GCA_022817965.1 Solanum lycopersicoides | reverse complement strand
AAGATTATCAAACACTTAATACAAAAATTATAATTACCAAAAATCCAATATATATATAGACATATATAATAATAAATTAAAATTCAACTTAGAACTTATCCAAAAAAATTATATAAAATATCTTTATCACGATATTCGCCCCCCCCAACATTTATATCATTAAATTTTTTGATGTTCTAATTGGATATTCTTTATGTATTTATTAATATTATAGAACTATTCTTGGTTTTTGGACATATTATTAAATTTTTGAATTACAGTGTTTTTGATAATCTTTGTTTTCCATTAGTTTCTAGTACCATGATATTTCCTAAAATATTCACTAGTTCTTATAATTGAACTAATTCTTAAATCGTATATTCTATCTTTCTAATCTAACTTGTAAATCTATTTATACCATTCTTGATTCATTATATCTTCTAATTCAAAATCAAATATTATTTCCATATAGTTCTTTTTTTTCATCAATTTTATATCTTTATATATATATAGATAAATTATAACTTTCTATATTTCTCTTATCATGTAGTTGAGGTCATTTTATTTTTTGTCAGGATTTGTTTTCAATATATCCTTCCCTATCTCTATCAATACATTTAATATTATTCATATTAGTTTTATTAATAAACTAGAGTATCGTTATACATGTTTTCGGTCACACTAGCTCGTCTTTAGCGATAATACTGCTTATATCTAGCGCGCGCTAATCCTTGTTACTCCCTAACGGATACCCTCGCGGCTACCGAGGTTTCCAACTAGTGGATGCATGTCTAAGCACGTTTTCATCCCCTGATTATCCCGTTTAACTAGCAAACGCTAAATTCAGCATTCAAATATTCTAGTATAATAAACTAACATAAATATAAGAATCAATATATATTAAGAATATTACACGATAGAAATTATTCTGCAATCTACTTAACAATTACTTGCATCTGTTCAATGCTATATTGAAAGTATCTGACTGATTTGGGATTCCATATTTTATTAGTTTATATTTATTTGAGAGAGTTGAGAAAGTTTTTAATTGAGAGTTTTAACTGTACGCGTTGCCTGCACTTTATTTACAATTCAGAAACCTATTATAATAATTAAAGAAGTGCATACACTTTACTTTTACAGTTATTAAATAGCACTACTATTTAACTTAAGACTTTTAAACAAAGATTTACAATTGCCGCTTTAACATTGGCCTTTCAAAAAAGTAAATTATTTACCGTATTGATCAAAGGAATCTATCTACGTCTTTTATGTCATTGTCTTCATCATATCTTATCTCTATCTTTTGTCATGTCTTCTGTTTCTCTTGCTTCATCACTTTATGTCTTGTTGGTCATTTATCTTTGTCTACCATTACAACTTTTACTACTTGATTCTATCTTTACTTCTTCTATATATATGATTGCCAAATCAATCAGCTTAGAATATGTCTTCTCCATGCATTTTGACATGTATCATCATATTTGTGTCCAATTAACTGCGAATATCTATCAACTAAATCTTTGAAATAATATGTTCTCTTAAAAGCTTCTTTAACAAGGCTGTTCTCAAGGTCTCTAATACAAAAGTAAAATGGTTCATCCTTGAGTCACACATCCATATCTGCTCTTCTAATTCCCTTATTGAGATATACAGAACTTATCTTCTTAGCTAATAGCTCATTATGGCATTCCATTAAGTAATTATCTAATCTTGTATGATAGTTGACTATCCAATTATTCATTTTATTAGCCATAAAAACTTGGTATCTCTTCTTTTATTCTTCTTTGGTTGTCCATCTCCGTTTTTTTTTGGGTATTACTAGATATTCTTTTGTTATTATCTTCTATATTTATATTTTTAATATTTTTATCTCCTATTTGTTTGTTTTATGTATTTCATCTTTTTTTTTTTTTGTATTATTATATTTATTGTTCTTGTTTTTTTTTTGTTTGGAGTACTTTTATTATGTCTATAGTATATCTGATAATCTTTCTTGTGTGTATTCCTGTTATTTGGGTTTTTCTCTGGTGTTATTTATTTACTTTAAGTAGTAGCCATAACTATTCCAATGTTTTAACTAAAATATATCACTATGTTAGTGTGCAATAGTCTGTATATCTTGCAATTGGTGATATAATTTGTTGATAGTTGGTTAAGGAAGGTTAAATTAATATTTTGATTTTGATTGTTATTCAATATATGGTTGTATATATAGACTTTTTCACTCTGTTTTAAAAGCATAGTAAGATTTTTCTATGTATTTTTCTGCTGTATTTAAGCCCTAGTTACTCTCATTACTTGATAAAAATCAAATCTTTGAACTTGTCTATTTAGAAATAGCTAATTAGATTTGTTACTTAAAACCCCTTTTTTGTTATTTTTTTCGGAAAGGACTTGACTAAATAGAAGTAATAGTAGGTTAAAGTTAAGTCTAAATCATTTTCCTCGTGGATCGACCCCAACCTCATAGTTGGGTTCTTTACTTGATACGACCGCTTATACTTCTTTTCGAGAAGTAAATTTGAGCGTATCAAATTTTGGCGCCGCTGCCGGGGAAAGTGGCTTTTAGATTAACTTTAAACTTATTACCGAAGTTTAGTCAACATTTTCCTAATTTTACTTTTTCTCTTTGTTTTTGTCTCTTGCAGATCTAACTTCTGTGTATGCCAAGTACGCGGAGTAGAGGAGAACCCATACTCGCACCCGACCCTGAACTGGAGCGTACACTGCGCAGAATGAACCGAAATCTGGGTATTCTCGATGATGGTCACAACCGGAAATTCCACCACCGGTTGATGCTCATGCTCAATTATTACCTGAAAATCGTGGGAAGGTGAAATACGGAGGCAACCTCCCGCTCCACGCCCTCAAGAGTATTATAGGGGATATGATAACATTACTGACTCTGACGGGCCACTTGTCTTGCCTCCCCTACCACATGGCCATACTTTCGTGGTAACTAGTAGTCTGATGCAAATGCTCACCGCTAGAGGTTTGTTTTCGGGCTACCTTCTGAGGATCCACATGCTCACATCGCCAAAGTGAGGTCGGTGTGTAAGAGTTGTGTAGGGAGGCCTGATTTGAATATGGACGTAATTGGGTTGAGAGTGTTTCCTCTCTCACTGACGGGAGAGGCTGCTATATGGTTTACAGAACTCCCCTATAACTCAATCTACACTTGGAATCAATTGAGGGATGTGTTCTTAGCACGTTACTACCCGGTGTCTAAGAAGCTAAACCACAAAGATAGGGTGAACAACTTTGTGGCACTACCGGGAGAATCAGTCAGTAGTTCTTGGGACAGATTCACTTCGTTCTTGAGAAGTGTCCCCAATCACCGCATCGATGATGAGTCACTGAAAGAGTACTTCTATCGGGACAAGATGATAATAATAAAGCAGTATTGGATACGATAGCGGGTGGTTCTTATGGGGAGTGTCCTTATGCTGAGATTGCTGAGAAGTTAGAGAAAATCTCCCGAAATAATAAAGCTTGGAGCACTAGGAAGTCAGATACTGGGAGAAACACTTTTGCAGTAATCCGCACACCCAGCCACAGATGAGATTCGTGAGAAATGGCTCAAATGAGAACTGAGCTTGGTTGGTGTTGAAACATGTCACTGGGGTGCAGAAAAGGTAAATGCGGTGAACTACTTGTCTAAACCACCGCCGCCGACTGATGAGTATTACTATGAGGAGGACTCTTATGCGGTAAATGAGCAGACGGGGGTTTCCGACCAAACGCCCAAGGCTCCAATCAGGAGAATTGGCGCCAAGGTCAAGGAAACCAAGGTCGGAACTATGGTAATTACAACCGAGAGGGTCATTATGTCCGAGATGGGAATTACAACCGCGACAACAACTTCAACCGGGTAACTATGGTAACAGAAATGATAGGAGTGGGCCCTATGTTCCACCTCAAAATCGTGAAGTTACTCCTAGGGACGGTGGAGGTAGTATGGCGCGAGTTGAGGATATGTTGCAGAAAATGATGAGGAGGTTCGATGCTAGTGATGAGCACACTAAAGAGTTGAGGAGTGACTTAGCGAGTATTGGGCAGAAAGTTGATACACATGCAATCTCGATCAAGCATCTTGAGTTGCAACTAGCCCAATTGTCTTCGACTGTGAACCCACGCCAACCGGGTACTCTTCCTAGCAACACTGTCCAAAATCCGAAAAATGATGGACATTGTATGGCAGTCACAACTCGAGGTGGTAAGCAAACCATTGACCCACCGATGCCGTCTGGTGTAGAAAAGGTGATAAGAGGTGATGATGAGGTAGTGGAGGTTAGTGGTGAGTTAGGAGACAAAACGGGAAAGAAGCTGAGGTACCCCAAAAGGTGACCCCATGCCTAGACCACCACCTCCATTCCCACAAAAGTTAGTGAAAAAGAGATCGAGAATGGTAAATACCGGCGTTTTATCAACATGTTGAAACAACTTTCCATCAATGTCCCTTTGATAGAAGCTCTTGAACAAATGCCCGGTTATGCCAAGTTCATGAAAGAGATGGTTACTAAGAAAAGATCGGTCAGTTTTGAGGATGATGATAGAATGCAACATTGTAGTGTTATTGCTACAAGGTCTCTAGTGCAAAAGAAAGAAGATCCGGATGCTTTCACTATTCCATGTACAATCGGGTTATTACACTTTGCGAAAGCATTATGTGATCTTGGGGCAAGCATAAATCTCATGCCTCTCTCTATTTACAAGAAGTTGGGTTTGGGTGACCCAAAGCCCACTGTGATGCGGTTACTGATGGCCGATCAAACGGTGAAGAGGACTATTGGGATACTCCACGATGTGTTAGTAAAGGTGGAGTCATTCATATTTCCGGCCGATTTTGTGATTCTTGATTGTGAGGTCGATTTTGAGGTGCCTATTATTCTTGGGAGGTCATTCCTTGCTACGGGTAGAGCCTTGGTTGATATGGAGAAAGGGCAAATGAAATTTCGGTTGAACAATGAAGAAGTGACTTTCAATATTTGTAGGTCCATGAGGCAGAGTGGTGAGCTCCAATCGGTATCTGCCATATCTTACAGGGTTGAAAAGTCATCTGAGGTACAAATAGAAGAACGTCTGGGTGTAGAAGCACTAGCGGCAGTGATCATGAATTTTGATAGTGATTGCATTGAAGAATATGGGTCATCGGTCTCGGCACTTGATCGAGGTGATGTTCGGTTTAAGCCAAAGAATTTTGAGTTAGATATGATGCATCGCGAGTCTCCACCCGCAAAACCATCTATAGAGGAGGCTCCAAAATTAGAACTTAAGGCTCTACCACCTCATCTGAGGTATGTATTCTTGGGACATGGTGACACTTTGCCAGTAATTATTGCATCAGATTTGAATGTGCATCAAGTCGAAAGTTTGGTGAAAGTGTTAAAAAGGTTCAAAAGAGCTATTGGGTGGACTATTGCGGATATTATTGGGATTCCTCCCGGTATTTGTTTGCATAAAATCCAACTCATGCCCGATCATAAGCCAAGTATTGAGCACCAGAGACTTTTAAATCCACCTATGCAAGAGGTGGTGAAGAAGGAAATCATTAAGTGGTTGGATGCTGGAGTGATATATCCAATCGCCGATAGTAGTTGGGTATGCCCTGTTCGGTGTGTACCTAATAAAGAGGGAATGACTCTGGTCCCAATGAGAAAAATGAACTTGTTCCGATGAGGCCGGTGACTGGATGGAGGGTGTGTATGGATTACCAGAAATTAAATGCATGGACCGAGAAGGACCATTTTCCTATGCCCTTCATGGATCAGATGTTGGATAGACTTGCAGGAAAGGGGTGGTACTGTTTTCTTGATGGTTATTCGGGTTATAATCAGATTTCTATTGCACCGGAAGATCAAGAGAAAACCACCTTTACTTGCCTTATGGGACCTTCGCGTTCAAGAGAATGCGTTTGGGTTATGTAATGCACCGGCCACATTTCAGAGATGTATGATGTCAATATTCTCCGATATGGTGGAGGACACTATTGAGGTGTTTATGGATGATTTTTCAGTGGTTGGTGACTCCTTTGAGCGGTGTTTGAGTCATTTGTCCGAGGTTCTTAAGAGGTGTGAAGACTGCAACCTTGTGCTAAATTGGGAAAAATGTCACTTCATGGTGAAAGAAGGTATTGTATTGGGTCATCGCATTTCAGAGAAGGGTATAGAGGTTGATCGAGCTAAAGTTGAGGTGATAGAGAGACTTCCTCCACCCATCTCTGTAAAAGGTGTGAGAAGCTTTCTTGGGCATGCGGGCTTTTACCGGAGGTTCATCAAGGATTTTTCAAAGATTGCACATCCCTTGTGCAAGTTGCTTGAGAAGAGTGTAAGTTTTATTTTGATGAATCCTGTCTTAAGGCATTTGGTGAGCTAAAGGAAAAGTTGGTGTCTGCACCTATCATCATTTCTCCGGATTGGAGTAAGCCATTTGAGGTTATGTGTGATGCGAGCGGGTTGCTCTTGGTGTGGTTTTGGGACAACGAAGGGATAAAATCCTTCACCCCATTTACTATGCTAGTAAAGCCCTCAATGAAGCCCAAAAGAACTACACCGTGACTGAGCAAGAGCTCCTTGCAGTAGTCTTTGCTTTCGAGAAATTTCGCTCCTATTTGCTTGGCACTAGAGTTATAGTGCATACTGATCATTCTGCTTTGAGATATTTGATGGCAAAGAAGGATGCAAACCGAGGTTGATTCGTTGGGTATTACTATTGCAAGAATTTGACTTTGAGGTGAAAGATAGAAAAGGGACCGAAAATCAAGTTGCTGATCACTTGTCCCGATTAGAAGATGAAGCAATGAGGGAGTTAGGTGAAAAGGCTGAAATTGATGATACTTTCCCTGATGAGCATGTATTGGCTGCCTCCCAAGACTTGATTCCATGGTTCGCAGATTTTGCGAATTATCTGGCTAGTGATATCGTCCCACCGGACTTGTCCTTTCATCAAAGGAAAAAGTTCATGCATGATGTGAAAAAGTTCTTTTGGGATGAACCATACTTATATAGGAGTTGTGCCGATGGGATTATTCGGCGTTGTGTGCCGGAAGTTGAGATGTTGAGTCTTTTGGAGGCATGCCATTCTTCGCCTGTAGGTGGGCATCATAGTGGTATCGGGACTGCTCACAAGATCTTGCAATGTGGCTACTATTGTCCAACCATCCGCCAAGATGCTCATGAGTTCGCCAAGGCATGTGATAGATGCCAAAGAGATGGTGGCATTTCGAGAAAGCAAGAGCTCCCTTTAAATCCCATTCTTGTGATTGAATTGTTTGATGTGTGGGGCATTGACTTTATGGGCCCTTTTGTGAGTTCTCATGGGATGAAGTACATTCTTGTGGCAGTCGATTATGTGTCTAAATGGGTGGAGGCTATCGCACTTGCAAATAATGAAGGGAAGAGTGTCACCGCGTTCTTGAAAAAGAACATATTTTCCAGATTTGGCACCCCAAGGGCTATTATCAGTGATGGGGGATCCCACTTTTGCAACAAGCTATTTAAGGGATTATTGGAAAAGTATGGGGTTCGCCATAATGTGGCCACTCCGTACCATCCTCAAACTAGTGGGCAAGTTGAGGTGTCAAACAGGGAGACTAAGCAGATTTTGGCGAAAACGGTGAATGCTAGTAGAACGGATTGGTCAAGGAGGCTTGATGATGCTCTTTGGGCCTACCGGACAGCATACAAGACTCCCATAGGTATGTCCCCATACCAACTTGTATATGGGAAGGCTTGTCACTTAACGGTTGAATTAGAGCATAAAGCCATGTGGGCAATGAAGAAGTTGAAAATGGATTGGAATGAGGCTACGGAACAGAGGTTAAAGGGGTTGAATGAGCTTGATGAATTTCACTTGAAGGCATATGAAAGTTCAGCCCTTTACAAAGAAAAGATGAAGAAGTACCATGACCAAAAGATTAAGAAACGCGATTTTTTGGTTGGGGATTTGGTGCTTTTATTCAATTCAAGGTTGCGCTTGTTTCCGGGCAAACTCAAGTCCAAATGGACTGGTCCCTACTTGATCACCCAACTATTCCCTCATGGTGCGGTTGAGTTGGAGAACAAGGAGGGTGTGAGGTTCAAGGTGAACGGGCAGCGCATCAAAATCTATCTGGGGCATGCTGAAACGGCGAATGAAGTGATCGAGGCATACCATCTTGATGAAGTCTGAGTAATCAAGATTCCTCCGTCGTGCCGCGACGTTAAATCAAGCGCTGCATTGGGAGGCAACCCAATATGTATCCTCTAGCCAACTATAGGTCTTTCGTGGTTTTCTAGGAATAGTTGCATTATTTTTGCTTTTATTACTTAATGTCGTTTGAATGTCTTTTATTTTTCTTTAGAAGTGTTGGCTAGAGCGTAGTTTAGGGTCCGTGTCCAAAAAGTGTCCAGAAAATACAAAAAGATTAGCTTAATGGGTGTTAAATGTGCAGGGACCAATCACCAGAAATCTGCAGAAAACTGGTCTGATGTGCACCCATCGACGGACCATCGAGGACCGTCGAAGCTCGACGGACCGTCGGTAGGATCCGTCATGCCCAGGTATGTTTTTCAATTTTTCTAAGTTAGGGCACTGACGACGGAGGGGTCGACCACTTACGGTCCGTCGACGGGGAATCGTCGATCCCTCACCCACAACCCGACCCGACCCGTCCGGCTATATATTAAAAGTTTTTAAACTTTTCAGTTACCACTCTTCACATACCCCCATAAACGTTTTCCCTCCCTATTTCCTCTCATTCTTCCCCCACTTCATCACCCATTAACTCCCACCTCCTCAGATTCCCACATTCCCCAAACCCAAGAATTCCTTTCTCTCCCTCTCAAATCTCCCATTTCTTCAGACACTTTCCGGTCGGTGTTCGTGGTGTTGTTGCTGCTGTTCAACTACTAGTGTTCATACTCTTTCTCCTCTACTACGTTGTCAGGTATGTTGTTCTGATCTGCTAGATTAACTTTGTTAATTTCCTGATTACCGATTTTAACTGTTGGGTACTTAATTTTGGACCCTTTTGCATGCTAAACTTACACAAAAGTCCTAAGTCCCTTAGAACACTGAAATTGAAAGGGATGGGGGTGTCTTGTTAAAAAATGGCGTGTGTTTGCATGATTGTGTTCCTGACCTAGGGTTTGATAGGCTATCGAAAATGCATGTTAAAACTAGGAAAATTCATGCCCTACGAATGATGGGATGCTGGGGTAATGTTTGGTAAACTCAGGCTTCTAGGAATACTTCAAATTAGTAAGATAGGGAACCAAATTAGATGCAAAACTGTGTCCCTGAAGGTCAGTACGAGACCCCGTCGACGGACCGTCGATCCCACGACGGACCGTCGTTGGGGTCTGTCAACCCCAACTCCCTTGCTTACTCTAAGTGTCCATCGACGGACCATCGTCCCTTCGACGGTCCGTCCTGCACAATCATCGACACTGTCAGAACCTTGGTTTCTGACGTTTTTAAAATTTATTCTAAGTGTCCCTCGACGGACACTCATGACGGACCGTCGTGCCTTCGACGGTCCGTCCTGCACAACTGTCAACACTCTCAGAACCTTTGTTTCTGACGTTTTTAAAATTTGTTCTAAGTGTCCCTCGACGGACACTCATGAAGGACCGTCGTGCCTTTGACGGTCTGTCCTGCATATCCGTCGCCACTGTCAGAACCTTTGTTTCTGATGTTTTGAAAAAAAATTCTAAGTGTCCCTCGACGGACCCCCATGACGGACCGTCGTGCCTTCGACGGACCATCGATGGGTCCGTCCTGCACTCTGTACTTCTGCACTGCCATTCCTTTTTTGTGTTTTGCTGCTTCCACTGGTACTAACTACTTCTCTTTGCAGGTACAAATGGCACCTAAACACGACCGTGTCTACTCACGAAGGCGTTCCAAGTCCGTCGCCCCGTCCAACCTACTATTCATAGGCTCAGACGATGAGTGTGACCCGGTGTATGTGCCACCAGGCACCCGCACTGCTACCCCTGTGCTCGCCCACCAGAGCCACTCCCACGAGGGTGGCCCCGTAGTCACTGCCTCCCAGTCTGACAAGGAGCGCATACTGACCGGCACACCTTCTGGGTCGGCTGCACATTCAGAGGGAGCGTCTGGCTCTGTGGAGGCATACGGTTCTGATGAAGCTTCCAGCTCTGTGGAGGCTTCGGATCTGAGGGGCTTCTGCTTCTGCCTCGTCTGATGAGGCTTACAGTGCTGACTCTACTCCAGCACCCCAGACTGGCGTCCCCTCTCGGTTGCTGATCATCCCAACCGGTGGTGTGTCGAGGGGCAATACCAGATCTACACTGATGCCAAGATGCCCAATGACAAGGGGGTCATGACCCAGACCCTGACACTTGAGCGGCGGGTTCTCACGGGGAGCTTTCCCACCATGCCTGCCATTCATGAGTTGTTCACCAGACATCGGCTGGAGTGGACGGCTCGAGATGTGGGCCGCTATAGCGAGGAGATGGTCCGAGAGTTCTATGCCTCCTATGTGGCGACACTCTCTCAGCTGGACAGGCGGGAAGCCCCGCCAAGCATACACCGTTGGAGTACGTCCGAGTCCGCGGTAAGTGGGTTGACATTTCTTTGCAGGCCATCCGCAGATTTCTCTATGGCACGGATGTTGATGCCACCGGACTCCTCTCACCGCCGAGTTTGACTATCGGTGGAAATTGATCAAAGATGGCCGGTTCCAGCGTGAGCCAGAGTGAGAGAGACCACCAAGCGGTGGATTCACAGTACCTCTCCGTAGATGGTGAGGTTGTCGATTGGGTGCGGGAGCCCAAGGGGAGTATCAAGAAGGCCAACCTCACCTTCCCAGCCAAGTTCTTATGGCTATTGGTCCGACACTGCCTTTCCCCGACTGCTGATGATAACATAGTCACTTGGGATCGTGCAGTGCTGATGGAGGCCATGGTTGCGGGGTTCGAGGTGGACTTCGCATGGCTATTGCAGGCGGTGATACATGAGAGGGCCTTTAAGGCCACTACTACTTACCCCTTCCCGTGCATGGTTTTTGCATTGTGCAGGTCTGCAGGAGTGCCCGTGTGGCACATTGATGTGATCAAGACCCCGCCAAGACAGTGGATATTGTTCTCATCCGAGATGAGGCCAATGAGTTGGCTCCAACAGAGGGCCCCGTGCAGAGGTGCAGCCGCTAGGTGAGAACCTGGCAGCCACGGTAGAGCAAGCCCAAGGGCTAATCCGGCTACATCTGAGCCTACCGACACCACTCCGGTCGAGTCTATCCGGGTGGTAGCACCGCTCCGAGCTCCTCCCGTTCGACTCCATCTGCTACACTGGTCCCTGCTAGGGTCCAGAAACTAGAGGCCCAAATGGCCACACTTCTGCATCACATCCAGCCTTGGATGCAGAGGTCCATCGCTGAGGCAGAGGAGCGTAAGAGAGGAAGATGGCCCAGCATACTGAGCGGAAGATCATGGAGGTTCACCAGCGCTTGGATGCGTTTGAGTTGCGGGTTCTCCTCTGCCAGCCCCTACAGTAGATGTGACGACTCTCCAGGCTCTGTGGAGAGTCTGAGAGAGACTTGGATACTTACTGGAGGCTCGGGTGCCTGAGTCTGAGGCCCCTTCTGCAGAGCCTGTGAGGACACGGTGATGGCTGCATGTTCGCCACTACTGATGTGCCACCACCTCCACCACGAGATCGTGCCAAGAGGCACCGACTAGAGATGAGGATGAGTCCCGGGCACGGAAGAAGGAATGCCATGAGTTGGAGGCTGCGAGGAGAGCCTCGCTGATTGATAAGGAGGCCCGCCAGCTGAGGGTTATAGAGGTGGCTACTGGAGCATCTAGCTCCAGAGTTGCAGAGGCTGAGAGGAGCACTACTGATGGTGCTGTCATTGCTGAAGACACTACTGATGGTGTCCCTACTACAGAGGGAGAGGGTTCCGGTAAACCGGACCCGCCAGCTTGTTGATCGCCGGCGCTTTGCCCCTCAGGTTTGCTTCACCTACCACTCTATTTTATTTACTTTTATGCATTGGGGACAATTGCATGTCTTTTTTGTTGGGGTGGGGTAAATGGAAAGTGAGTGCTAGGGTGAAGTCTGAGTAGCCCAACTCACGATCCTCTCTTGGGGTTTTCTTGCCTGTATTCTTTTTCCCCAAGAGACTGGTTATTTTATTGTTGAACCGGCATGTTGGTATCTATTGTACATAGTATAGGAATGGAATCTGAAGCATGATGGCTAAACAAAATGATGTCCTGATTTAAAGAAAATGTTGCATGACTAGGCACATTAACTGATAAATGTGTGGCTCTAAGCATGACATAGAGATACACCACTGCATGACCATAAATCTAAGACTCGAACTAGGTTTCTGATAATTTGGTAGAGTAATGAGATGTCAAGTGTTGCTGAGCTAGAACTTGCCTGGTTAGTCCTGCTAAAAGTAAACCGTGATAGACAATTAGGAAAGGATCATAGGCCCTAATTCAAGATAGCCAATCTCTAGCCTAGATAACAGAAAACCGAACGAAATTAATCCTTTCTTGATCCAAATAATTTGAGCTTATAATAGGCCTTTCTTTTTCACCCCAACTGATCTTTTCTGGGAACAATGTGTTGGCCCTGGTCCCTCCTTGGACATGTGCAGCTCAGCTTATGCCAAAAGCATAAGTTGAGTGTGGCTAATGCATAAAAACAACCTTGTCGTGGCCCTGACCCAACCTTGGGTATTGTGTACCTTGACTCATGGCAAAGCCATGAGTTGAGGGTGGCTATTATGAGGAATGCTCCGGAAAGTGGGGTTGAAAGAATAAAGAGAGAGAAAGAACAAAAGAAAAGTGACTCAATAAAAGTTGAAAGAAAAGTGAAAAATTTGAAAATTTGAAAATACAAGTAAGAAAACAAAAGAGTCACTTACACAAAAGGAGAAAGAAGGGAGAATAGCAAGGTGAAAAAATACAAGAAAATCAAGAAATAGGGCGGAATAAAATGATGAAAAGGTAGGACGCTTAGCCTATGTCAAGGAGGGCAATAAGTCACTAAAATACATCTAAATGTATCCTACCTGACCCCGAGCCTAAGTTACAAGCTAAGAAAGTCCTATCGTGATCCTAAGAGTCTATTATGGTGAACTTAAAGCAGTGAAAATAAGGGCAAGCATATGGCAATAAGTATAAATGAGGTGTGAAGTTGTTCTGAGAGTGTGTTGAAAAATAATCCTTATACTCAAACGTAAATCATTGTGTGAAAAATAAGGATGTTCTTTTGAAGTGAGGACAATAGTTGCAATACCGAAAAATTGGTACCTTGGGGAGAGATCAAAGAGGATAGGTGTCGGAGTGTGGTGAGTCTGTTTCATGGTATGATCCGCATGAACGAGCTTCATAGTGATAGCATGCAAAAACATAATGAAAATAATCGGGATTGATAGCAAGATGATTGCGAAAGCTAAAATAAGGATACTCTTGTACAAAGATTTTTGTGGTGAGTCATAGTGCGTCGCTTGAGGACAAACAACGAATTTAAGTTGAGGGTGTTGATGTACCGTGGTTTCACGGTACTTTCAATGCTTTTTCCTTAAGTTTAGTGTGTGTCTAAAGCCTTTTTGTATTAGTTTTAATGTATTTTTCTTTTTGTTTGCAGGAAATCTGTCCAGGATGGAAACGCGAAAGAAGTGTGCTGAAACTGCAGAAGTGACTACCTACGGAGCCATCGACGGTCCGTAGGTGGCCACCGTCGTATGAAGGAAGAGTGGCCGAAGGAAGATTGGGGAATTCTGACTAAGTGTGGGGCTACGGAGGCTCTCGACGGACCGTCAAATCCACGACGGACCGTCCTGCACATCCGTCATCATCAACAGAAAGTATCCTTTGTACCCATATTAAAAAGAAGCTAAGTATGGAACGACGGAGGACCACGACGGTCCGTCGTGGCCTCGACGGTCCGTTAACCAGGTCGTCAACTCAGACGCGGTTTTTGGGCAGATTTTCCTTAAATAGATTTCCCTTTTATGTTAAGATTCTATTATTATAAATACTTGTAAAAACCTAGTTTTTGAGGTTAGACTCTTGGGTATTCTTCAGTTTTTATTGTTCTAGTTGTTGAACTCGAGATTTTGGAAATTAATCTATTTTCCTGAATCATTTGTTGCAATATTATCGATTAACTCAAGTAATTTTCTGGGTTTTCTTCAATCTCATCAAAATAAGTACATGAATTCTTATCAAACTAATATGAATTGTGTGATTATTAACATGGGTAACTAAATCCATAGCTAGGGTTGTGGGAACCATGGGTAAATAACAAGGTAAAAACTAGCTAAAATAATAATCCTAGAATAGTGTCTTGCATGTATTGATAATTCTTTCGTTTAGAAGTATTTTTAACGAGTGCACGCGTTAGAACTCGCCTTGTTGCTACTTGCCGGACCAAGGAGGTAGATAATAAGAAAAGAATTATCATCGTAGATTTAGTATACACTATCTAATAGGCTAGTGTCGATTGGTGCGAAGTAACAACTAAGTCAAACATCGATTATGATGCTTAATATGAGGTAAAGGTAAGGTTTAGTAAAGCATACACACGTAGCCGAATCAAGGTGCGGAGTGAAATTTCTCTAGTTTCCGAACCAAGAATTAGGGATACATAACTTACCACTTTGCATGCAAGATATTAGGAAAGGATTGTTATAGCTAGAATTACCGAGTTATGAACCTGTGGGGAACACTTAAGCCCTAGTTACTCTCATTACTTGATAAAAATCAAATCTTTGAACTTGTCTATTTAGAAATAGCTAATTAGATGTTACGTAAAAAAAACCTTTTTGTTATTTGTTTTCGGAAAGGACTTGACTAAATAGAAGTAATAGTAGGTTAAAGTTAAGTCTAAATCATTTTCCTCGTGGGATCGATCCTAACCTCATAGTTGGGTTCTGTACTTGATACGACCGCTTATACTTCTTTTCGAGAAGTAAATTTGAGCGTATCACATCCCTAGTGTCTAATCCAAGGGATTAAATGAGTCTCTTAATGACCGGGATAGCCAACTTAGTGGGGGGAAAATGACGTACGGCTATGCTACATGATGATATGACCTTAGCTAGACTCATGGTGTATGCACAATCAATTGAAGTATCCAAACTAAGGAGGACGTCAAGAAACTTGAAAAGGAGTGGTGATAGTGATCAAGTGCAACCTAGGTTCAAAAAGAGGTCTCAAATTCAATATGGACCTAGTGCTCCTAAGGTGAAGTTTTAGAAAGGAGTTGGTTCTCACAATGGCAAACCTACATGTGCCACTTCTGGTAAGAAACATTATGGTGAGTTTTTAGTGGGTACCGGGAGTTGTTTTGGATGTGGAAAAGATGGACACAAGGTTAGAGATTGTCCTAATAGATATGGTAAGAAGGTTGCTCCTAGTGTTCCAAAGGCTGATGCTCCAACAAAGAGGCGTTTCTATGCACTCCGGACTAGAGGAGAGAAGAAGGATGAGAGTGATGATGATGTTGGTAAGTCTTATTTCTCTTGCTATGATATGAGTTCCTTCTAAGTGGGGGAGTTTGGTTATAGATGGGGTAGAGTTGTCCTAGAAGTTGTTGCATATTCATGATGTTTAGGAGTTTGGTTGAAATTGAATTTCATTAACTTCTTGCATTGTGTGTTTTATTAAGCTATGATCGTGTTGTAAAAGGTGTTTATATGATTTTACCTTTCATATTAGCATGTCTATATAATGAATTGCATAAGATTGCATTTTTGAAATTTTTTTGCCTAAATCACTATAGCACTGGACTACTCACTGTTAAAAATTTTCAAAATTTGACTAATTGATTCTTTGGTCTAAAATTATTGAAAAGTTGTTATAACTGATGTGTATGAGTATAATAATGAATATAAATGAGTTTTTACTATTTGGAATGAAGCATGTGAGATTTGTAACATAATGAGTTATAAAATTGTATTTTAATTTCTTGTTGTGTTCTGAATCTCTTGACTATGTGAAATTGATGTTTTATCCTTAATAATGTGTTATATGGTTTGGTTATGTGCTTCTAGTTTATTCTCTATTCTTGGAAGTGTTCGTAAAGTGGCAAGTGTCATTCGAGGACGAATGTTGTCCAAGTGGGAGAGAATGTAACATCCCAAAAATGAATTAGGTGAACTAGAGCCTAACATTGTGGTCATGATTGTCTAAGGTACTAAATAAGTCTATAATGTTGTATAGAGGCAGTAGCTAAGAGTTTAGGTGCATTGGAAGTGAAACGTCAAGGGACGACCAAGACATTTGACGACTAAGTCACCTAAGTGTCTCATATGTGTTTATGTGTGGTTATCAGGTATTAAGGTCTTAAATGAGTTTATCTGATGTATATAGGTAGTGTGTCATGTTTCGAGAAGTTTGGAGGTCAATCGCTCAAGAACGTCCATAACGTTCGAAAGATGTGCCTTCAAATGAGCTTGTGTGTCTAAGCATGTTTCATCAAGTTTTACGTGTTCGTTTTAAGTGAAATTCATGTGAGAGGTCCTAAACTCGTATACGGTCATGTTTGGGTTGTAAACGTCCGGGAAAATTATCCCCAAGGACCATCCAAGGGTCCTTGAGGAAGGACCCAAAGTTGGTGCCTAGGATGCCCAAGACATCCCAAACCACGGAAGGCAATCGACGGCCCGTGGGTCAGTCGACGCCCCGTGGGTGGTACTCCGTTGATTGGGACTTATACTAGGGGTGGAAGGACAAAGGGAAGGCCTTCGTCCCAGACCACGGACCAAGGGACGGTCCGTTGGTCAAGGGGCGGTCCGTCGGTAGGGAGGCCGTCGTTCGGGACTTAGCCTGGGGAGCTAAGCTCCCGTTGTTCAGTCTCTGAACCCATTTACGTAGGACAGGATGGTCCGTTGGTGGACTGACGTCCCGTCAATGGGCAACCGTCAGTGGGCACTGTCCATGCGTGCAGTTCACTACCAAGTGAGGGGTGAACTTGTAATTTCACCCCACTTCCAAATAAGGACTTTGGTGGTTCCTAAGGGTTATTTTGAGTATTTTAAAGGTATTTATAAGTCTTTAACACTTAGAAGATTTCATTCTTCAAAAATCAAAACCCCAAAATCCCTTAGAAATTCCCTAAGACTCCATTAAAGCTAAAACTCAAGGAAGAGTTTGTATTGGTGATTTGAGTGGAGATTCTTCATCGAAATGAAGGATTAGCATTGTTGAGGTATTGCTTTTGATCCTTGAAACTCATATCATCAAGGAGACCAATTTTCAAAGATGTTTTCTAAAGTTTTGTAAAGTTGAATTGACCTATTTCATGATCTATCATGGGTTCTTGCATTAAAGGTTTTTAATCATTGTTTAGTGATTGAATCGTAGTTATTAAGGTGATTTTAACTCAATTAACCTATGAACCCATGAAATTGATGAACCCTAGTTTTTGACTAATTTATGGGTTACTTGATATTGGTCTACTGCTTATGAATTAATGTGTAGTTTCTTATGGGCTTTCTAATGATATAAGAATTGTATTCAATTAATATCTAGTTTGTCTTAGATTGTTGAATCTATATTGAATTGACTTATATTTCATTGAGTATTATAGTTTATGTATTGAATTGATGTTCATGTCCATGGGTAAGGGCCTTATGATGATCATGGACTTGTCGGCAACTACTTGAAGTAATATGGCTATTTGTGTAGTTGATTATGTGATGTATGATCATATCTACCTATATGTGAAAGTATGTGATATTCTATTGATACTATTTAGGTAATCATGTTATGCTATGACAATGTGTTAAGTGTGTAGTCTTAAGAGTTGATACATAGTTGTTCCTAACTTAGCTATATGAGTCTATAATAGTTATGTTGATGATGTTAAGGTAATGAATAGGTTGATTAAATGATGTTACGGGTCATTCCTAAGTGTCTAAAGAATGTTATGCAATATGAATAAAGTGAAGAATGTGGTGTCTTGTTTAGGTAGACTTGTGTCCCTTACTTGATGCATGTATGAATATGAGTATATGATATCTTGACTTAGGAAGCTAAACATTCTTAGTCTTGAATGAATGAATGTTAGGTGAGACCTTGAATGATTATAAGAGGGTCCTTTATGTGAAACCTTGAACCTAGTGGTAAGGTTATGAAACTTGAAGTCGAAAGTCGTAATGGTATCCTTCATGTAATGAATGATGGACTTAAGATTGATTGGCTGGAACAACATCATATCAATCCTTAGGAAAGTCATGATGAGCTTCTTGTCGCCATAAAAAAGGTAGCCCTAGTGGATCTTTCTTTGGTAGGGTAAATGTAATTGGGTTATGAACTTGATATGGAACCCTATTCTTTGAACCTTAATGTGAATTAATCTATGAGAACGAAGGCTAGCACCGAGTGAGTATGGCAAGGTAAGTAGTTCTAGTTAAAGAATGAGGCTAGAATACAAAGAAGCCCTTCATATTCCTTAACCATGTGCCTACATGGGATGTGTCTAAGTTCTACCATTGGCAAGTAGAACAACATCATCGGAGTAGGATAAAACTCCGGATTCCATTCTTTGCTAACATGGTCTATGTCGGTTATTGCTTATTCTCATCATGTGGGATACCTATTAGCATTAGAGAATTTCTATGAGGTTTAGGTGGTGCTATGGGATGCTATCTAGACATTGCACAATAGGCTTTGAAGGTGTTAGTAAGAGTCACTAGGTCTTCTCCAAGACCATTATTTGAATGTCATTTATGTATTGTATGTCTCTTAAATGAACTAAGTAATGTAATGAATTAATGATATAAAGCATGAAATGAATGAGTACCTAATCTAAAGTGACTTAAGTATTCCTTAGTTAAAGTGTGAAGAGGGCATAAAGGATGATCTCTTCATGTCTTATCTATGGAAATCTTGAGAATGACTCTAGTTCGGAAAGTTGGTTGTTATGTTTGACATGATCTAAACTTAGGAAGTATGAAAGATTATTTAGGTAACCTTGAAGAGGGTGTATGGGCTTTATCTTCTAGGAGTACTTAAGTAAGCCTTTCGATAGCCTTGGTAGGGGACATTGTCATATTATGCATGTTGTGTATGTTGATGTATTGTAGGTGTGTATGTGTCTCATTATGAGTAATCTTGAAGATCGTTTAGGCACATCTAGAGAGCATGTATGGGAGGTCTCTCTTTGTGTGAATTAAGTGAATCTTAGGATAGATTTAGGGAGAAGACTACATGCTAGATGGTGTTTAAAATGAAGAGGAGAGACTTCACTGTAACAATGAAGCAATTCACTGTACAGTGAATATGGGTCACTGGAAAGTGTCTCTTTAAATTGTGATATTTGGTTTAAATGATTTCTTATGCGTTTCTAAGTGTATAAATTTTGTTCTTATGATGAAATTATGATATTTAAATGAAAAGATGCATATTTCCAGAATGTCCGTTTTTATTTTTATTTTTATGCATAATGTCATACTTAGTACATGTGGTTGTACTAATTCCATGCTTTTGTCTATCTATATAGTTCTTGGTAGGTGAAGAGTTTTTGGAAAAAATACTTGGATTTGGAAGATCATTCAAGAGAAGTTGAAGTATGTCCTCACTTGACTCGAGGTCATATATGTCTTTGTTGTTTCGTTTATGAAGTATTGTAATATACTTAATAGTCTTATGTTTTCTATTTCGTATGGGCCGTGTCCCAAGTATTCTTGTGTCTTAAGATGATGAGATTGAGACTTAGTATTTCCTATTACTTTTATATGAAAGAGTTTTTAAAGACTATGATATTGTTTTGGAAAACGTTTTAATTCCGCACTACTTTTCATTATGTATATGCGATGAATGATATGAAGGGCTTGTATGAGACCTCCAAGAGGTCGAGTATGCCGGTTGCAATCCAAGATTGTGCCCTAACTTCTAGGGTGTGGTCTTGGGATGTGACAGAATACATAAACGAGAGAGACTCTCCCCTTTACAAGAAAAGTCTAAAGAAAACAAAGATCCTACTCTAATAACTACATCAAACAAGACGTAATCATTTATATGTAGGATGAATAACAGTATGTATATTACATATTATACAACATGTAAAACATAAGGTAATTGATAAGTTATTGCTTTAATCAGACAATCGCTATGACTCATAAACCTCTACTTCTAGATCTTTTCATTGGTCTACTAGTATTCGTAGATTGAAGATTATGTATAGTTGTCTTTCTTCCTCTTGGTGGTGACCCTTGTTTGTCTCTAATATCTTGTATTTCGTCTTTATATTTAGTTTGAAAGGTAGATTTAACTTCCTCTTCATCTTCATTCATGTTGTTCCTTCTTTTTTATAGCATTTCTTCTTTTTTTTTTTTATTCAGCCTCTACTTAGATTTGGTGTTACTGTCTTGAGGTGAACTTCCTTCCTCTTGATTTCGACTTTTCTTATCATGTTGTTGACTTGAGCTGTGTACTGCAAGAGATTGTGTAGGATCGGATGGCTCCTTCTGCTGGAAAGGAGTTGTAATGCTACACTCTCCTGCTTGCTCAATCAATCCTTGTCTGTGTATTTCCTTCCCCTACAAATCAGATTCTATACTATCCTCTATTTTCATATTTTCTCTTCCTCCCACATCTACACAAATTCTATTAGTCTCACATATAATAGGAATGTGTTGTGATAGATGGGATTGTGAAATCATACCTGATATATCTGCTGCATTTTGAATTTTACCTACTTCACTTTGTGGTTGGCCTTCATTGCATGTTGGTTCGGAACTAACAGCTGCAGCATCCTCTTTTGGTGCATAATTGTGCAGCTCCATCTGAGCTACTGTACATTCCCTCTTTTCCCCAATCCCACTTACTCCCTCGTCAATATTAATTACATTAGTAGCACATGAAATTGGAGAAATTTGGGATACATGAAATGATACATGGTGCACTAGTTAAACTTTCGTTTTAACTAGTGTGATTTCTCCTGACCCTTTCTTGGTTGCATTATTGATATTTTCTAACTGCGATTTTATACTTGTAACCTGTTCCTGAATATCTGGTATAGCTGTGACATGTTGCAGATTACCCAAATTATCTGTATGGCTGCATGGGATGTTTGTTGTAAATGTTGCACTGCCTGTACATCTAAACCCATTTGTGTATGACCTGCATGACATATTTTTTGTGTATTTTGAATTGTCTGATGCTTCTTTATGATAGGATTGTTCCTTTCCACTTGAGCTCTAGTCACCTGTTCCTGCTCATCCAATTCAGCAAAATTATTAGAAGTAAGAACAGTAATTTGCATACCTGTTTGAACTGATTTTTGCGACTCCTCTAGTGTCATAGCTCTGGCTTTCCAAGAATTCTTAGTGACGTGTTCTTTCTTCTTAGTAGCCTTAGCTTTCTGCATTTGCCAATTTTCAGCACCTTGATCCATTCTTCCATGATCATGATGTATTGGTGATATAATGTTTGCATGTTGTGGAGCTTGCTGCAAATCTCCAGCACCACAAGTAGGTTTGTCATTGTTATTTTTTTCTGCATTATTCTTAACCTTTTTTCCAGCTTCCATTTCTTTTCTTTGTGGAAATTCCTCATCCCTTAACTTAACAGTACACTCATTGATCGTGTGGCCTTGGTGTTTACAATAATGACAATATGCAGGTACATGTTCATACTCAATACATTACAACTGATCTTTATTCAAATCCTCTTCAGCATAACCAATCCAAACGTGTTTAGGTCTATCCATTGTAAGATCAAGTTGAATCCTAACCCTTGCCATACTACCCCTAGTCTTGTTAACAATATCATTGTCTAAGTATAGCACCTTTCCAACTGGAGACAACATGGCTGTTAATATATCCTTATAATAACAATGTCAAGGAAGCTCCGCAACGGCTATCCAAACAGGAACAATTGGAGTTTCTTCAATAGGTTTAAAGGTCGGAGTCCATGTTTGAATTCTCAGAGGCTGTCCCTCAATAGTCATTCTTTGTTTAGTCCAAACTCTTACGAACTCTAGTTCATTATCCAAATCAATGTAGACATGCCTAACATTGAAATGGGCAATTTTAACTCCCCCCAAAAGCTGAGTTTGGTTGATGAAACTCTGTGTAATCAGCGTAACTTTAGGCATGATATTACTAAACTTGCCTATAAGTGTATACTTACACCTATCAGTCCAATTAACTAGAAAGTCTTCTTCACTAAAAATAACAGCACGTCTTCTTTGCTTCGTAGTAATCTTAGGTGTTCTAAACTCAATAGGAGCTGCAGTTTTTGCCAAATTGCATCTAAGCCTAGCAGCATATGTTTGGATAACTGTATAAGGTGCAGGTTACTGATTACCAACTTGTTTTTTATCTTTAATCTGTCCATACCCTCTTTGTCCTTGCAGACTCAACGTGACTGTTGTTTAGGTCGCACAAAGTTATTGGATATTTGATAAAATGGTTGTTGATTAGGCCTAACAATAGCACCAATTTCACCCCCCCTTCTCACCATTTTTTATAGAAGTATTATATGCATTTGTTGCTGCAATGATGTGATCATAGCTGGAAATACTACCAAGAACCCCAGAATTTCCATCCCCACTACAACCAACAACATCTAAACCAACATTTTCCTTATCAATATTTTGAGCATTAATATTCCTAGGAGCAATGTTAGCTGGAATGAATTTACCTGCAGGTGCATTGGCTTCACTTCGATCACCAATCATCTTCTCATCAATATTCCTAACTCGTACGGTGATCACATCTACAGATTGTCCTTGACACAATCCACCAGTCCTATCAGCAGCAAATGCATTTACATAGCCTTGATAAGAACTCGATCGATCACCAAGAAACTGCGCAGGATGCTGGTGAGCACCCTTACTGTGACTCGTCTCCCCTGCACTTGGAATTCTTGATTGATCATGGTCCTTAGCTTTGGCCAAAGAACTGATGACAATCTCCACCATCGAATTAACAACATCTTCTACCATGTTCTTGTTAATTTCGTGAAGATGTTCTTGAACATGGAAATTTCCATCATCTTGTGGATTATGAGTAATATTATCAATTTTTCAAGATTGATGAACACCTTTAATCTTTGAAACATTCCTTGAAACTCATCCTCTCCAATGTGGGTCGGAGCTCTTTCACCCCACCCAAACTCAAATCGACGACTGCACTACGTTTTGGATTCGATCTCTCTGCCATTTGTTCACTCTGTTCACTCGGAAAAACCCCAGTACTTGGATTCACGAAGGCCATATCAAAACCTGATAGAAAATCCCTTCTCGCTTCAAGCGATTTACTTATTCTTCGATCTACACCAACGAGATCCAGCGAACACCCACCAACATTTGGATTCGTATCAGAACTTGATCGGAATCGATCTTCCTTCGAAATGACTACGAATCGAACTCCACTCTCGGGAGTTAGAACTGTGACTTCAGCTGATTTTTCAGAAGAAGAATGATGTTGCGCTAAATATTCCATTTTAGCCTTTGATTTAACATGTAGGGAACCAGAATTCGCTAACTCAATAACCTTCTTTGCCCATTCCAATTCCTCTTCACAGATCGCACCATGAATCGTTTCTTCACGCGGCAAATTCGAGGGATTGTCTGAAGAATTTGTGGATTGTTCTTGTGTTTGTTCATCCGTATTAGAACTTTATGAATATTGGTCCTTATCAGGTGGCCGACGTTCATCCACCGAGGGTCCATGATATACACTTATGTGATGGATTTTACTTGATTATGTTTTATATGTGATTATTGACTTGTTATATGTATTTTAAATTCTTTTATGAAGGTTTATATAAAAATGTCATGAAAGCTTGTTTATATACTAAATGTCCCCTTTTCATGTTTTTTGCATGGCTTTCATATTTCGTGAATAAAGTGTGCTGACCCCTTAATTTCCCTTTTTGGACTAAAGTGTAGGGAATCAGAAGTCTTGGTATGCCATGGATGATAAATTGGTTTGTAAGGATTGAAGATGGAGTATTGGTGAGTCCTCAAAGATTCAAGGACAAGACCCACATATTTCTTTTATCTCTATAATTTTTATTTTATGTCTTGTATGGGCATAGTCCCAATAATGTACATTCAAAGTATTAGATGGTTTATTGAGACATTGTATAGTGAGATGGTTTTAAAAGTGTTCGTGGTGCGTATTAATGAAAGTATTCTTTGTGTGTGAATAAAGTTTTAAATTCTTACTTATTTTGAGAGTATATTGTACAATGATCATACAAGAGGCTTGTATGAGACTTATCTGGGTTTCATATGCCGGTAACTTCCAGGGGATGCTCTCAGGTCGTTACACCGTTGGTGAGACCTGCAGTTTTCTGCAGGGTCTCGGCCAGCTCAAGGGTGGTTAAGCTAATTCACCTAGCTTTCTAAAAATTTGTTGGCGGTTTCTTAAGGTTATTTTGGGTATTTTAAGTGGGTTTATAAGTCTTCAACATTTAGATGAATTCATTATTCCAAATCAAAACCCAAAACCCCAAGGAAGAACTCTCTGAACAACATTAAAACTTAAAGGAAGCTTGGAGCTTGGAGATTGATTTCTCCATCAAATCTTCTCAATTTTTGTGGCCTAGCATCAATTAAGGTATGATTTTCATCCTTGAATATTTTTTCTTCAAGGAGACACACTTAAAGGTGTTTTCCAAAGACTTCTCAAAAGATGAACTTCTAAGTTGAATTCTTGCAATGGGTTCTTGGATAAAACGTTTTGAATCAATGTTTTATGATTGAATTGATGCTAAGTTGATGATTCTAAGTTAGAAACTCCATGAACCCATGCAAATCTTGAACTACTTATTTTGTGTATATTATGGGTGATTTGATCATGTCTCTATACTATTGAATTCTTATGTAGTTTACTTTGGGCTATTGAATTATGATAGAATCATGTTAGAATTATATGTAAGTTGTCCAAAATTGATGAATTCATATTGTATTATCGTGGATCATTGTATATTGTGGATTATTGGATTGAATTGGTGATTATGTCTCTCGGTATGAGCCTTGTTGTATTGCATTGGTTGAATTGGCTATGGATTGGAGTTGTTAAGATTTGATTGGTGGTATGTTGACCTAACCATTACTATATTGTGTAGTATAGGTTTTCAATGATGATGTTTGGTCCGCTTATGGTGGCGGTGCTTATGTGCTATACTTGTGAATAATGTGGTCTCGCCAACATTACTTTATGAATTGTGAAAGAATGTGGCCTCGTCTGCATTACTTTATGAATTATTGTATTATCATGTTATCTCTTTTATATGGGATCATTGTGAAGGTCTATATGAGTTATGTGTATCCATGAAGTCATGTATTTGTTCTCCTAGTTGAATATAGGTGAGCATGATAGGCTATAGTGATGTCTTGTGTGTGTATACTTGATGTTGAAGTGTTAATCTTCCTAGTTGACTACATAATCATTAGGATGAGTTATGTTGATGATTCTATAGAAGTGTGTAGGATGACTTGCAAGTGTACTATGTAGTCTCTATGTGCTTATTGAATTTTATGCTATATGTGATAATGGAGAGTATATGTGTCTTGTTTGGTAGACTTGTGTCCCTTTTTTGATATATAAAGAATGTGAATATGAATCCTTGACTTTAGTAGGCTAAACCACCTTTGTCATGAATGTATATGTATGATTGGAATATGATCTTGAATATGGTAAAGAAGTTCATTTATGTGGAACCTTTTAGAAAGAAGGTTATGATATCTTTAAGGACCCCAAAATTAATTAGGTCCAAATAGAGCCTAAAATGTGGGGACATGAGCTTATAAGGTCCAAAAAGGGTCAAATATGGTGTTTAAAGGCAGTGTTTAGAGTTTAAGGGAGTTTAGAGGTGAAACATCCAAGAACATCCGGTGACGTTTGAAAGTTAGCCTTGAGATGTGCTAGCGTGCCTTAGTATGTTTCATGAGGTTTTAGGTTGAGTTAGGAGTTCAAATTGATAGGGATGGTTCCTAAAACCTAGAAGGACGTATTCAGAGTTGAATCATCCAGGTACGACTCCCCAAGGAGCCACCTAAGGGTCCTTGAAGAGGGACCCAACTTGGTAGAAAAACTGTCAAAACAGTTCCAACCAACGAGGGGCACCAACGGACCATAGGGCCATCGACGCCCCGTTGGTGAGGGGCGTTGGTTGAGACATAGATCCATGAGCTTAAGCCCCAATTGAAGGGTCTCTGACCATAATGACGGCCTACCAGCACGGCTCTTTGTCTGGTCGACGCCCTGTAGGTTACAACCGTCGATGCACCCTGCAAGAATTGTGCAGCTCACTGTAAATTGGAGGGGTGAATTGGAAAATTCACCCCACGTCCAAATAATTATATGGGAGGTTATTTTAGGTAGTTTAGGAATTATATGAGTATTAAAACAATAAAAGACCGTCTTAGACTCTAGACTCCAAATTAAAATCTCTCTCTCACTATAGAACTGTCAAGAACACCATTGAAGAAGATTAAGAATTGGGGGCAGCAGATTAGCACGATTTCTTCAAGTATTAAAGCTAGGATTAAGGATCTAATATAAGGTATGTGAATCTTATTCATCCATATATTCTTCCATCCATGGATTCCCCCTAGTTTTTCTTCAATAGTGAATCCAAAGAACCCCAAACAAGTGAGGGTTTTGATTGTATTGTGGGTAAGGTATGTTTGTGATCCCAATAGAGTGGGTAACATTCATTTATGTTCATGTGATGTTTATGTACTGTTTTCATGGTGAATTATAGTAATTGAACTTGAAGGTGATCATGGTGGTTTTAGGCCATTAGAGGCTAGATGAAGATTTTATGTTAATCTTCTTAATTAAATTGAATTCTTTGCTATTTGATCATGATTGAATCACCTAGATATGAATTGAACTAGGATTAATTGATCTTGGTTGGTCTTTACTTGTAAAGATGAAATTGAACCTATGTCATCATGTATGACTAGAATTGCCTTCTAATGATCTAATTGAATAGATTAACATGAAATTGAGAAGGAATCATGAGGGACTAAATGTGGTAATCGATTGTAGGGCTTATGGTCATTGTTGTTAGGGATTTGGGGGTAAAGTCTTGATGAGTATGATTGAGATGATGTTTCCTTTTCTCTTTTACACGTAGATATGAATGAACATGAGTAGGAGAAGCAAGTTCTCACATAGAGGAACCATAGGTTGACTTGAGAACCTAATATGAATCAATGCATAGTATACTAAGGTTAGCTTGAAGGTGAGTTGTATGTTCTCTTCTTGTGTAGTACACTTGGTGAGACAACACCAAGGATATTATAGCTTGAGTAAAGTACTCATGATAGCTTGAGATGGTAGATCTCAAGGGTATCTTGGGATAGTGAATCTCAAGGAGGCTTGAGCTGAAATACTCATGGTAGCTTGAGATATTGTAATGTCATAGAAGCTTGCGTTACATTACTCATGCTAGCTTGAGAAATGTGGTTCTTATGTTAGCTTAGGATGGACGAAGCAAGCTCTCCTATGATTAGCTTTGTCTTGTGTTTTAAGGATATTTGATCATGTTAGCTTGACTTGTTAGGACAAAACCACTTCATGGTAGCTTAAGGGGAAAGACCTATACTCTCCTAATGTTAGCTTTACTTGCATGTAAGGGCACTTCATTGTACCTTGATTTGCATGTATGGTGTAAGTCACAGATTAGCTTGAGATAGGTTTCTCATGGTAGGTTACGGTTGAGGATTCATGCTCCCCAATGATTAAATTTCATCTACATGATTGATTTCATGGTAGTTAAGATGGTTGTATCCTTCCTTAATTAGTTTGGTTAGTATGATGATATGCTTTCCATGGTATTAGGTATATTATGATAGTATGTTGATCTTAATAGACAAGGTTGCAATACAAGTTAGCTTGGATTAGATTGGTCTAGAGGAGTACTTAGTATGGATGGTAGAATGGGATGTCATTTATACATTGCACAAGCATGACTTGAAGCTACCTAGTACATGACCCTACATGATGTATGTTTAGCTTCGATAGGGACTAGGGTTGCATTCCATGACATGATTGACTTAATATGATAGTTCCTAGTTAATATGAAGTAGGTCTATTAGATGACTCCTAAGGTGACATGAACAAGTTAGAGTGATTTCAAGATATGCTTAGTGTGTGAGGTATTATGGGATGCTTCACATGCATTGAACAATTGTGTTTTGAGGTGGCCTAGGTGCATAGTGCTCATATGTTATGATGAACTTAGGTCTTAAGTATGAACTCTTATATGATTTACGATGCTTTATATTCATATGATATACATGATACACTTATGTCTTTATCTCTTATGATTATGTCTATTATTGACTAACCCTTTAAGATATCTTATGTTTGGTATGATAGTTGTCATACTTAGACGTATCGTACTAACACATATTGCCTACATGTTGTCCATGTAGGTTTTTGAGGGAGATTTAGTTTTCTTGAAGGGTAGAGTTCCAAGGTTTCCAAGAAGTGAAGACTTTATGAGTCCTCATAGCATCCGAGGACTACCACCACTATGTTGTCTTTATGTTTTTTCATTATGTTAGACTTTTATGGGTTGTGACCCAAGACTCTTGTTATTAAAGTTGTTATAGATGGTTTTGAGACATATGTTAGACGTTTTATGAAATGACTTCCGCATTACGATTTTAAAGAAAAGTTTTAATTCCGCATTACTTTTTGTATATATGAAATAAATGATATCTAAGGGCTTGTACAAGACCTCCGAGAGGTCACGTACACCGTGTGATGACCTAAGAATGCCCTAACTTTTAGGGTGTACATGCGGGTCGTTACAATATCCTTGAAGTTGAAAGTCGCAATTATATCTTTCTTCTTTGAATGGTGGACTTAAGGTTGGTTGGCTGGAACGACATGAGACCATCCTTAGAAAAGTCATTGAGCTATCCTTTTAACAATTGTAGGTTGCCTTAGTGGACCCTCTTTGGTAAGGTGTATTATCATTTGGTTATGAACAAGATATGGTACCTCTTCATATGCTCCTTTATGGAAATACTCTATGAGAACAAAGGCTAGCACCAACAGAATATGCTTGGTAAGTAGCTCTAGTTAAGATGGAGATTAGAGTACAAAGAAACCCTTTATATTCCTTAACCATGTGTCTACGGTTGTGTCCTAGTTCTACCATTGGCAAGTAGAACACCCTCCATGAGAGTAGGGTAGACTCCGGATTCCATGCCTAGATAGTATGGTCTATGTCGGTTATTTCCTATTCTCATCATGTGGGATACATGCTAGTGTTTTATAAGTACTATGAAGTTTAGGTAGTGGAATGGGACGCTATCTAGACATTGCACAACAAGGCTTTAAATATGTTAGTGTGTGAGTTCCCTAGTTCTTCTCCAAGACCATTATGTGAAAGTCCTTAATTTTTCAAAGTCTCTTAAATGGGCTAATGAACATAATGACTGAAGTTAAGGTATGTTAATGAAAAGGCATGTATCTAGATTAGTTTGATGATTGATTAGTTAGGGTTGGAGAGGGTGTATAAGTGGTCTTTTCTTGTGTTACTTAGGTGAGTCTTAGAGAAATTCTAGGTAAGGAGTTTAATTAATGAAATGGGAATAATCTTATCTTAGGTAATCTAAAGGATCTCTTAGGTGCGTGGAAGGATTGTATGGGTGGTCCCTTCAGAACTCACTCAAGTGAACCTTAGAATCACGTTTGGCAGGAGGGTCTCATGTTTATTTGTTTTGATGTGTTCTTGATGTTATCTTGATATGTGACTTATATATGAAGTTGGTGTTACATGTGGTTCTTATACTTATGATATGATGTTTTACTCAAAAAGAGCATGTTTCATGTAAATGTCCGTTTATCATGATTTTATGGATTATGTCATACTTAGTAGATGCATTGTACTGATTCCATACATTTTTCTATATCTAAAGGTGTAGGTGGCAGGTGAGAGGCATCTTGAAGAAAATATTGTAATCTAGGACTCTTTCAAGCAAATTTGGGGTATGTCTTCACTAGATTTGATGACATTACTATCTTTAGTTTCTTTGATTAAAAACATTGTATTAGACTAAGTTTTCTATATTTGATATTTGGGTCGTGTCCCTAAAATTCGTGAGTCTAAGTTGGAAATGTTGATACTTAGTATTTCTATCATTTTATATGAAAGATGTTTTGAAATATTATTTGTGTCAAAACTTTGAATTCCGCACTTATTTTCATACATGTATCAATGAATGAGGTCAAAGGGCTTGCACAAGACCTTCGAGAGGTCAAGTACATTGTGTGACGACTAAAGAGGGCCATAACTCTTAGGCTGTACCCTCAGGTCGTTACAGTTTCAAGCCTTTACATGTCAGTCTATGTATGGGAACCATTTATACTCAATTTCACTCTCAAATCATACCCCAAAACTCAACTACAAAACACTACAACACAGTAGTTCAACTTAGACTAGTTTCCGAACGTCTTGGACGTTCTTGGATGTTTGACCTCCAAACTCATCCAATTTTTACACTCTGCCTATAAACACTATAATTAACAATTTTAGGAATTTAAAACCTCATGAAACACATGTTAGTATCTAGTTTCACCTAGTTCGTTTTTAGGGGCGTTACAATTTCCCCCACTTGGAAAACATTCATCCTCGAATGCCACTTGCCACACTTCCAACACCTTTAAGATTAAAGACTCAAGACTAGAAGATCATAACTATGCCACATCATATTCAATATACATAGATACGAAGAACATCAACTCCACATAACAAATAGACTCAAAATACAACAAGAAGGTAGGAACTACATCTACAACTCGTCATGCAATAACACTCACATTTTTTCATTTCATATAGGTTGAACTTCCTTCTCCACATATTATCATGATCATATACATCATTTCTATACATAATATAACCAATTCTAATAAAAGAACAATTTAGTGAAAATTTCTAATAAATTACAGTGAAGTATGTCTACAAGTTCACTAATGCAACATCTAACAAATTTATTATGAAGGCGTGACAATTTGAGAGACAAGATCATAATCTAATTTTACCACATAAACATAACTTCATGAAAATCACATTGCAAGGATATCAATGAAATTCATTTTCACTCAAGACCCCTAAACAAAATGCAATATGCTACTATTACAATCTAACTCTCATGCTATAATAGAATAGAAGAAAAGAGACAACAACAACAACCCAACTATTCATCACACTCCCCCACTTAGGAAGAACTCATAACAACTAAAGAAAGAAAACTACAACTTACCAGCATCGTCACCCGAATTTGCTCCCTTAGCTTAGAGAGCATAGAAATGATTCCTCTTTGGTGCACCAACATCCGGATCATTAGGAGGAACTTGCTTGGACTCTCATCCTCTAGCCGCAATATTATGACAATCTCTCACCTTGTGATCATCCTTACCACAACCAAAGAACCCACTAGTAACAGCTAGACACTTTCCAAAGTGCTTCTTCCCACAAGTAGCACAAGTAGGCTAAACAACTTGGGAACCACCACCTCTCTCATAGTTTGTCTTTGGAGCACTAGAACCATCTTTATTTGGAGCCGTTACTCTAAAACATAGGTTGAACTTGCTCATAGGTTCTTCCTCTTTTTGCATCTCTATTCGTCCTCCCTAGTTTAGAATCTTTAATGGATTGAGCTTATACCATAAGTCTAGATAGAGTCATGTCATTATGGAGCGTGGTCGTACGACAATCTTCTTTCAAACGATTGTCAACACCGGTCACAAGCCTACTCATCTCATCCCTAGGGTCAGACACCAAGGATAAAGCATACTTAGACAATAGGATAAACTTAATGGAATACTCCTCAACACACATGTTACCTTGCGTAAGGTTTATAAACTCCTCAATCTTTCTCTCCCTCTTCTCATGGGGAAAGTACCTTCCTAAGAATGCTTCCTTAAGTCCTCCCACTCTAAAGGACCCAATTCAACCGGCCTATTATCTCTCCATTTTGTAAACCATACTTGAGCAACATCCTTCAATTGATACGAAGCTAACTCTGATTTCTCCCTAGAAGTCACTCCCATAGCATGCACTATCTTATACACCTCATCCAAAAAATTATGTCGATCCTCTCCCACCTTAGATATAAGGAATATAGGAGGATTCATCCTCACAAAGTCCCACAATCTAGAGGTCATAGTACTCTCCATAGCATTCACCCTAGGCCCAATATCTCTATTCACTTGAGTAGTCATAACTCGGGCTAGAGTAAGTATAGCCTCTCTAATTTCCCCATTATCCATAATCGGGGAAACCACCAGAATATTATCCCCTTGAGCCACATTAGGGACTTGCTCACCTTGAGGAATTTGAACACCTTGTGAAGATTGTCCACCTCAGGGCACTTGTTCACCTTGTGGAGGAAATCCCTCAATCTCCACTTCCTCATGAACCCTCCTAGACAATCTCCTCCTCGTATTCATATCCTATAAACACAAGATAAAATTATTAAGAAAGGAAACTTGTAACTTTTAATCTCTACGACACGACACAAGAGTTGAAAAGAAGGGAAACTCTATCGTCCTATAGCCTCTCGCTCATGGATGTGAGGCGACTCACACCAATGAACGGGATTCTACTTGACGTGGTTCTTATGAGACTTTGAATCCTATAGACTATTTCATAACCTTATGCTCTGATACCAAGTTTGTAACGACCCGCATGTACCACCTAGAAGTAAGAGCACTCTTGAGTCATTACACGGCGTACTCGACCTCTCGGAGGTCTTGTACAAGCCCTTAGACATCATTCATTGCATAATATATATGAAAAGTAGTGTGGAATTAAAACTTTTCACAACATCTTCACAAAATCTCTATTATTAAAAATATATGAATTTGCTAAGTCTCAAAGTAGCAATCTTAGACTCACGAATATCATGGGTCACAGCCTATACAATAATAGAATAGCAATAACAATGTCTAGTATAATGTCTTTCAAAACAGAAAAGCTAATCATATTGATGTCCTCAAATTAATTGAGGACATACCACGACTTTCTTGAAAGATGCTAAGTTCCAAGCTTCACTTCAACCAACTCCTCTCAAATTCCACCTACACCTTTAGAAGTAAACAACGTATGAAATTAGCACATTGAATGTACTAAGTAGGTGATATGCAATAAAATCATGCTAAAAGGACACTTGTATAAAACACGCTCTTTTTGAAGAAAACTTCATAACATAAGTATTTGAACCACTTTCAACATAAGATTCACATATAAGTCATATACCAATTAACCCAAATAATAACATTATAAACACTTCAAACCATGTAAGAATATAATACTCCCACAAAAGGCTATCCTAAGACTTACTTAAGTAAGACAAGAAGAGACCGCCCATACACCCTCTTAAATTTTACCTGAATAATCCTTAAGACTACCTAAGATAAGATTATTTTTTATGTTACATTCAACTCACCACCTAAGGTTACTCTAAGATTCACTTGAGTAAAACATGAAGAGACCGCCCATACACCCTATTCAAGCTTACCTAAGCAACCCTCAAAGCTACCCTATATAGAGGCCATTCTATTCAACATAAATTTTTTACAGACATAATCATTCATTAAGTTAATTAATAGACATTACATTCATTAAGGACTTCACATAATGGTCTTAGATAAGACCTAGGGAACGTACATACTAGTATCTTAAAAGCCTACTCATGCCATGTCTAGATAGCGTCCCATTCCACAACCTAAACGTTGTAGACTTTCTCTAACACTAGAATGTATCCCACTTGATGAGAACATGCATTAACCGACAAAGACCATACTAGCTAGGCATGGAATCCGGAGTCTACCCACTCAGATACAGGGTGTTCTACTTGCCAAGGGTAGAACTAGGACACATCCCATGTAGGCAGATGGTTAAGGAATATAAAGGGCTTCTTTGTACTCTAGCCTCATTCTGAAGTAGAGCTGCTAAGCATAACAAATTCACTCGGTGCTAGCCTTTGTTCTCATAGAGTAGCTCAATCACATAAGGGCATATGGAAATGTACCATCTCTTAGTCATTACCTAACAATATTTCACCTACCAAAGATGGGTCCACAAGGGTTGCCACTCAATGGTCAATAAGGATAGCTCAATGACTTTCTTAGATATCGTTTCATGCCATTCCAGCCAACCAACCCCTAATTCCATCATTTAAACACAAAAGATACTATTGCGACTTTTAATTTCAAGGATAACTTAACCTTCTTTCTGTATAGAAGGTTCCACATATTAGTCATGCTTAGAAGGGCACCATCATAGGTCTACCAAACCTAGACTTTAATTCAACATTTATTCATAAACATACAAGACAAAGTGCATATGCCTACAAAGTCAAGATACTCATATTCACGTACTTAGCATGTATCAAGTAGAGGGACATAGTATACCTATCAAGAAACACATATCATCTTCATGTCACATATACAATAGCGTTCAAGTATCATATAGGAAATAACCAAGTCAACTTATCTAGATACACTAGTAACACAACTTGATAAATTACCCTACTCTATAAAGATCACATATAGTCAATTAAGAGAGTTCATACTCCAATCTCACATATACACATAAAACACATAGTCTTTAACATTGATGATATTCTAGTCATCACATGATAATATAACTATTCATAGAGTAATACCGACAAGGCAAGGTTCATCATAATTCATAAAGTAATGCAGACAAGGCCATATTCATCATAATTATAGAACATAAGCATCTCCACCATAAGTGGACCATGCCAACCAACACAACTCAATACCTACTACACAATATATAGAGAATTAGGTCAACTTAACCAAATCCATCATCAACACCAACAATCCTTTAGCCATTCCAATTAATTCAATTCACAAAGTTCTTACAATAGCCATAAACATCAATCCAAACCAATAATCAAACTATACAATTGATCTATCAAGATATCATATGAAAATCACAAAATTAAGGGAGGCTATATAAAATTGTAACATAATTCATACATATATCAACATCCCATAACAATCTACATAAAAATTCAATACTATTAAGTCGTGATCAAATCACCCATATTAGAGCCAAAATAGGTGTTCATGATTTTCATGGGTTCAAAGGAATTTTGATCTAAAATGATTCAATTAACATCAATTATATTATAAAACATTGTTTGAAATCGTTTCATGCAAGAATCCACGGCTACAATTCAAAGTAGAAGATTTCATGTTTTTTATTATCTTGGAAACCATTTGAAATTGGCTCCGTGAATAGAATAGGATTCAAGTATGAAACACCATACCTCAATATATAAGATTATCCCACAAAATTGGTGGAGAAAATGTTGTAAAATCTGTCTTCTTCCTTGGAGCTTCAAAGCTTCAAAAATGGAGGTTTTGGAGAGAAGGAATGAAGAGGTTTTGTTTTGAATTTTGGGTTTAGCTTTGATTGGTGAGTCTAGTGGTTTTAAAAACCTCAATAACTGTCAACAAGTCATCCCCAAATTACCCAAAAGACCCTGCACTCATTGGACATTTTAACCAATTCAAATTTGACTTTAAAAAGACGCGACCAAAACTGGGAAGTCACTATGCGTCGTGGAGGCATTTTTGATTCATGGTTATGGAAAAGTTTCGAGACATAATGGTTCGCGATGGACCCGCGTCACAGGGCAAATATTTTGTTCTTCAGGTGCTGCTTGTGCAACGTGCAACCACAATCAAATCCTCGCTGCCTCGACAGCTTGCTTGGCCCATGTTTGGATCCTCCTTGGAGAGCCTTGGGATCATCCTTGGGGAGTCATTCTCAGAATTTTCGACCCTTTACATGTCATTCTATGTATAGGAACCATAAATACTCAATTTCACCTTCAAACCATACCCCAAAACTCAACTTTCAAATACTACGACACACTAGTTCAACTTAGACTAGTTTCCAAACGTCTTGGACGTTTTTGTATGTTTGACCTCTAAACTCATCCAAACTTTACACACTGCCTATAAACATTATAATTGATCATTTTATGACTTTAAAACCTCATGAAATGCATGTTAGGATCTAGTTTGACCTAGTTCATTTTTAGGGGCGTTACATAGGGTTTTTGGGTTTTTTAAGGGTTACGTGTTTCTTACGGATTAGGTTTTAGAGCTTAAGGTTTTTTGTGTTTTTATGTTTAAGTATTAAGATTTTTATGGATTTCGGGTTTAGAGCTTAGGTTTTTGTAAGGGTTTCTATCGGGGTTTAGGGTTTATTTTAGGGTTTATAGGATTTTGTGCTTCTAACAGTTTTCAACTTAGGATTTAAAATTTAGGTTATTTTTAGGTATAGGGTTTTAGGTTGAGGTTTTTACCTCAGTTTTTAGGTTACGGGCTCTAGGTTGTTTTTTATTAGGGTTTTTAGGGGTGTTAGGTTTGGTGTTTAGGGATATAGGTTTATTGTGGTGTTTTTTACAGTTTAGTTTATATTGTTTAGGGCCTTATACGATTAAGAACTTACTATTTGTTCTCTTTAGCGGGATCTTTTAGGGGGTTTTAGTGTTACATGTTTCTTAATGTTTTTTAGCGTATAGGTTTTTTTATGTGTTTTGACACGACCGAGGAGCACCCCCTAATCGTAATCGGCGTCTTAGTCCTATTAGATGCCTAAAACAAGACCTTAGCATACATCATCGCATTTCATAGGTCAATACAAATACGGGAAATTAAAACCTTACATGTGAAGTTTACATAGACTTCTCATTTATCTAAAATAGACTACATGGTCTCACACATAACCATCTAACATAGGAGAACAAGATTTGGGACATAGCCCTTACAATATTACAATATGTCTCATAAGAGAATAAAAATAGTTTTTATAATATAGGAAATGAACAATGTCTTTCAGACTAATCAAATGACATAAACTAGAGTAGTAGGCTTCGTCCTCGGACTTGACGACTCACCAACTTGTGTGTAACGTCCATAAAGCGAACTAGATGAAGCTAGAGCCTAACATTTGTGTCATGAAGTTTTGAACTTCTAAAAAGGTCTATAATTGTGTTTTGAGGCAGTGTCTAATGTTTGGAAGTGTTTGGAGGTCAAACGTCCAAGAACGTCTAAGACGTTCGAAAGATAGCCTTAAGACGTATTTGTGTGTTCTAGTGTGCCTCTGTATGTTTTACGTATTTGTTTTTGTTGAAATTGATGTGGAATGTTCGTAAAATATATACGAGTGTACTTGGGTTGGAAAATCTCGGGAAAGACTCCCCAAGGACAAAACAATGGGTCCTTGAGGAGGACCTAACTTGTGGGTCAAGACTACCAAAACAATATCCGCCTACGTGACAAAATGACGCCTCTTAGTCTTGGTGATGCTCCGTCGTTTACGGGGCGTAGCCCCATACATAATGTTGTAGATTATCCCCTTGATTGAGGAGTGTGTCAACCAATCGATGGTTGTCAGTACGGCCCGTCGATGGGTTTTCTCCCCATAGGTTGGTCCGTAGATGGTGACCTACAGATTTTGCTGCAGGGTCTCGCCTTAGCCTAGTATTCACCTAGTGTTCTAAAAATAGTTTGTGCTGTTACTTAAGGGAATCTTGGGTATTTTAAGTGAGTTTATAAGTCTTGAAACTTAATATGAGTTCACTTTTGAAAATCAAAACACAAACCCCATAGAAGAACCTCTAGAACTCCAATGAAGCTTGAAGGGATATTGGATCTTAGAGCTTGATTGCTCAATCAATTCTTCATCATTTTCGTGGATTGTCTTCATAAAGGTATGGTGTTTCATCCTTCAATATTCTTTCTTCAAGAAGCCAAACTTCAAAGTGTTTTCCAAGACTTCTCAAAATATGAATTCTTCTATTTATGATTTAATTGATGTTAATTTGATGATTCTATGTCAAAAAATCTATGATCCAATGCAAATCATGAAATCCTTGTTTTGGCTATATTATGGGTGATTTGATCCTAGCTTTATGATATTAAATTCTTGTGTAGTTTACTTTGGGATATTGAATTAGGTAAGAAGTATGTTAGAATTGTATATAAGTTGTTCTAAATTGATGAAATTCATATTGAATTATGTTATGTCTTTGTATAGTTTAGTATTGGTTTGAATTGGTGATTATGGCTATTGGTAAGAGCTTTTGTGGATCAAATTGGTTGAATTGGCTATGGATTGAAGGTGTTGATGGTATAATGGTTGTATATTTACCTAACCTCTTCTATATTATGTATTATAGATGTTTCAATTGTGATGTTTGGTATGGTCCACTTATGGTGGCGGTGCTTATGTGCTATAGTTGTGAAGAATGCGGCCTTATTGGCATTATTTTCGTGAATTGTGATATTATCATGATTTGACTTGTGATGATGATCAAGTAAAGTATGATTTTGATTATTTATATGTATAAAGTGATAACATATGTTCGTTTATTTGATTATGGGTGAGCATGGTAGACTATATTGATGTCTTTAGGTGTGTATACTTGATGTTGTGGTTTGATGTTTCCAAATTGACTATATGAGTCTTGTGATGAAGTATGTTATGGTTTATATAGTAGTGGATAGGGTGAAATATAGGTGATTTGGTTGTCCCTATGTGCTTCTTGAATGTTACTCTGTATGTGATGAGATGAAGTATGTGTGTGTCTTCTTGTGGTAGATCTATGTTCCTCTACTTGATACATGAAGAATATGAATATGACTCTTGACTTAGTAGGCTAAAGTACCTTTGTCATGTATGTATATGTGTGATATCCATGAAGTTGAAAGTTGTAATGGTATCCTTCTTGTGTGAATGATGGACATAGGGATCGCTTGGCTGGAACGACATAAAACTATCTCTAAGAAAGTCATTGAGCCATCCTTATTTACCATTATGTGGAATCCCTAAAGGACCCATCATTTGAAGGTGCATTATGATTAGGCAATGAATGAGAGATGGTACCTTTTGATATGCCCTTATGTGATGGAACTTACTCTATGAGAACAAAGGCTAGCACCGAGTGAATATGCTATGGGCAGTATCTCTACTTGAGAAGGAGATTAGAGTGCAAAGAAACCCTTGGTATTCCCTAAATATGTGCCTACATGAGATTTGTCCTACTTATACCCTTGGCAAGTAGAACACCCTCCATCGGAGTAGGGTTTGACTCCGTATTCCATGCCTCTAGTTTGCTCTATGTTGGTTAATACCATTATCATCATGTGGGATAAATTCTAGTAGTGGATAAGTACTAAAAAGTTTAGGTAGTGGATTGGGATGATATCTAAAAATGGCATGGGTAGGCTTTGAAGGTTTTAGGGTGTAGGTTTGATACGCTCAAATTTACTTCTCGAAAAGAAGTATACGCGGTCGTATCAAGTACATAACCCAACTATGAGGTTGGTGTCGATCCCACGAGGAAAATAATTTAGACTTAACTTTAACCTAATATTACATCTATTTAGTCAAGTACTTTTGAAAACAAATAACAAAAAGGGGTTTTAAGTAAGAAATATAATTAGCTATTTCTAAATAAACAAGTTCAAAGATTTGATTTTTATCAAGTAATGAGAGTAACTAGGGCTTAAGTGTTCCCCACAGGTTCATAACTCGGTAATTCTAGCTATAACAATCCTTTTCTAATATCTTGCATGCAAAGTGGTAAGTTATGTATCCCTAATTCCTTGGTCTGGCAACTACGAAATTTCACTCCGCACCTTGGTCCGGCTACGTGTGTATGCTTTACTAAACCTTACCTTTACCTCATATTAAGCATCATAATCGATGTTTGGCTTAGTTGTTACTTCGCACCAATCGACACTAGCCTATTAGATAGTGTATACTAAATCTACATTGATAATTCTTTTCTTATTATCTACCTCCTTGGTCCGGCAAGTAGCAACAAGGCGAGTTCTAACGCGTGCACTCGTTAAAAAGACTTCTAAATGAAAGAATTATCAATACATGCAAGACACTATTCTAGAATTATTAGTTTTGCTAGTTTTTACCTTGTTATTTACCCATGGTTCCCACAACCCTAGTTATGGATTTAGTTACCCATGTTAATAATCACACAATTCATATTAGTTTGATAAGAATTCATGTACTTACTTTGATGAGATTGAAGAAAACCCAGAAAATTACTTGAATTAATCAATAATATTGCAACAAACGATTTCGAAAAATAGATTAATTTCCAAAATCTCGAATTCAACAACTAGAACAATAAAAACTGAAAAATACCCAAGAGTCTAACCTCAAAAATGAGGTTTTTACAAGTATTTATAATAATAGAATCCTAACAAAAAAGGGAAACCTATTTAAGGAAAATCTGCCCCAAAACCGCGTCTGAGTCGACGACCTGGATGACGTACCATCGAGGCCAGGACGGACCGTCGTGGTCCTCCGTCGTTCCATACTTAGCTTCTTTTCAAGATGGGTACTGGGGCTACTTTCTGTTGATGATGACGGATGTGCAGGACGGTCCGTCGTGGAGATGACGGTACGTCGAGAGCCTCTGTAGCCCCACACTTGGTGAGAATTCCCCAATCTTCATTCAGCATCTCTTCCTCCATACGATGATGTCCACCTATGGACCATCGATGGGTCGACGGAACGTCGATGGCTCCGTAGGTAGTCACTTCTGCAGTTTCAGCCAATTCTTCCGCGTTTTCATTCTGGACAGATTTCCTGCAAACAAAGAGAAAAATACATTAAAACTAATACAAAAAGGCTTTAAACACACACTAAACTTAAGGAAAAAGCATTGAAAGTACCGTGAAAACACGGTACATCAACACCCTCAACTTAAATTTGTTGTTTGTCCTCAAGCGACGCACTATGACTCACCACAAAATCTTTGTACAAGAGTATCCTTATTTTAGCTTTCGCAATCATCTGGCTATCAATCCCGATTATTTTCATTATGTTTATGCATGCTATCACTATTAGGCTCGCTCATGCGGATCAGACCATGACACAGACTCACCACAATCCGACATCTATCCTCTTTGATCTCTCCCCAAGGTACCAATTTTTCGGTATTGCAACTACTGTCCTCGCTTCAAAAGAACATCCTCATTTTTCACACAACGATTTCAGTTTGAGTATAAGGATAATATGTCAACACTCACTCTCAGAACAACTTCACACCTCATTTATACTTATTGCCATAGGCTTGCCCTTATTTTCACTGCTTTAAGTTCACCATAATAGACTCTTAGGATCATGATAGGACTTTCTTAGCTTGTAACTTAGGCTCGGGGTCAGGTAGGATAAATTTAGATGTATTTTAGTGACTTATTGCCCTCATTGAGATAACGGCTAAGTTTCCTACCTTTTCATCATTTTATTCCGCCCTATTTCTTGATTTTCTTGTATTCTTTCACCTTGCTATTCTCCCTTCTTTCTCCTTTTGTGTAAGTGACTCTTTTCTTTTCTTACTTGTATTTTCAGATTTTCAAATTTTTCACTTTTCTTTCAACTTTTCTTTAGTCACTTTTCTTTTGTTCTTTATCTCTCTTTATTCTTTCAACCCCACTTTCCGGAGCATTCCTCATAATAGCCACCCTCAACTCATGGCTTTGCCATGAGTCAAGGTACACAATACCCAAGGTTGGGTCAGGGCCACGACAAGGTTGTTTTCCTGCATTAGCCACCCTCAACTTATGCTTTTGGCATAATCTGAGGTGCACATGTCCAAGGAGGGACCAGGGCTAACACATTGTTCCCAGAGAAGATCAGTTGAGGTGAAAAAGAAAGGTCTATTATAAGCTCAAATTATTTGGTTCAAGAAAGGATTAATTTCATTCGGTTTTCTGTTATCTAGGCTAGAGATTGGCTATCTTGAATAAGGGCCTATGATCCTTTCCTAATTGTCTATCACGGTTTACTTTTAGCAGGACTAACTAGGCAAGTTCTAGCTCAGCACCAATGGTGGAATATTAAAATCTTCCTCACACTCACTTGACATCTCATTACTCTACCAAATTATCAGAAACCCAGTTCGAGTATTAGATTTAGGGTCATGCAGTGGTGTATCTCTATGTTATGCTTAGAGCCACATATTTATCAGTTACTGTGCCTAGTCATGCAGCATTTTCTTTAAATCAGGACATCATTTTGTTTAGCTATCATGCTTCAGATCCCATTCTTATACTATGTACAATAGATACCAACATGCCGGTTCAACAATAAAATAACCAGTCTCTTGGGGGAAAAGAACACAGGCAAGAAAACCCCAAGAGAGGATCGTGAGTTGGGCTATTCAGACTTCACCCTAGCACTCACTTTCCATTTACCCAACCCCCAACAAAAAAGACATGCAATTGTCCCCAATGCATAAAAGTAAATAAAATAGAGTGGTAGATGAAGCAAACCTGAGGCGCAAAGCGCCGGCGATCAACAAGCTGGCGGGTCCGATTTCCCGGAACCCGCTCCCTCTGTAGTAGGGACACCATCAGTAGTGTCCTCAGCAATAACATCACCATTAGTAGTGCTCCTCTCATCCTATGCAACTCTAGAGCTAGACGCCCCAGCAACCACCTCTATAACCCTCAACTGGCGGGCCTCCTCATCAATCAGTGAGGCTCTCCTTGCAGCCTCCAACTCATGGCGCTCCTTCTTCTGTGCCCAGGACTAATCCTCATCTCTAGTCCGGTGACTCTTGGCATGATCTCGTGGTGGAGGTGGTGGCACATCAGTAGTGGCGAACAGGGCAGCCATCACCGTGTCCTCAGCAGGCTCTGCAGAAGGGGCCTCAGACTCAGGCACCCGAGCCTCCGGTATAGTATCCAAGTCTGCTCTCAGACTCTCCACAGAAGACTGGAGAGTCGTCACATCTACTGTAAGGGCTGGCCGAGCGAGCACCCGCAACTCAAAAGCATCCAAGCGCTGGTGAACCTCCATTATCTTTTGCTTAGTATGATGGGCCATCTTCCTCTCTATACGCTCCTCTGCCTCAGCGATGGAACTCTGCATCCAAGGCTGGATGTGATGCAGAACTGTGGCCATTTAGGCCTCTAGTTTCTGGACCCTAGCAAGCGGGACCAGTGTAGCATATGGAGTCGAACGGGAGGAGCTCAGAGCGGTGCTACCACCCAGGATAGACTCGACCAAAGTGGTGTCGGTAGGCTCAGATATAGCCGGATTAGCCCCTTGAGTTTGCTCTATCGTGGCTGCAAGGTTCTCACCTAGCGGCTGCACCTCTGCACGGGGCCCTCTGTTGGGAGCCAACTCATTGGCCTCATCTCGGATGAGACCAATATCCGCTGTGCCTGGCGGGGTCTTGATCACATTAATGTGCCACACGGGCACTCTTGCAGACCTGCACAATGCAAAAACCATGCACGGGAAGGGGTAAATAGTAGTAGCCTTAAAGACCCTCTCATGTATCACCGCCTGCAATAGCTATGCGAAGTCCACCTTGAACCCCGCAACCATGGCCTGCATCAGCACTGCACGATCCCAGGTGACTATGTTATCATCAGCAGTAGGGGAAAGGCAGTGTCGGACTAATAGCCATAAGAACTTGGTTGGGAAGGTGAGGTTGGCCTTCTTGATACTCCCCTTGGGCTCCCGCACCCAATAGGCAGCCTCACCATCTACGGAGAGGTACTGTGCAATCCACCGCTTGGTGGTCTCTCTCACCTCTGGCTAACGCTAGAACCGGCCATCTTTGATCAATTTCCACCGATAGTCAAACTCGGCGGTGAGAGGAGGCCGGGTGGCATCAACATCCGCGCTATAGAGAAATCTGTGGATGGCCGGCAAAGAAATGTCAACCCACTTACCGCGGACTCGGACGTACTCCAACGGTGCATGCTTGGCGGGGGATGCCCTCCTGTCCAGCTGAGATCGGAGAGTCGCCACATAGGAGGCATAGAACTCTCAGACCATCTCCTCGCTATAGGGGCCCACATCTCAGGCCGTCCACTCCAGCCGATGTCTGGTGAACAACTCATGAATGGACGGCATGGTGGGAAGGCTCCCCGTGAGAACCCGCCGCTCAAATGTCAGGGTCCGGGTCATGACCCCCTTGTCATTGGGCATCTTGGCATCAGTGTAGATCTGGTATTTACCCTCGACACACCACTAGTTGGGCTGATAAGCAACCGGAGCGGGGACACCAGTCTGGGGTGCTAGAGTAGGGTCAGCCTGTCAACCTCATCAGATGAGGCAGAAGCAGAAGCCTCATCAGATCCGTAAGCCTTCTCAGAGCCGGAAGCTTCATCAGAACCGGATGCCTCTACTGAGCCAGACGCTCCCTCTGAATGTGCAGCCGACCCAGAAGGTGTGCCGGTCAGTATGCGCTCCTCGTCAGACTGGGAGGCAGTGACTACGCCGGGCGCCACCCTCGTGGGAGTGGCTCTGGTGGGGCGGGCAGCAGGGGTAGCAGTGCGGGTGCCTAGTGGCACGTACTCCGTGTCACGCTCATCGTCTGAGCCTATGACCAGTCGGTTGGACGGGGCGACGGACTTGGAACGCCCTTGTGAGTAGACACGGCCGTGTTTAGGTGCCATTTGTACCTCCAAAGAGAAGTAGTTAGTACCAGTGGAAGAAGAAAAACACAGAAAAGGAATGGCAGTGCAAAAGTACAGAGTGCAGGACGAACCCATCGACGGTCCGTCAAAGGCACGACGATCCATCATAGGGGTCCGTCGAGGGACACTTAGAATTTTTTTTCAAAACATCAGAAACAAAGGTTTTGACAGTTGCGACGGATATGCAGGACGGACCGTCAAAGGCACGACGGTCCGTCATGAGTGTCCGTCGAGGGACACTTAGAACAAATTTTAAAAACGTCAGAAACAAATGTTCTGACAGTGTTGACGGATATGTAGGACAGACCATCGAAGGCACGATGGTCCGTCATGAGTGTCCGTCGAGGGACACTTAGAACAAATTTTATAAATGTCAGAAACCAAGGTTTTGACAGTGTCGACGGTTGTGCAGGACGGACCGTCGAAGGCACGACGGTCCGTCATAAAGTTCTGTCGAAGGACACTTAGAGTAAGAAAGGGAGTTGGGGTTGACGAACCCCAATGACGGTCCGTCGCGGGATCGACGGTCCGTCGACGGGGTCTCGTACTGACCTTCAGGGACACAGTTTTACAGCCAATTTGGTTCCCTATCTTACTAATTTGAAGTATTACTAGAAGCCTAAGTTTACCAAACAGTACCCCAGCATCCCATCATTCGTAGGGCATGAATTTTCCTAGTTTTAACATGGATTTTCGACAGCCTATCAAACCCTAGCTCAGGAAAACAATCATGCAAACACATGCCATTTTTTTTTAACAAGACACCCCCATCCCTTTCAATTTCAGTGTTATAAGAGACTTAGGACTTTTGTGTGTAAGTTTTAGCATGCAAAATGGTCCAAAATGAAGTACCCAAACAGTTAAAAATCACGGTAATCAGGACTATTTAACAAAAGTTAATCTAGCAGATCAGAACAACATACCTGACAACCATAGTAGAGGAGAAAGAGAATGAATCACAAGAAGTTGAATAGAAGCAACAACCACCACGAACACCGACTCGCAAAGTGTCTGAAGGAAATGGGAGATTTTGAGAGAGAAAGGAATTCTTGGTGTTTGGGGGAAATGTGGGAATCTGAGGAGTGAGTGGGATTTAATGGGTGATGAAGTGGGGGAAGAATGAGAGGAAATAGGGAGGGAAAACGTTTATGGGGGGTATATGAAGAGTTGGTAACTGAAAACTTTTAAAAACTTTTAATATATAGCCGGACGGGTCGAGTTGATGGGTGAGGGATCGACGATTCCCCTCGACGGACCGTAAGTTGGTCGATGGTCCGTCGACCCCTCCGTCGACGGTGCCTTAACTTAGAAAAATTGAAAGAACATACCTGGGCATGACGGATCCTACCAATGGTCCTTCTCAACTTCGACGGTCCGTCGATTAGTCCGTCGAAGGGTGCATCAGACCAGTTTTCTGCAGATTTTCTGGTGATGTGGTCCCTGCATATTGAACACCCATTAAGCTAATCTTTTTGTATTTTCTGGACACTTTTTGGACACGGACCCTAAACTACGCTCTAGCCAACACTTCTAAAGAAAAATGAAGGAACATTCAAAAGAGACATTAAATAATAAAAGCAAAAATAATGCAAATATTCCTAGAAAACCACGAAAGACCTATAGTTGGCTAGAGGATACATATTGGGTTACCTCCCAATCAGCGCTTGATTTAACGTCGCGGCACAACGGAGGAATCTTGATTACTCAGACTTCATCAAGATGGTATGCCTCGATCACTTCATTCGCCGTTTCAGCATGCCCCAGATAGATTTTGATGCGCTGCCCGTTCACCTTGAACCTCACGCCCTCCTTGTTCTCCAACTCAACCGCACCATGAGGGAATAGTTGGGTGATCAAGTAGGGACCAGTCCATTTGGACTTGAGTTTGCCCGGAAACAAGCGAAACCTAGAATTGAATAAAAGCACCAAATCCCCAACCAAAAAATCGCGCTTCTGATTCTTTTGGTCATGGTACTTCTTCATCTTTTCTTTGTAGATGGATGAACTTTCATATGCCTTCAAGCGAAATTCATCAAGCTCATTCAACCCGTTTAACCTCTGTTCCGCAGCCTCATTCCAATCCATTTTAAACTTCTTCATTGCCCACATGGCTTTATGCTCTAATTCAACCGGTAAGTGACAAACCTTCCCATATACAAGTTGGTATGGGGACATACCTATGGCAGTCTTGTATGCTGTCCGGTAGGTCCAAAGAGCATCATCAAGCCTCCTTGACCAATATGTTCTACTAGCATTCACCATTTTCGCCAGAATCTGCTTAATCTCCCTGTTTGACACCTCAACTTGCCCACTAGTTTGAGGATGGTACGGAGTGGCCACATTATGGCGAACCCCATACTTTTACAATAATCCCTTAAATAGCTTGTTGCAAAAGTGGGATCCCCCATCACTGATAATAGCCCTTGGGGTGCCAAATGTGGAAAATATGTTCTTTTTCAAGAACGCGGTGACACTTTTCACTTCATTATTTGCAAGTGCGATAGCCTCCACCCATTTAGATACATAATCGACTGCCACAAGAATGTACTTCATCCCATGAGAACTCACAAATGGGCCCATAAATTCAATGCCCGACACGTCAAACAATTCAATAACAAGAATGGGATTTAAAGGGAGCTCTTGCTTTCTCGAAATGCCACCATCTCTTTGGCATCTATCACATGCCTTGGCGAACTCATGAGCATCTTGGTGGATAGTTGGCCAATAGTAGCCACATTGCAAGATCTTGTGGGCAGTCCGGATACCACTATAATGCCCACCTACAGGCGAAGAATGGCATGCCTCCAAAACACTTAACATCTCAACTTCCGGCACACAACGCTGAATAAGCCCATCGGCACAACTCCTATATAAGTATGGTTCATCCCAAAAGAACTTTTTCACATCATGCATGAACTTTTTCCTTTGATGAAAGGACAAGTCCGGTGGGACGATATCACTAGCCAGATAATTTGCAAAATCTGCGAACCATGGAATCAAGTCATGGGAGGAAGCCAATACATGCTCATGAAGGAAAGTATCATCAATTTTAGCCTTTTGACCTAACTCCCTCATTACTTCATCTTCTAATCGGGACAAGTGATCAACAACTTGATTTTCGGTCCCTTTTCTATCTTTCACCTCAAAGTTAAATTCTTGCAGTAGTAATACCCAACGAATCAACCTTGGTTTCGCATCCTTCTTTGCCATCAAATATCTCAAAGCAGAATGATCAGTATTCACTATAACTCTAGTTCCAAGAAAATAGGATCAAAATTTCTCGAAAGCAAAGACTACTGCAAGGAGCTCTTGCTCAGTCACGGTGTAGTTCTTTTGGGCTTCATTGAGGGCTTTACTAGCATAGTAAAAGGGGTGAAGGATTTATCCCTTTGTTGTCCCAAAACCACACAAACAGCAGCCCTGCTTGCATCACACATAACCTCAAATGGCTTACTCCAATCCGGAGAAATGATGATAGCTGCAGACACCAACTTTTCCTTTAGCTCACCAAATGCCTTAAGACAGGACTGATCAAAATAAAACTTACACTCTTTCTCAAGCAACTTACACAAGGGATGTGCAATCTTTGAAAAATCCTTGACGAACCTCCGGTAAAAGCCCGCATGCCCAAGAAAGCTTCTCACACCTTTTACAAAGATGGGTGGAGGAAGTCTCTCTATCACCTCAACTTTTGCTCGATCAACCTCTATACCCTTCTCTGAAATGCGATGACCCAATACAATACCTTCTTTCACCATGAAGTGACATTTTTCCCAATTAAGCACAAGGTTGCAGTTTTCACACCTCTTAAGAACCTTGGACAAATGACTCAAACACCGCTCAAAGGAGTCACGAACCACTGAAAAATCATCCATAAACACCTCAATAGTGTCCTCTACCATATCGGAGAATATTGACATCATACATCTCTGAAATATGGTCGGTGCATTACATAACCCAAACGACATTCTCTTGAACGTGAAGGTCCCATAAGGACAAGTAAAGGTGGTTTTCTCTTGATCTTCCGGTGCAATAAAAATCTGATTATAACCCGAATAACCATCAAGAAAATAGTGCCACTCCTTTTTTGCAAGTCTATCCAACATCTGATCCATGAATGTCATAGAAAAATGGTCCTTCTAGGTCCATGCATTTAATTTCCGGTAATCCATACACACCCTCCATCCAGTCACCGGCCTCATCGGAATAAGCTTATTTTTATCATTGGGGACCACAATCATTCCTCCTTTCTTAGGTACACACTAAATAGGACATACCCAACTACTATCGGCGATGGGATATATCACTCCAGCATCCAACCACTTAATGATTTCCTTCTTCACCACCTCTTGCATAGGTGGATCTAAACGTCTCTGGTGCTCAATACTTGGCTTATGATCGGGCATGAGTTGGATTTTATGCAAACAAATACCGGGAGGGATCCCAATAATATCCGCAATAGTCCACCCAATAGCTCTTTTGAACCTTTTTAACACTTTCACCAAACTCTCAACTTGATGCACATTCAAGTCTGATGCAATAATTACCAGCAAAGTGTCACCATTTCCCAAGAATACATACCTCAGATGAGGTGGTAGAGCCTTAAGTTCTAATTTTGGAGCCTCCTCTATAGATGGTTTCGCGGGTGGAGACTCGCGATGCATCATATCTAACTCAAACTTCTTTGGCTTAAACCAAACATCACCTCGATCAAGTGCCGCGACCAATGACCCATACTCCTCAATGCAATCGCTATCAAAATTCATTATCACTGCCGCTAATACTTCTACACCCAGACGTTCTTCTATTTGTACCTCAGATGACTTTTCAACCTTGTAAGATATGGAAGATACGATTGGAGCTCACCACTCTGCCTCATGGACCTACAAATGTTAAAAGTCACTTCTTCATTGTTCAACCGAAATTTCATTTGCCCTTTCTCCATATCAACCATGGCTCTACCCGTAGCAAGGAATGGCCTCCCAAGAATAATAGGCACCTCAAAATCGACCTCACAATCAAGGATCACAAAATCGGCCGAAATATGAATGACTCCTTTACTAACACATCGTGAGTATCCCAATAGGCCTCTTCACCGTTCGATCGGCCATCAGTAGCCGCATCGCAGTGGGCTTTGGGTCACCCAAACCAACTTCTTGTAAATAGAGAGAGGCATGAGATTTATGCTTGCCCAAGATCACATAATGCTTTCGCAAAGTATAATAACCCGATTGTACATGGAATAGTGAAAGGCACCCGATCTTCTTTCTTTTGCACTAGAGACCTTGTAGCAATAGCACTACAATGCTGCATTCTATCATCATCCTCAAAACTGACCGATCTTTTCTTAGTAACCATATCTTTCATGAACTTGGCATAACCGGGCATTTGTTCAAGAGCTTCTATCAAAGGGACATTGATGGAAAGCTTGTTTCAACATGTTGATAAAACGCGGTATTTACCATCCTCGGTCTTTTTCACTAACCTTTGTGGGAATGGAGGTGGTCTAGGCATGGGGGTCACCTTTTGGGGTACCTCAGCTTCTTTCCCCGTTTTGTCTCCTAACTCACCACTAACCTCCACTACCTCATCATCACCTCTTATCACCTTTTCTACACCAGACGGCATCGGTGGGTCAATGGTTTTGCTTACCACCTCGAGTTGTGACTGCCATACAATGTCCATCATTTTTTCGGATTTTGGACAGTGTTGCTAGGAAGAGTGCCCGTTGGCGTGGGTTCACAGTCGAAGACAATTGGGCCAATTGCAACTCAAGATGCTTGATCGAGATTGCATGTGTATCAACTTTCTGCCCAATACTCGCTAAGTCACTCCTCAACTCTTTAGTGTGCTCATCACTAGCATCGAACCTCCTCATCATTTTCTGCAACATATCCTCGCGCCATACTACCTCCACCGTCCCTAGGAGTAACTTCACGATTTTGAGGTGGACATAGGGCCCACTCCTATCATTTCTGTTACCATAGTTACCCCGGTTGAAGTTGTTGTCGGGTTGTAATTCCCATCTCGGACATAATGACCCTCTCGGTTGTAATTACCATAGTTCCGACCTTGGTTTCCTTGACCTTGGCGCCAATTCTCCTGATTGGAGCCTTGGGCGTTTGGTCGGAAACCCCCGCTCATTTACCGCATAAGAGTCCTCCTCATAGTAATACTCATCAGTCGGCGGTGGTTTTAGACAAGTAGTTCACCGCATTTACCTTTTGCACCCCAGTGACATGTTTCAACACCAACCCAAGCTCAGTTCTCATTTGAGCCATTTTCTCACGAATCTCATCTGTGGCTGGGTTGTGTGCGGATTGCACTGCAAAAGTGTTTTCTCCAACTTCTCAAGCAATCTCATCATAAGGACACTCCCCATAAGAACCACCCGCTATCGTATCCAATACTTCTTTATTATTATCATCTTGTCCCCGATAGAAGTACTCTTTCAATGACTCATCATCGATGCGGTGATTGGGGACACTTCTTAAGAACGAAGTGAACCTGTCCCAAGAACTGCTGACTGATTCTCCCAATAGTTCCACAAAGTTGTTCACCCTATCTTTGTGGTTTAGCTTCTTAGACACCGGGTAGTAACATGCTAAGAACACATCCCTCAATTGATTCCAAGTGTAGATTGAGTTATAGGGGAGTTTTGTAAACCATATAGCAGCCTCTCCCGTCAGTGTGAGAGGGAACACTCTTAAACCAATTACGTCCATGTTCAAATCAGGCCTCCCAACACAAATCTTACACACCAACCTTACTTTGGCGATGTGACCATGTGGATCCTCATAAGGTAGCCCCGAAAACAAACCTCTAGCAGTGAGCATTTGCATCAGACTACTAGTTACCACGAAAGTATGGCCATGTGGTAGGGGAGCCAAGACAAGTGGCCCGTCAGAGTCAGTAATGTTATCATATCCCTTATAATACTCTTGAGGGCGTGGAGCGGGAGGTTGCCTCCGTATTTCACCTTCCCCGTGATTTTCAGGTAATAATTGAGCATGAGCATCAACCGGTGGTGGAAGATCCGGGTTGTGACCATCATCGAGAATACCCAGATTTTGGTTTATTCCAGTGTACGCTCCATTTCAGGGTCGGGTGCGAGTATGGGTTCTCCTCTACTCCGCGTACTTGGCATACACACAAGTTAGATCTGCAAGAGACAGAAACAAAGAGAAAAAGTAAAATTAGGAAAATGTTGACTAAACTTCGGTAATTAGTTTAAAGTTAATCTAAAAACCACTTTCCCCGGCAGCGGCGCCAAAATTTCATACGCTCAAATTTACTTCTCGAAAAGAAGTATAAGCGGTCGTATCAAGTACAGAACCCAACTATGAGTTTGGGGTCGATCCCATGAGGAAAATGATTTAGACTTAACTTTAACCTACTATTACTTCTATTTAGTCAAGTCTTTTCCGAAAACAAATAACAAAAAGGGGTTTTTAAGAAACAAATATAATTAGCTATTTCTAAATAAACAAGTTTAAAGATTTGATTTTTATCATGTAATGAGAGTAACTAGGGCTTAAGTGTTCCCCACAGGTTCATAACTTGGTAATTCTAGCTATAACAATCCTTTTCTAATATCTTGCATGCAAACTGGTAAGTTATGTATCCCTAATTCCTTGGTCCGGCAATTAGGAAATTTCACTCCGCACCTTGGTCCGGCTACGTGTGTATGATTTACTAAGCCTTACCTTTACCTCATATTAAGCATCATAATCGATGTTTGGATTTGTTGTTACTTCGCACTACTTGACACTAACCTATTAGATAGTGTATACTAAATTTATGTTGATAATTCTTTTCTTATTATCTACCTCCTTGGTCTGGCAAGTAATAACAAGGCGAGTTCTAACGCGTGCACTCATTAAAAAGACTTCTAAACGAAAGAATTATCAATACATGCAAGACACTATTCTAGAATTATTATTTTAGCTAGTTTTTACCTTGTTATTTACCCATGGTTCACAGAACCCTAGCTATGGATTTAGTTACCCATGTTAATAATCACACAATTCATATTAGTTTGATAAGAATTCATGTACTTACTTTGATGAGATTGAAGAAAACCCAGAAAATTACTTGAATTAATCAATAATATTGCAACAAACGATTCCGGAAAATAGATTATTTTCTAAAATCTCAAATTCAACAACTAGAACAATAAAAACTGAAAAATACCCAAGAGTCTAACCTCACAAACGAGATTTTTACAAGTATTTATAATAATAGAATCCTATAAAAAAAGGGAAACCTATTAAAGGAAAATCTGCCCAAAAACCGCGTCTGAGTCGTCGACCTGGATGACGGACCGCCGAGGCAACGACGGACCATCATGGTCCTCAGTCGTTCCATACTTAGCTTCTTTTTAAGATGGGTACTAGGGCTACTTTCTGTTGATGATGACGGATGTGCAGGATGGTCCGTCGTGGAGATGACGGTCCGTCGAGAGCCTCTGTAGCCCCACACTTGGTTAGAATTCCCCAATCTTCATTCATCATCTCTTTCTCCATATGACGATGGCCACCTACAGACCATCGAGGGGTCGACGGACCGTCGATGGCTCCGTAGGTAGTCACTTCTGCAGTTTCAGCCCAATTCTTCCGCGTTTTCATTCTGGACAGATTTCCTTCAAACAAAGAAAAAAATACATCAAAACTAATAAAAAAATCTTTAAACACACACTAAACTTTAGAAAAAATCATTGAAAGTACCATGAAACCACGGTACATCATCCATAGGTCTTTTGAAGACCATTATCTGAAATATTCTAAATGCTTCAATGAATCTAAACTGACTTAATGAATGGTTATGAACTGATTTGATGTAGGTTCAACAAGTATCCTATCTAGGGTAGCTTTGAGGGTGCTTAAGTAGACTTGAAGAGTGTGTTGTAACGTCTCTCAAAATGAGCTAGGTTGAACTAGAGAAAAACACTTGTGTCATGATGTTTTAAAGTCATAAAATGGTTAATAATAGTGTTCTTAGGCATTATATAAAGTTTGGAAGTGTTTGGAGGTCAAACGTCCAAGAACGTCCAAGACGTTCGGAAACTAGTAGAAATTGAACTAGTGTGTCGGAGTGTTTTGTAGTGATGTTTTTGGGGATGGTTTTAGGGTAAAATTCAGTACTGAGGGATCCTACGTGTATACTAACATACAAAGGGTCTAAATATCCGATAACAACTCCCCGAGGACCATCAAAAGGGTCCCCAAGGAGGACCAAAACATGTCACATGCAAGCTGCCGCGCCAACCAGATTTGAGCAGTGGCTGCACGTCGTGCAGCTAGCATGCAGTGGGGAAAAATCTTTCCATGTGACGCGGGGATGACACAAACCATTTTGTCCAAAAATATTTGAAAAATAAGATTCGGAAATGCCTCCACGACGCGCAGTAAATTTCCTGATTTCGTTGCATCATTTTTCAGTCAAATTTTAGTTGGTTAATTTGTCCAATAACTGCAGGGGTCTTTTGGGTAATTTAGGGGTGACCTATGGACGGTAATTGGACCTTAACCCCTAAACTCACCAATCAAAGCTAAACCCTCAATTCAAAACAAAATCTCTCCATTCTTCTCTCCATAACTCCATTGTTGAAGCTTGGGAGCTCCAAGGAAGAAGATAGAATTTTGCAAGTTTTTCTCCATAAATCTTGTGGGATTTTCCTCACAATTAAGGTATGGCTATACATTCTTGAAATAACTTTCTTCAAGGAGTCAATTCCAATGACTTTTCAAAAATGATCAAAACATGAAATCTTCTATTTCTTCTAGCAATGGGTTCTTGCTTGAAACATTTTGAAACAATGTTTAAGATATAATTGATGTTAATTGAATTATTTTAGATCAAATTCCTTATGAACCCATGAAAATTATGCAATACTTATTTAGATTATTGTATGGGTGATTTGATCATGTCTCTATACTATTGAATTCATGTGTAGTTTACATTGGGTTATTGAATTATGAAAGAATCATGTTAGAATTATATGTAGGCTTTTCTAAATTGATAAATTCATATTGTTTTACTTTGGATTCATTGTCTATTGAGATTATTGGATTGAATTGGTGATCAATGCTATGGGTAAGAGCCTTGTGCATTAGTTTGGTTGCAATGACCAAAGGATTGTTGTGTTGATGAAGGATAGGGGGTAAGTTGACCTAATTCTCAGTATATTGTATAGTATAGTGTTGAATTGTATTGATTGATATGGTCAACTTATGGTGACAGTGCTTATGTGTTATACTTGAGATGAAGTTCCTCGTCGGTATTATTTTATGTACTATGATGAACATGGCCTTGTCGGCACTACTTGAAGTATTATGATAGTTGGTGTAACTGATTATGTGAAGTATGATCATATCTATATATATATCTACATGTGTGTGAGGTGAATTATGTATTCTTCTAATTGGAGATAAGTGTCTCTAGTAGTCTATAGTAGGGTCTCATTGTGAATCTCTTACTATTAAAGTATGATGCTTCTAGATGAATTATGTGATACTTGTGATGACTTATATTGATGTCTCTATAGTGGTACTTAGGGTGACTTAAAAGTATGCTTACTTGACCTTATGTGATACTTATATGATATGGAACATGTGATAAGGTAAAGTGATGTGAAGTCTTGTTTAGGTAGACTTATGTCCCTTGCTTGATACATGCATGAGTATGAAACCTTCACTTAGTAGGTTAGAATACCCTTTGTCATGAATGAATATGTATGAATGAAACATGATCTTGAACATAGAAAAGAAGATCACTATCTGGAACCTTTGAGAAAGAAGGTTAAGATATCCTTGAAGTTGAAAGCCGGAATGGTATCCTTCTTGGGTGAATGATGGACTTAGGGTTGATTGGCTAGAACGGCATGAAATCATCCTTAGGAAAGTAATTGATCTATTATCTTAACCATTGGAAGACAACCCTAGGGGACCCCATTGGTAAGGTGTGTTATAATTTTGTTATGAACAACATATGGAATATCTTCATATACTTCTTTTGATGAATTACTCTATGAGAACAAAGGCTAGCAGTGAGTGAGTATGCTTGGGTAGTAGGTCTAGCTAAGAAGAAGGATAGAGTACAAAGAAGCCCTAGATATTCATTAACCATGTGCCTACATGAGATGTGTCCTAGTTCTACCATTGGCAAGTAGAACACCCTCCATCGGAGTAGGTTAATGACACCGGATTCCATAATTAGCTAACATGGTCTATGTCGGTTATTGCCTATTCTCATCATGTGGGATACATGCTAGTGTTGGATAATTAATATGATGTTTAGGTAGTGGAATGAGACTCTATCTAGGCATTGCACGATTAGGCTTTGAAGATGTTAGTGTATGAGTGCCCTAGGTCATCTTAAAGACCATTATGTGAATGTCTTAAGTGATGAATGTTTTCTAAATGGCTTAATCAACATAATGAATTTAGTAATGGAATGTTAATGGAAAAAGAACTTATCTAGAGTAGCTTTGAGGATTGCTTACTTAGGATTGAAGAGGGTGTATGGGCGGTCTCTTCATGTCTTACTTAGGTGAGTCATAGAGTAATTCTAGGTAGGGATTCTAACCAATGAAGTTAGAATGATCTTACCTTAGGTAGTCTTAAGGATCATTTATGTGTGCTTAGAGAGGGTGTATGGGCGATCTCTCTTCGTCTTACTTAAGTGAGTCTTAGGATAAACTTTGAGAGGGTTGCAAGCTAAAAGAGGTCACTGTGAAGTTGAACTAAGTTCACTGTAAAGTTACATAGTTCACTGTAACATTCTTTAATATTTAATAAAATGCTTATGTGATATCTTATATTTTTGTAAGGTGTTAAATGTTGTTCTTATGCTTATACTATGATGTTTTACTCAAAAAGATCATGTTTTATACAAATGTCTGTTTCTCATGATTTTATGCATTATGCCATACGTAGTACAAGTGTTTTTACTAATTCCATACTTTTATCTATCTCTAAATGTGTAGGTGGCAATTGAGAGTAGTCTCGAAGTGGGAGCTTGGATTAGTGTTAATTCAACCAAGAGTTGGTATGTCCTCACTAGATTCGAGGACATCATGATGTTTAGATTTCCTTATTGAAAGTATTGTAATAGACTGAGCTTATTTCCTATATGTTGAAGTATGGTACGTGTCCCAATATATTCGTATGTCTAAGATGGCGACTTTGAAACTTATCCTTTCATTATGTTTCTCTATAAAAGAGATATTTTGAAGTATTACTATTTCGTGCGAAAACTTTTAATTCCGCACTACTTTTCATACATGTTTATGCAATGAATGGTACGAAAGGGCTTGTACAAGACTTCCGAGAGGTTGAGTACTCCATGTATCCATTCTAGAATCCCCTAATTTCTAACGGGTACTCTCAAGTCGTTACATGTGTATGAGCGGTCTCATCATGTTTTTCACAAGTGAATCTTAGAGTAACCTTAGGTGGTGAGTTGAATGCTAACTAGGGAATAATATTATCTTAGTTAGTCTTAAGGAATATTTAGCTGTGCTTGAAGAGGGTGTATGGGCGGTCTCTTCTTGTCTTAACTAAGTAAGTGTTAGGATAATCTTTCGTAGAAGTGCTATATGTTTATATGGTTTGAAGTATTGATATTGTTATTATGTGGATTACTTGGAATGTGACCTTTGGTGTTAAAAGGTGTCTCTCATACTTATGTTATGATGTTTTCCTCAAAGGAGCATATTTTACATAAATGTCCTTTAAGCATGATTTTATTGCATTACACCATACTTAGTGCATTCTAATGGACTAATTCCATTTATTTTGTCTTATATCTAAAGGTATAGGTGAACTTTGAGAGTAGATTTTAAAGTAAATTTTGGACATTAGCATTCCTTTCAATCAAGTATTGGCATGTCCTCAATTATTTTGAGGACATGATTATGTTTAGTTTCTTATTCAAAGACATTGTAATAGACTTTGCTATTTTATATATTGTTGTTGTACGGGTGGTGACCCAAGATATTCGTGTGTCTAAGATGGAGACAATGAGACTTTGCATTTCCTATGTTTTCTATGAAAGAGATATTTAGACGATGTTTGTGAAAAGTCTTAATTCCGTACTACTTTTCATATATGTTATGCAATGAATAATGTCTAATGGCGTGTATAAGCATGCGAGAGGTTGAATAGGCCGCGTAACGACTATTGAATACCATATCTTCTAGGGTATACTTTCCGATTGTTACAAACTTTGTATCAGAGCATAAGGTTATGAAGTAGTCTTTGGGATTCAAAGTCTGGTAAAAGCCACATCTAGTATATTCTTCTTCATTTGTGTGAATCGGGACACATCCATGAGTGAGAGAATATACGACGATAGAGTATCCCTTCTTCTCTACTCTTGATCGTGTCGTAGAGTTAAAAGTGATGAGTGTCCTTTATTAATGCATCTCCTTGTGTTTATAGGAGATGACTACTAGAAGGATGGCCGCAAGAAGGGTTGAAGAATAGAGAGTGAATGAGGAAATTCCTCTTCAAGTTGAGCATGTTCTCCAAGATGGACAAGCTCCACAAGATGTGCAACTTCCTCAAGGTAAGCAAGTGCCTATTAGATGTCAAGGGGATGAGGTTTAAGTGGTTCCCCTGGACATGACTAAGGGAGATATTAGAGAGGATCTCCTTTCCCTAGCCCGAGCTATGTCAACTCATGTGAATAGGGTTGTTGAGCCTAGGGTGAATGCTTTATAGAGTACTATGACCTCTAGATTGAGGGACTTTGTGAGGATGAACCCTCCTATCTTTCTTGGCTCTAAGGTAGGAGAGGATCCCCAAGAGTTCCTTGATGGTGTGTACAAGGTGTTGAGTGTCATGGGGTTGACTTATTGGGAGAAGGTGAAGTTAGCTTCGTACAAATTGAGGGATATTGCTCAAGTGTGGTACACTCAATGGAAAGATAATAGGCCGGTTGAGTTGGGTCCCATAGAGTGGGAAGAGTTTATGTAGACTTTCTTAGAAAATTATTTTCCCTGTGAGAGGAGGGAGGTGAAGATTGAGGAATTCATTAACCTTAGGCAAGTTAATATGAGCGTTGAACAGTATTATTTGAAGTTTACCATGTTGTCTAGGTATGCTCCATCCCTGGGGTCTAACCCTAGAAATGAGATGAGTATGTTTGTGACTAGTGTTGCCGACCTTGTGAAAAAAGAGTGTCGTATGGCCATGCTCCATAATGATATGAACTTGTCTAGGCTTATGGTGTATGCACAATCCATTGAAGAGTCCAAACTTAGTAGGATCTCAAGGAAATTGAAGAGGAGTGGATCCAATGAGTAAAACCAACCTAGTATTAAGAAGAGGGATCAAATGTAAGAAGGATCTAGTGCTCCTAAGGTCAAGATTGAGAGAGGTAGTGATTAAGTCTACTTGTGTTACTTGTCGGAAGAAGCACTTTGGGAAATGTTTAGCCGGTACCGCTGGTGGCTTTGGTTGTGGTAAAAATTGTAATAAGGCGAGGGATTGTCCTACTATTCCGGCAATAGAAAGAGAGGCAAAGCAAGTTCCTCTTAGTGCTACGGATGATGGTTCCCAAAAGAGGAATCGTCTTTATGTTCTCCAAGCTAAGACCAAATCGTGTCAAGATGCTGGTAAGTTATCGTTTTCTCTCTTTATTTGTTATGGGTTCCTTCTAAGTGGTGGAGCGTGAGGAGTAGTTGGGTTTTAGATTGTTGTGTCATCTCTTCTATTCTATTCAATCTTGAGAGATAGAATGTTATAGTAGCATGTTGCATGTGAATTAGGAGTCTTGTTGAAAATGAATTTTATTGATGTCCTTGCATTCTGCATTTTCATGAAGTTATGTTTATGTTGCAAAATGAGTTTACATGATCTTTTCTCTCTCATTGTCATGCCTTCATTCTAGGTTGCTTAAAGCTGCATTAGTGATCTAGTGAGCATGTTCATCATGTATTATATGAAATTTTGATTAATAGTGTTCCCATGAGAGTCCGCTGTAATAAAGCATAAAAATGAGGTATTGACCATGATAATGTGTGAATAAGGAAGTTTCTCATTATATGAAATAAAGAAAGGTGAGTCTTAATACATGATGAGTTGTAGAGATAGTTTCTACTTGCTTGTTGTGTTTTGAGTCTCTTAATGTTGTGAAATTGATGTTTCTCCTATATATGTGTTTTGTTTGTTGTGTGGTTTTATAATGTGCTGCTAGTCGCGAGTTTATTATCTCTTGAAAGTGTTAAAATGTAGTAAGCGTCATTCGAGGATGAATGTTGTCCAAGTGGGGGAAAATGTAACGTCCCTAAAACGAACTAGGTAAAGCTATAGCCTAATATGTGTGTCATGAAGTTTTGAAGTTCTAAGATGGTCTATAATGATATTTTATAGGCAGTGTCGAAAGTTTGGAAGTGTTTTCTTGACAAACGTCCAAAACCGTCCACGACGTTCGAAAGATAGCCTTAAGACGTGCATATACGTTCTAGCGTGCCTTTGTATGTTTTACGTGTTTGTTTTTGTTAAAATAGATGTGGGAGGTTTCTAACATCTGTACGGGTTTATTTGGGTTGGAAACGTCCGGGAAAGACTCCCTAAGTACCAACAAAAGGATCCTTGAGGAGGACCCAACTTGTGGGTCAAGACTGCAAAAACAGTCTCCACCTATGTGACCAAACGACAGACAGTATTATTTGTAACGCCTCCTCGCCTGGAAGGCGTAGACCCATACATAGTGTGGGATCTCAGACTCTGAGAAGTCTCTGAACCAATCGACGGTTTCTAGTGCGGCCCGTCGATGGGTCTACGCCCTGTAGGTTGGTCCGTAGATGGTGACCTGCAGATTTTTCTAGAGGGGCCTCGACCAAGCCTAGGGTCATTTAGGTAAAAAATTGCTTGGGCGGTTACCTTTGGGTACTTTGGATATATTAAGTGGTTTTATAAGTCTTGAACCTTAATATGAGTTCACTTTTAAAAAACAAAACCCAAACCCCAAAGAAGAACCTCTAGAACTCCATTGAAGCTTCAAGGGAGATAAGAGCTTGGCGCTTGATTCCTCCATTAATTCTTCATCATTTTCGTCGAATGTGTTCATCAGGTTATGGTGTTTCATCGTTGAATCTTTTTTCTTGAAGGAGCCAAACCAGAAAGTGTTTTCCAAGACTTCTCAAAAGATAAATTCTCTATTTTGATATCTAGCCATGGGTTCTTGAATAAGACGTTTTAAGAAATAATTTATCATTGAATTGATGTTAATTTGGTGATTCTAAGACAAAAACTCTATGAACCCATGCAAATAATTAAATCCTTGTTTTGGCTATTTTATGGGTGATGTGATCCTAGCTTTATAGTATTGAATTCATGTGTAGTTTACTTTGGGCTATTGTATTATGTAAGATGTATTTTAGAATTGTATATAGTCTGTTCTAAATTGACGAAATTCATATTGAATTATATTAAGTCTTTGTATAGTGTAAGTATTGGTTTGAATTGGTGATTATTGATATTGGTAAGAGCCTTTGTGGATCAAATGTGTTGAATTGTCTATGGATTGAAGGTGTTGATGTTGGAATGATTGTATGCTGACCTACCCTCTTCTATATTGCGTAGTATAGATGTTTCAATTGTAATGTTTGGTATGGTCCACTTATAGTGGTGGTTCATATGTGCTATACTTGTGAAAAATGTGGTTTTATCGGCATTACTTTCGTGAATTGTGATATTATCATGATGTGACTTGTGATGATGATCAAGTGAAGTATGATATTGATTATGTATATGTATAAAGTGATATCATATGTTTTATTATTTGATTATAGGTGAGCATGGTAGACTATAGTGATGTCTTTAGGTGTGTATACTTGATGTTATGGTATGATGTTTCCTAATTGACTATATGAATCTTGTGATGAATTATTTAAGGTTTCTATAGTAGTGGATAGGGTGACCTATAGTTTATTTAGTTATCCCTATGTGCTTATTGAATGTTAATATGTATGTGATGAGATGAAGTATGTCTGTGTCTTGTTGTGGTAGACCTGTGTCCGTCTACTTGATACATTAAGAATATGAATATGACTACTGACTCAGTAGGCTAAAGAACCTTTGTCATGTATGTATATGTGTGATTGAAACATGACCTTGAAGATTATTAAGAGGGTCATTTACTTGGATCCTTCAAACTAGAAAGAAGGTTATGATATCCTTGAAGTTGAAAGTCGTAATGGTGTCCTTCTTCTGTGAATGATGGACTTAGTGATCGGTTGGCTGGAACGGCATGAAACAATCTTTAAGAAAGTCATTGAGATATCCTAGTAACCATTGTATGGCAGCCCTAGTAGACCCACTTTGCTATGGTGTATTATGATTTGGTTGTGACCACTATATGATACCTCTTCACATACCTTTTTTATTGAATTATTCTATGAGAACAAAGGCTAGCACACTGAGTATGCTAAGTTGATACTACAGTACAAGGAAACCCTTGATATTCCCTAACCATGTGCCTACATGGGATATGTCCTAGTTCTACCCTTGGCAAGTAGAACACCCTCCATCGGAGTACGTAAGACTCCGGATTCCATGCCTAGCTAGTATTTGCTATGTCGGTTATTGCCTTTTCTCATCATGTGGGATATATTATAGTTTTGGATAAGTACTATAAAGTTTAGGTAGTGAAATAGGACGTTATCTAGACATGGCACGAGTAGGCTTTGAAGGTGTTAGGGTGTACGTTCCCAAGGTATTTCAAAGACTATTATGTGAAATATTCTAAATTCTTAAATGAATCTAAATGACTTAACGAATGGTTAAGACTTGAGTTAATGTAGGTTGAAAAATTGTATCCTATCTAGGGTAGCTTTGAGGGTTGCTTAAGTAGAGTATAAAAGGGTGTATGGGTGGTCTCTTCATGTTTTACTCAAGTTAATCTTAGAGTAACCTTAGATGGTGAGTTGAATGCTAATTAGAAAATAATCTTATGTTAGGTAGTCTTAAGGAATATTTAGGTGTGATTGAAGAGGGTGTATGGGCGGTATTTTCTTGTCTTACCTAAGTAAGTCTTAAGATAACATTTGGTAGGAGTGCTGTTGATATTGTTATTATGTGCATTGCTTGTAATATGACTTATATGTGATCATGTTGAAAGGTGTCCCTTAAACTTATGTTATGAATTTTTTCTCAAAAGAGCATATTTTACATAAACGTTCTTTAAGCATGATATTATTGCATTACACCATACATAGTGCATTCTAATGTACTAATTCCATATATTTTTTCTTATTTCTAAAGGTGTAGGTTACATGTGGGAGGAGTTTTAAAGTAAATCTTGGACATTAACATTCATTTCAAGCAAGTGTTGGTATGTCCTCAATTGTTACACGGACATCATTATGTTTAGTTTCTTATTCAATGACATTGTAATAGACTTAGCTATTTTCTATATTGATATTGTATGGGCGGAGACCCAAGATATTCTTGTGTTTATAATGGTGACAATGAGGCTTAGCATTTCCTATTTTTCTATAAAACAGATATTTCGACGATGTTTGTGAAATGTTCTAATTCCGCACTACTTTTCATATATTTTATGCAATGAATGATGTCTAAGGTTTTGAATAAGACCTCCGAGTGGTCGAATATTCCATGTAACGACGTGAGAATACCATATATTTTAGGGTATACTCTCGGGTCATTACATTGGGAATCTATCCATGCTTCTTTCGAATTGACCTTGAAACTCTTTTATGGCCCGAACCTACAATATTGTAGAAATAGAGAGAATATGGGTTAGTACAAACCACATGTACTAAGTCGAAAGATATATGCAAATAAAATATTTAGAGACATGCTAAAAAGGACATTTGGGTTATAAGCATACCAAGTTAACTTCAAAGCCTTTATGCACATTCCAAAAATATAGTCAAGTCCATAACATAGCAACAATGAAACATTTTCATATTACATATTCATGAGAAACATCATAGTGAAGCCGTAAGAAACATTTCATCAAGACATTACAAGCCCTTACCCATAATCCCAAGTCAAGTCAACTAATGCAATGTCTATGTGAAACACCATAACCCCACATAAGCTAAGTCAACTATCAAAGAGACCATAAGCATTGCATTTACATAATATAACCTCATAACAAGTATATTCAATCTAATACATGGCGATATAGACAAACAACATGTATATTAAGTGAATTCAACATCATATAAGACCAACATTATGCATTTGATTCATAACATATGTATAAGGAGACCATTGTAATAATCCCCTCAAGGTCCACATGTGCAATGTATAGGTAAAGTCTCATTCCCTTACCTACACTAGTGAACCTCTGAAGTTATCCTAGTTGTTTCGCATCTTTTTACTTTAATTCATTCATATTACTTTCGGAAAACTTCGTCAGAGCAGACAATAGACCATATGAGGTAAACATGGAATCCGGTGTCAACCCCTCACACCGAAAGGAGGGCATCCTACTTGCCAATGTAGGACATTGAAGCACTCTATTGTAGGACATGTAGGTATTTGTTTGGGTAGTTTGAGGTAGGTGAGTTTTCACTTCATGGTCCCGAGATAGTCTCTGAGGGTATGTGTAACACCCTAAAATGAACTAAGGTGAAATAGAGCTTCGTGAATGTTTCTTTACTTAGTTTTGTGTTAAAGTGAATTATAGTGATGAATTAGGCAGTGTGTGAAGTTTGGTTGAATTTGGAGGTCAAATGTCCTCATGTGTTTGAGTGAGTTTTACGTGTTCGTTATGTTTGAAATTTGTGTGAGATGTTCTTAAGACCTAGAACACTATATTTAGGGGTTTAAAGTCGGGGTACAACCCCACATAGGACCCACGAGGGGCCTTAGAAGAGGACACCATCCCTTTGCATAGAAGATTCCAAGCAGTGACCAACGACGGCCACAAGGGACGGTCCGTTTGTCAACAAATGGTTTGTCAAACTTGGGCGTCGACAGGACCTGCAAGGCAAGAAAGCCTGTTCAGGGTAAAGGCTAAGTACCAAGTGATGGACCCCCACCAACGGGGCATCAATTGGGAAATGGTCCATTTGTGGGATCCGTTGGTGGTGCCTGCACAAGCTACTAAAAAGACTAGCTTGGCTTGGGGTGTTTGGTAAATTCACCCCAAGACTTTTAGGAACCTTAGAAGTTATTTTTGGGGTATTTTAGGTATATTAAGGTGTTTCAAAGCCTAAGACCTAATTTTAGACTTCATTTCCTAAAACCCAAAACCCTTCCCTCATAAAAACTCTCTCAAGACTCCATAGAAGCTAGAAGTCAAGAAGGAACTAGGAGGGTTATTGGTGGTCGATTCTTCTTCAAAAATCAGTGGGTTTTCTTCTATTTGAGGTATGGTAGTCATCCTTGCACTCTCTTCCATTGAAGGAGTCCTTTCTAATAGATTTTCAAAAAGGGTTTTCAATCCAAACTTCTTCTATCTTTAACTCTAAATATGGGTCTTGCATGAAAACGTTTTGAATGATTCAAATATGATGTTTCTAATGTTAGTTGGTGATTTTAATGCTAAAACTTTAATGACTTTTTATCAAATGTTGAGGTTTAGCTACTGCCCTAAGGGCTATATTATGATGAAATGTTCAATAAAATATTAAAGGTGATATAAGCTTGGATAAAGGGTATGTTGGTTATGTTGTTTAGCTTTATTTATGAAATACTCTTAAGTGGTATGGTCCACCTTCTGGGTGGCGGTGTTTACTTGAATTGTATGAATATGAATTTACTTGTGTATTGTGAAAGAGGCCACGAAGAAATATTATGTGAAGTAAGGTGATTGTGATGTTATTCTTGTTAATGTGTCTTATGAAGCTTGTTATGAGAAGTATCCTAGAGATTATGTCTAAATGACTTATATGAATATGTGAAGCATGCTAAAGTGTGTAATGTCATAAATGAAGGTCTACGCGAGTATATAACTGAATGTAAATAAAATGATGCTTATGTGCAAGGTGTCTTCACATGTACACACACTCACACTTGAATGAATGAATGAAGCTAAGTTAAGTCAAAAAGGGAGTTTTGGGGTGAACACTCTTCGTGAGTTGATATGCAGTGTTTAGTAGCAGCCTCACTACATACTAAGAGCTTTCGAAGATAGGTCGGAGAATGAATGCCCTTCGTTAGTTGAGATGTGGTGTTCACATGTTATCCTTAACCTATAGTATATAATGTATAGAATCCCTGGGAATTATGCTTAGCACCGAGAGGATATGAAGAAGGGGTGGTTACACTTAGTGAGTTAAGATGTTGTATTCCAATGTACCTCTTGAGATAAGTACTCCTCGTTAGTAGAGAATGAGTTACTTAGTAGCAATCTCCTTATCCTTTAACTATGCGCCCTCATAGGTGTAGCTATAGGAAAAGCCATGTAAAACTTAAGAGAATGACCTTACTTTAGGCAAGTGAGGATCCCTTATCCGATAAGGGTTAATATCGGGATTCCATGTCTAGTTCTCATGGTCTATGTCGGTTAAGCTAAACCCCACAAAAGTAATGAAAGTATGAAGTCTTCTAAAAGAGTGTACTACTTAGGATATGTGGTGGAATGGGATGCCATATATTCGTTGCACTAAGTAGGCATTCCGAAAGGGAAGTTTTGTTGTGTCTTATATGGATTAAATGAGCTAAATCTTCTAAAAGAGTGTACTACTTAGGATATGTGGTGGAATGGGACGTCATATATTCATTTCACTAAGTAGGAATTCTGAAAGGGATGTCTTGGTGTGTCTTATATGAATTGAATGACCTAAGTCTTCTAAAAGAGTGTACTGCTTAGGGTAGGTGGTTGAATGGGATGACATCTTCTTATTGCACTAAGTAGGCATTTCGAAAGGGATGTCTTTGAGTGTTCTTATAATTTCTTGTCATTGAGTGGGGACTTGTGGTCCCGAGCCGAGTAAGCTTATAATGGGTAGTCTTGGGGATCACCTAAGTGTGTATTGAAGAGGTGTATGTGTGTTTCCTTGATGTATTACCTTGGTGAGTCTTAGGATAACCTAGTTTTAGGGAAACTCCTACGGAAATGAGTTCACTTCCTCTTGTCTTGACTTTGGGAGTTCACTATAAGTGAAAATGAATTCACTGTAACTTTTGGTAATTCACTGCAAAATGTTCCTTTTTTGTTAAAATTATGGAAATCCTTATCTAAGTGTTAAATGATGATTCTTATGTTGTTTTACTTCTATATTCATGAAGGTTTTACTGATTTGGCATGAAGGTGTATTTATACTAAAATATCCCTTTTTGCATGTTTTTGCATATGCCATACTTAGTACATTGTTTTGTACTAACCCCATACTTCTCGATACTTAATAAGTATAGGTTGGAGGATTTTGAAGACTAGAAGACAAATCTTGGGAATCTATTCTCTCAAGACAAAGTATGTTCTTGTATATTCGAGGGCATTGTCCTATTTTCTTAGTTTCTTTATTTAAAGACTTATTGTGTATTTCTTTCAATGTAAAGGGCCGTGTCCATAAGATATTATGTCGTGGCTTTAAATTTGGATTGTGACGATGAGAGTTCCTTGGTATTTTATGAAAGATGTTTTCTTTATTAAATTATTCGTGAAATGTTTTAATTACGCACTATTTTTTATGTCTTATGCAATGAACGATAGTTAAAAGCCTTGTACAAGACCCCAAAGGGTCAAGTACGCCTTGTTCCGATACAAGGGTTCTCCCTAACTTCTAGGGGGTACTCTCGGGTCATGACATACTTGGTATTAGAGCATAAGGTTATGGGAAATAGTTAGGGTCTAAAAGTCTCACAAGCCACGTCTAGTAGAGTCTTGGTCATTGGTGTGAGTCGCGACACATCCATGGGCAAGAGGCTATAGGACAATAGAGTTTCACTTTCTTCATTACTTTTGGATCGTGCCATAGAAATAACTCCATAAGATCTCTCTCTTCTTCTCCTTTGTCCGGTGGTTTTCTAGGTGCCATTGCTTGGAACGAGAGATGTTTCTATGTTTAGGGAGAGAAATATGAGTTTTGATGCTTATGATAGTTTGTGGATAGATGAGTAAATGTGAAGGTTAGTTTTGAGAATTGTCATGTGAAGCCATTTATGGCTATGTGTGACTTATGAGATTGGAAATATTGTGATGAGCAATTATATGGTGATGTAGTTCTAAGCATGGTAAGAGTTAGAATGGTTGAATGAAGTCCCTTTTGTGGTAAATGAGATATCTTGTGATTGTGTAAAATGATAGTAGAAGAACTAAGGTGTAAATTTGAGGAGTGTTGAAGGAATGTGGTAATGTTGTGAGAAAGAAGGGGTTCTATTCCATGAGTTGAGATATGAGGTGCCTAAGAGTTGAATGAGGTTATGTCTAAAAGAGTTTATCTAAGATTGAATCCTAAGAGGAAATTGTTATGCTTGACTTGTTAGGTTAATGTTTAGTCTTGATGTGCGTGATTTGAGGGTAGTAAGAGTTCCTACCTTGTGAGAGGCATAGTGGTACTTTGGGGAATGAGACCTTAAATATGTCTTTACTCTAAGTGGGGGAGAATGTGTTGAGTATAAAGGTAGTTCGTATCCTTATCTTCCCTTGTATCCTTATTCAAGTTTGAAACCAATGTCCTTAGTAGTTTGGTAATGATTAAGAGTCTTGCATATTAGTATTAGTTGCATTTCACTTTATGTTATGAGTGACCTTGATGGCATAATGTTTGGGAGGCTCTTGATGTTATCATGATGGCATGGGGAAGATTTGTAGTCAACTTATGCACTCATGTTAGTGTGTAGCTAATGATAGTGTTTAAATGCTTCAAGGTTATTTTGAATATGATATAATGTGAGTTAGTATGGTCTTGTCTTTCATACTGTCATGTCTTCTTGTTAAATTTGCTTGAAGGTGCATTATTGAATTTTTAGACATGTGACACAGTGAAGTTTTGAGTTCACTGTAAAGGAGTTCAAACTTTTGACAAATTCTATTTTTTCATGTACGATGGTTTCAATGTGTATGCAAATGATGTGTATAAGCATGTTTAATGTTGAAGAAGGTAGTTCCTCCATAAATGAAGAAATGAGACTGAGTTTTAAATTGTGAAGTTTTGCAAAAGTTGGTTGTGTTGCAAATGTTTGGAATTGTGAGATTGTGCTCGTTGTTAGTTGGTACCTTGACTTTGAATGTTTGATCATTATTTTAATGTGTTATGTGTTGCTAATGGAGTCGTTGATGGTCTTAAATTGTTTAGTGTCATTCGAGGATGAATGTTATCCCAAGTGGGGGAGAATGTAACACCCTAAAACGAACTAATGTGAACTACAGCTTCATGAATATTTCTTGAGTTAGTTTTGTGTTAAAGTGAGTTATATTGATTTCTTTAGGCAGTGTGTGAAGTTTGGTTAAGTTAGGAGGTCAAACGTCCGAGAACGTCCATGACGTTCAGAAGGTGTGCCTTAGAAAGTGCTTGTGTGTCCTCATGTGTTTGAGTGAGTTTTACGTGTTCATTTTATTTGAAATTAGTGTGAGATATTCCTTAGACCTAGAAGACTATGTTTAGGGATTTAACGTATGGGTACGACCCCACCTAGGACCCACAAGGGGCGCTAGAAGAGGAACCCATCCCTTTGGCTAGAAGCTGCCAAGTAGTGACAAACGACGGCCACAAGGGACGGTCCGTTTGTCAACAAACGGCCCGTCGACCTTGGGCGTCGACTGGAACTGCAAGGCAAGAAATCCTGCTCAAGGTAGAGGCTAAGTACCAATCGACGGAGCCCCACCAACGGGGCATCGATTGGGAAACGGTCCTTTTGTGGGATCCGTTAGTGCTGCCTGCAAAAGCTGCTAAAAAGACTGCCTTGGCTTGGGGTGTTTGGTAAATTCACCCCATGTCTTTTATGAAACTTAGAAGACAATTTTAGGTTCTTTTAGGCATATTAAGGTGTTTCAAACCCTAAGACCTAATTTTAGACTTCATTTCCTAAAACCCAAAACCCTTCCCTCATAAAAATTCTCTCAAGACTCCATAGAAGCTAGAAGTCAAGAAGGAACTAGGAGGGCTGTTGGTGGTCGATTCTTCATCAAAAATCAGTTGGTTTTCTTCTATTTGAGGTATGGTAGTCATCCTTGAATCTCTTCCATTGAAGGAGTCCTTTCTAATAGATTTTCAAAAGGGTTTTGAATCCTAACTTTTTCTATCTTTAACTCTAAATATGGGTCTTGCATGAAAACATTTTAAATGATTCAAATATGATGTTTATAATGTTATTTGATGATTTTAATGCTAAAACTTCAATGCAAACATGTTAAATCTTTTTATCAAATTTTCACTTAAGGAATGAGTTAAATGAGCATGATTTTGTAGTCTTTGAGCTTTGATTGTTTTGGTTTGATGTTGACGTTTAGCTACTTCCCTAACGGCTATATTATAATAAAATGTTGAATAAAATATTATAGGTGATGGAAGCTTTGATAAAGGATATGTTGGTTATGTTGTTTAGCTTTATTTATGAAATACTATTGAGTGGTATGGTCCACCTTCTTGGTGGCCGTATTTACTTGAATTTTATGAATGTGAAGTTACTTGTGTATTGTCAAAGAGGCCATGCAGACATATTATGTGAAGTAAGATGATTGTGATATTGTTCTTGTTAATGTGGCTTATGAAGCTTTTTATGAGAAGTATGCTAGAGATTATGTCTAAATGACTTATATCAATATATGAAGCATGTTAAAGTGTGTAATGTTACGAATGAAGGTCTAAGCATGTATAGAACTCAATGTAAATGAAATGATACTTATGTGCAAGGTGTGTTCATATGTACACACACTCACACTTGAATGAATGAGTAAAGCTAAGTTAAGTCAAAAGGGGAGTTTTTGGGTGAACACTCTTCGTCAGTTGAGATGAATTGTTTAGTCGCAACCTCACTACATCCTAAGAGATTTCTAAGATTGGTCGGAGGATTAATTCCCTTCGTGAGTTGAGATGTGGTGTTCACTACATCCTTAAACTATTATATATAATGTTGTGAATCCGTGGGGTATTATTCTTAGCACTGAGAGGATATGAAGAAGGGGTGGTTACACTTCGTGAGTTGAGATGTTGTTTCCCATGTACCTCTTGAGATGAGTACTTCTCATTAGTAGAGAACGAGTTACTTAGTAGCAATCTCCTTATCCCTTAACTATGCGCCCGCATAGGTGTAGCTGTTGGGAAAGCCATGTAAAAGCTAAGAGAATGACCTTACTTTAGGCAAGTGAGGATCCCTCATCCGCTAAGGGTTAATATCGGAATTTCCATGTCTAGATCTCATTGTCTATGTCGGTTAGGCTAACCCCCACAAAATTAATGAAAGGACTAAGTCTTCTAAAAGAGTGTAATACTTAGGGTAGGTGGTGGAATGGGACACCATCTATTCATTGAACTAAGTAGGCATTCCGAAAAGGATGTCTTGGTGTGTCTTATATGAATTTAAAGAGCTAAGTCTTCTAAAAGAGTGTACTACTTAGGATAGTCGGTGGAATGGGACACCATCTATTCATTGCACTAAGTAGCCATTTCGAAAGGGAAGTCTTGGTGTGTGTTATATGAATTGAATGAGCTAAGTCTTCTAAAAGAGTGTACTACTTAGGGTAGGTGGTGGAATGGGACGCCATCTACTCATTGCACTAAGTAGGCATTCCGAAAGACAAGTCTTTGAGTGTTCTTCTAATGTCTAGTTATTGATTGGGGACTTGTTCTCCCGAGCCGAGTAAGACTATAATGGGTAGTGTTGGGGATCACCTAGGTGTGTATTGAAGGAGGTTTATGGGAGTTTCCTTCATGTCTTACCTTGGTGATTCTTAGGATATCCTAGTTTTGGGAAACTCCTACGGAAATGAGTTCACTTCCTCATGGCATTACTTTTGGAGTTCACTGTTTTGGGATTAAAATAGTTCACTGTAAGTTTAAATGAATTCACTGTAACTTTTGGTAGTTCACTGTAAAATGTTCCTTTTTTGTTAAAATTCTGGAAATCCTTCTCTAAGTGTTAAATGATGATTCTTATGTTGTTTTACTTTTATATTCATGAAGGTTTTACTTATTTGGCATGAACGTGTATTTATACTAAGATGTCCCTTTGTGCATGTTTTTGCATATGTCACACTTAGTACATTGTTCTGTACTAACCCCATACTTCTCTATACTTATTAAGTAAAGGTTGGAGGCTTTTGAAGACTAGAAGACGAATCTTGGGAATCTACTCTCTCAAGACAAAGTATGTCCTCATATATCCGAAGGCACAGTACTATTTTCTTAGTTTTTTTATTTAAAGACTTATTATGTATTTCTTTCAATGTAAAGGGCCGGTACCCTAAGATATTTTGTCGTGTCTTTACATTTTTCTTGTGATGATTAGACTTCCTTAGTATTTTATGAAAGATGTTTCCTTTGTTAAATTATTCGTGAAAAGTTTAATTACGCACTACTTTTCATGTATTATGTAATGAACGATAGTTAAAAGGCTTGCACATGACCTCAAAGGGTCAAGTACGCCTTTTTCCGATCCAAGGGTTCTCCCTGACTTCTAGGGGTTACTCTCGGGTCGTGAAACTATGGAAAAAGTTCGAATGATAAGGGATGGGTTAAAAAACACCCTATAGTTGGGAAAAATCTTATGTCGACAATAGAAGATGAGACCTTGAGTTTGAAATAGGTGATTGGGTCTACTTGAAGATTTAGCCCATGAAAGGGGTGATGAGATTTGGTAAAAAGGGGAAACTTATTCCCCAATATATGGGTCCTTATGAGATATTGAAACGGGTCGGGAAAGTTGCTTTTGAGTTGAAATTAGCAAGTTAATTAGCCTCGCTTCATTAGATATTTCATTTTTAACTATGCTCAATAAATGTAAAGGTGCCCCAGTATCTATTCTCCCGATTGAAGGTTTAGGGGTAAATGAGGACCTTTCTTCTGAAGATGTTCTAGTTGATATCCTAGATCGTCAAGTCAAAAAGTTGAGGCACAAAGAGGTTTCCTCCGTAAAAGTCTTATGGAGAAACCATCTAGTTGAGGGTGCAACATGGGAGGCCGAGGCAGAAATGAAGTCCCGCTACCCTCATCTCTTTCCTCTTACTACTAGTCAAAGTTGAGTTTAGTAGTTCCTCTTAAAATAAAAATTATGAATAATGTGGATTTTACTTGTTTTTCAAAGTATGTGCATATCTTTGTAAAGGTTCATGTTAAAAGAATTTTTCATGAAAAATGTTGTGATGTTTAACTTGCACTTATATGCAATGTGTATATTTTCTTTCATGAGATTTTAGTGAGCATACTTTGATGTTGTCTACAGAAAAAGAGTTGCATGATAACTCTTTGACGTTCATTTTAAGCTTAAATTGAAATTGAGAAGGTAGTTTCTTATTATGGGATATGAAATGGTAAGCTATTATATGTGATGAATTGTGAATTAATTTCTATGTGTAGTGATTTGCGTTTGTGTTGAATGTAGTTGTGTATTCCTCCTATGAGTTGTGACTCATGATGATTATATGCATGTTATTGTTTTTTTTGGGCTGCTAGTATTGAGTCTTTTTCTTCCCCTATAAAAAGGTTAAGGTGCCATTCAGGGATGAATGTTGCTAAGGGTGGGGGGATAATGTAACACTACTGAAGTTCCATAACTTAGAGTAGAGACTCATGTAGTGTACAATACTAATTCAATACCTAAACTATTGTAATGTACTCAATTAGGACGTTTTAGAATTAAAACGTCAAGAAACGACCACGACGTCCGGAGACTAGTGAAATTGAGCTAGTGTGCCTTCATGTGTTTTAAGGGATTTTAAGAGTCGTATAAGAGTAAAATTTGGTGAAAACTTTAAGAATACACCTTAGAGTATGTTGAGGGTCGAAGCGTCCGTGTACGACTCCCCAAGGACCACCATAAGGGCACTTGAGAAGGACCCAACATTTGACCTCCGAAACTGTATATTGGTAGTGTGCAACCACGAGGGCAAACGCCGAGCCATCGTTTGAACGAAGCTCCGTTGTTTGGTTCAATTTGTTGACACTTAGACAAATTACCAAAAGGCTTCAAAAAACCAGCGTCTGATCCAAACCCCGTTTGACCAATACGGTCCGTGGTTGGATCGACGATGCGTCGACGAGGTCTCATCATTTGAGACCCCAGCTTACTGTCCAAAAATGGTTAACTTAGGGGCGGTTAGTGAACTGATTTATTAGTCAATTAAGTTTTAAGGTCGGTTATAATAATTTATTTTAGTACTATAAAAGGGTTATAAGTCATTAAACTAACCTAACACCTCATAATTCCCCAAACCCAATTAGCTCTCACTTCTCTCTACTTTCTCTGTCGATCCCAAAGACCCCCATTGAAGACAAAGTTTAAGCTTCATAAAGGGATTCAAGATCAATGATTTCTTCTACAATTTTCTAAGAATTAACAAGGTATGGAATCTATTCACTCTTGGGACTCTTTTCCCCAAGAGGCTATTTAAAATTTATTTTTAAATATCTTCAATTTCCATGTTTTCATCCAATTTCGTGGGCTCTTTCAAATTGGTTTAATGTGATAGTAATTTGACTTATATTGATAGATTATTATTGTTTATTGATGGATTGTTGTAGTAACTTAGACTTTGACCTAATTTCCCTAAAAGATCCTGAATGACCACATTTCCCTAACCCTCACTATGATTTAGATTTATAGATGATTAGGGTTAATGTAATTGATGTGTTGTTGCTTAAGTTAATATTATATTATGATGGTGATTGGATTATTGGATAAATGATATTGAACTGAGGGTGAGATATTGAAGAAGATTTTTGAAAGCCATTGGTAAGACTTTCAAGATCATAATTTCTTTACTTCAATTATGTTGGTCTATTCTTGATAATGTTGTTCAATTGAAGTATGATGGATAAAGTTTATGGATATATGATTATGATATGAACATGGTGGATGTGAGATAAATATAGGTGTGTTGTATGAGGGATTAAAAGTGATTTTACATGATCATTCTATTTCTATAATAATGATATGATGTTTCTCACATGATGATGTTTAGTGATGAAAGGATGTTCTTATCTTAGACATTATGAGCTATTGACATGATTATACAAGGGATTAGTCTCCAATGACCTATATTAAGAATTGTTGTTAAGAATGACTTAAATATATTTCAAAAAGGGAATTTAGCTTAGCACCGAGTAAACTGGAAAGTGAGATGTGTTCCTTCCCAAGAGGGAAGGTAGGTTCACCATTTTTCTCATTAGATGGAGACAATAATGCGAATGAGCATAAAGAGGGTTTCAACTACACATCTACTAGGTCCTTACATATGTGCCCCCATAGGAACACTAGCTAGTGGATCAACCTAGATGCTACATTTATGTATGGTTCTACCTTGGCAAGTAGAGAGCACCTTCTTTCGGTGTAGGGTTTTCATGAAACTGGATTCCATGTTTAGCTCACATGGTATATTTTTGGTTATGGCGAATGTTCCCGAAAGTAAAATGAATAAATGAAAGTAATAAAGATTGACAGTAACTAGGGTGACTCAAAGGGGTACTACTTACTGTAGGTAAGGGTATGGGACTTTACCTATGCATTGCACAAGTTGTCCTTGAGTGGAGTCCTAGGAGGAGTTTTTATGTACTTATGTGATGAATAAAATGTGTAATATTGGTTCTATATGATGTTGCTCTTATATGATTGTTTAATTTGAGGAACATTATATTGGCTTAAATTGCTATGGATAATGATGACTACATGATGTTATGTTATATGAGGTAAAGGCATTACTTATGGTTTGTTCTCTAGTTTACTTGATTATGTGGGTTATGGGGATTTACATGAGCATTGCACTTGTAGGCTTGGGTTGGGATCGTGAGTAAGGGTCTTGTATTCTTTGATTAAATGAACTCTAGAACATGAAATGTTGATATGACTTTATGATGATGTTATTCTTGTGTATGACTATGAACATGTCTTAATGTGGTTGTGTTGATTCACTTGTATATGCTCTTGTGTGTGCATAAAGGCTTTGAAAATAACTTAGTATGCTTTTAAAGAAAATGTCCCTTTCTGCATGTCTTCTAAGGTTTTACGTTCATAAGTTTCCATACTTAGTACATGTGATTTGTGATAACCCATATTCTCCATTTCTACTAAAACGTAGGTCCGGGCCATTGAAGAGATTCAAGGCCATTTTTAAGGAAGACTTGGATATTTTCCAATCTATTGGCGAGGATGATGCCCCTATTCTAGCATAGCTAATTTACAATGTTTAGGATAATTGTTCTTTTCTTATCGTTGAGATTCTATTGTAAGTCTATATGATACATATTGTAATAGTTTAAGGGCTATGTCCAAAACTTTTTAATTCTCTAATAGTTGGCTATGTGTGAGACAATAATGGAATATTTTGATGAATTTGACTATGTTGGTAAATGACAAGTTTATGTAAACTTCATATAAACATAATGAGAAATCTAAGTATACTTTATATGTAAAAGTTTTAAATTTTCCACATATTCTCTACCTATGATATTCCATGATGTATGTTAATGGCTAGTATAAGGCCTCTTCGAGGATGAAGACGTTGGTTACGTCTAGGGGGTGCCCCCCGGTCTTGACATTAAACTTCCATGGCACCAATTGTGAACACTCGTGGCACTCAAAACGCCCTGACTATTTAGACTTGAGCTTTCCCAGAAAGAGTCTTTGTCGAGAGTTATATAGTAATACCAGTCTCCCACGCTAAACTACCTTTTAAGAGTTTTAGAATCCTGCAATCAATTCATCTTTTCATTGTATAGAGCTTAAATTTAGTAAGTTGTTGACCTAAATTCATCCAACTCATTTTACTCCTCTACTCTCTCTTTTGAAGTGTATGTCCAGTCTATATTTAGAGCATTCAATTCCCATAATGCTTTGTGTTCCAATTGAAATGGTAGATGGAAAGACTTACCAAAAACTAATTTATATGGAGACATACTTATTGTTGTTTTGTATTCTACGCCCATAGTCATCATCAAGCTTTCGATACCAATCAGTCCTATTAGCATTCATCGTCTTGGCCATTATGCTTTTGAGCAATTCAACTTGGTTGCTCATTTGCGGATGATACGTCGTTGATACTTTGTGTTTCACTCCATACATGCTCAATGCGGCTGAGAACTACTTGTTGAGAAAGTTGGATCCCCATCACTAATAATAGCCCGAGGAGTACCAAACCTAGCAAAGATGTAGCGTTTCAGGAATCGAACAACACTTTTCACTTCATTGTTTAGAATTACAAAAGACTCCACAAATTTAGAAAAATAATCTACGACAAACAAGATATACTTATTACCTTACTAACTTACAAAGGGACCCATCAAATATATTTACTAAACATCAAATAGCTCAAGTTAGAAAATGGCCATAAGAGGCAACTAGTGTCTTTTTGACACTCCGTTTTGCTTCTCACATAGAGAGCACTTCTTAACAAACTCACAAGCATCATTGTAGACAGACGACCATTATTAGCCACTTTGGAGGACTTTAGAAAATGTACATACACCACCATGATGACCCTGATGAGTCTATGATTTGGACTCATTTAAGGATTTACTTGGATAGATTTAGTATCTTCAATGCTTATTTTGTGCCAATAACTAAATCCTATATTTTCAGGTGTTGGATTGAACAACAAATCATGGACACTAATGGGCAAAAAGGAACAAGGATGTTAAAAGAACGAAGAAATAAAGGACTGATGATCGCCAAGTCTCTTTCGCGAGTCACCGAATGGCCATTAACTAGCCCAAAATTCTAGTGTATCAAGACCTGAAGAAGAATTGATTTGGCAATAGAAAGCAGTAGTCGACATGTCTATAAGTGGTTCCGCGATGCACTGATTGGATCCCCCAATGTTACAAAACAAGAAAATGCTAAAGGACAAAGAAAAAAGGTGATGGAACTGACCAAATGGCAGATCGCTGAGCTGATCAGCGATCCCGACTTACTTCACCAAATTGTGCTTCGCAGCATAGTGTTGGCGACTATAAATATATTTTTAAATAATATGTTTAGTATCAAATTTTATTCGGGACATTCATTAAAGTAATTTTTGAGTTTGAACTCTAAGTATTAATACTCAATTTCCTTATCTTTGAAGAATTAAAATATCCCATTTTTGAGAAATTGGGAGTGGGTCTTTGAGATTCTTTAGTTTTAACCATGGTAAAGACGAAATTAATTTTACCCAGTTGATGGAAACACATGTTTGTAATGATTTTTATCTTTTTATGATGTCTAACTAAAAATCTAATTTGTGGGTGTAATTATGTGATTATGGGTTGATTTAGATGATGGGTGTTGCTAATTGTTAGCTTAATATTGTTTAGACGTGATTTCAATAATTAACTGTTGTTAAATTTAAAGGATTGTATTTGCAAATGAAGTCCTACCTTCATATTTCTTGCTTTATCGAGAGAGAGACATTTTAAAACCAAGATTATTGAATTGATGGCATGTGGGTATTAAGTTGTCGTGAGTAAGTTGGAGAGAGTGAATCCTAAACCCATTACCACACATTTAGCTTGATCAGGTGAATGGAATAATTCTTAGGTTGTTCTTATTTGCTCGTTTGTTGGTATTCGGGAGAAACTGGCTTGATTCAGGCAAATTGTTCGAGAGAAAGTTTACCTTCTGTATAGTCTATCCTATTCACTAATATACAAATATTTACTACCAATTTCAATTACCCATTCGTCCACATTAGTCCATATTCAAATTACATCCCGACAACCCGTCTCATTATTGTTAAATTCATGTTATTTTTTGTTGTTGTAGCTGATAATTGAAATCAGACCCCCTATTATTTTCCATTCATGTAACCCCTGATTTAAATTATGTTTTTGTTCTAAAATGTTTATTCGTATGACGGACTTGAGCATATTCCTACTTTATTATTGATTCTCAAACATGTACCACTCCTTGTGGGATAAGAACCAAACTCATTTAGTTAGGTTATATTACTGACAAACCATCATTGAAACTTAGAATTAGATGAAGATTCTTGATACGTGAAATCAAAATGGCGCCGCTGCCGGGGAGTTGTGTTGTTTGAGAATTTTTAGTTTAGGTTATTTTTTTTATTTTTTTATAGTTGAATCTACTTTTTTAGCTTTGGTTTTTGTGTTTGTGTCTTGAGTTAGAATGTATGAGTGCTAACGAAGAAATTGTAGCGAAGTATGCCACCAAGAAGACATTGGGAATCTTAACGATGCCAAAAATCCTAATGTTAATTACTCTCAAGTTATGGTTGGAATTGATTCCATTTGCTTGTCGCCTATTGAAGGGAATGTGGTGTTCCATATTACTAGCACTGTGCTTAAACTCTTGCAATTGAAGGGGTTGTTCGGTGGTTTGTCTAATGAGGATCCCCATGAGCATATAAGAAATTTTATTGATGTTTGCCGACAATTCTTCTTCAAGAATATATGCCAAGAGTCATACATCTAAGAGTGATCTCGTTCTCTCATATAGGAGAAGCGTGCAAGTAGCTGGCTGAATCCCCATGAGACTCAATCACTTCTTGGGAAGAGCTTGTCACCGAATTTCAAGTGTAATTTTTCCTCCCTCGAAGATGGTGACAGTTCGGGACAACATTCAGAGTTTCAAGGGTCTCGAAGGCAAGAAAATTTGCGGAACATGGTTGTGATTCAAGAAGTTGGTGCTGCAATGCCCAACTCATAGTTTGCTTAACAATGTGTTGTTGCACTACATTTACTAGAGCCTTAACTCGGTAAAAAAGGGTGTTGCTAATCAACTTTCTCCTGGAGGGTTGATGCAATAACCTTATGTGAAGTCATCTTAGATTTTGGATGGCATGCGAAAGATCAACTAGGAGTGGTACACTCGTGTTAAGAGTTTCAATGTTGTTGGTTTTTAGTGTGTGAACCCTAAAGAAGCCAAGTTTGAACCTTCGTATAAAGAGAAGGTAAATTTCCTAGCCAATCAAGGAGGTCGTTATTGTACAAAATACCCGAGGCAAGGTCGTAACTAAGGTTGGAGAGAAAGTAATAGAAAATGGAGGGATCAAAATCCCAATTGGAAGGTTTTAGGAATAGGATTTAAGGTTTTAGGTTACGGTTTAAGGTTTTAGGTTAGAGTTTAGGACTTATGGTCTTTTTAGGTTTATGGTTTTATTTAGTGTTTTAGTGTTTAGCGATTTGGATTTTTAGATTAAGTTTTTTTATTGTTTTATAGATTTAGGGTTTAGGGTTAGGTTTTCTTTGTATTTTCTAGGGTTTAGCATATGCGATAAAGGGATTTATAGTGTTTAAAGCTTAGATTTTTTTAGGTTTAGGGTTTTGTAGGTATTTTAATGGTTACATGTTTCTTAAGGTTTAGGATTTAGGGCTTAGGATTTTTTTCGTGTATTTTAGGTTGAAGGTTTATATTTTTTTATGATAAGGGTTTAGAGCTTAGAGTTTTGTAGGGGTTAAAATGATTTTTAGGGTTTATAGTATTTAAAGTTTCTTAAGGTTTAGGATATCTTAGGGTTTAGGTTAGGGTTTACGGTTTTATGTTTTGGATTTAGGGTTTTAGGTCAAGGCTTTTATGTTAAGGGTTTTGCCTAGGTTTTTATGGTTGAGGTCTTTGGTATCTTAGGTTAAGGATTTTTAGGGTATTATAGGTATACGGCTTAGGTTTTTTTGTTTTTCAAGGATTAGCATGTCCGATTTAGGGCTTTATAGGGTTTAGAACTTTGTGTATTTTTTTAGATTTAGGGGCTTTTGGGATTTTTTAGGGTTTTATGGGTTAAGTGTTTCTTAACGTTTTTTAGGGTTTAGGGTTCTTCTTTTGTTTTTCTGGTTTAGGGTTTACAAATATATAGGATTTAGGGTTTAGAGCTTAGGATTTTGTAGGTGTTTTAAATTGTTTTTAGGGTTTATTTTAGGATTTTTGGGGCTAGTGTTTCTTATGTTTTAGGTTTTTTTCATTTAATGACCTTTGGGGGGGTCAGGGGCTTAGCTACACCCCCTAGCCTTATCATTAATTAAAATAAAATAAAATAAAAAGAGGGGGGGGGGGCTTTCCCTTACCTCCAACCCTATGGTGGATCAAATTGACCTACCAACAAAGGTTAGTCAATTCAATCCTTATACAATGGGCCGTATTCTAAAAATAAACACCTAGAGAGGAATCCTCTCTAAATACAAATTTGCTAAAATACATAAGTAAAAGAAACTCTCCCCTTACAATGAATTTAAAAAAAAAATGTCCTAACCAAAAGTATACCTAACTATATAACCTTTGATTTGGTTGTATAAATATTTTGTAAGACGTTCTTACTGTGGTGTGACTCTAAAATTGTAAGATGTTTTCTTGTATAGAACTTTAAAATGCACAGAATTATTGTCATTGAATGTAAGTTCCACAGCCTCTGTCTTCAGATGTTGTATTTCTCAGGTCATATTCTACACTTAACTGTGACACTGTCACTATAAAAGGAATCCCAGTTACCAACTAAAAAATTCTTTGGTAAATTGATCAAATCGATTGTCAAATCGAGTTATCAACCAAATATCAACTTATGTTAATTCGTTGCTAAAAAGTTTGTCACTAAATATTACCAACATATTTAAACTTTTGGTAAAATTACAATCCAAAAATCAGTTGATAAACACCAAAAATGTTGTTAAAGAATTTTGAAACATGACCCTTAAATTTATGTTGGTAAATTCACCAACTAATTTTTAGCTAGTATATCGTGAGTACCTTTACTAACAAATTGAAAACAAGTTAGTAAAGTGTTTTCTAACCAAACATTTATGTTGGTAATTTACCAATAAATTTAAGACACTTCTTTTTAGTTTCTCATTCGGTGTCCGACACCCACATTGGAGACCGACTATATACGAATTCACGCCGAGTTGTCCATTGGAAGTCAAGCAAAGCGCTCCTTTACTAACCAATTGAAAAGAAGTTAGTAATGTTTTTTCTAACAAAACATTTATGTTTGTAATTTACCAATAAATTTAGATACTGTTTTCTTAGTTTCTCATCCGGTGTCCGGCACCCACATTGGAGCCCGACTATATACGAATTCACGTCGGGTTGTCCATTGGGAGTAAAGCAATGCGCTCTCTAACAAATGCAACTCTGTTTCCAAGGGAAATCAAACTCGAGACGTCTTGATTAAGGATGAAGAATACTTACCACTCCACCTCAACCGTTGTTTTTAATAAATTTTAAATACGTTAGTATGATTATTTATTTTTCTAAAAATATACTAATTGATTGTTAGTTTTTTGGTAATATATCATTAGAGTTCAATGTTAGGTTAGTAATTGATTGAAATTTTGTTGAAAATATAATTAAACAAATGATTATTCAATAATAAAATATTTATCATCAACCTTACCAAATCTCCCTTCTTTTGATCATCAATGATCAATACCCATAATTCCTCAATAATACAATATAGGGAAGTAGATAAAGAGATCATAACCTAAACGAAATCATGATTCACTACACTAGAATCGAGATCACATATTATACACTACATTATCAATCTATAGAATATGGAAGAATGTAGATCAACCTTACCGAATCCTCAATCCTTGATCCATATTGGAACAACTATACATAAATAAACATTAATATACATAATAGGCAGTAGATATAAGAATTTCAGCATGCTAAAATCATAATTTAATCAATATAAAGTCAAGATCAGAATGCACATAATATAGGCTAATTCTTCAATCAATATAAAGTCAAGATCAGAATGCCCATAATATAGGCTAATTTGAGAATTAGAGTGAATATGGGTTCATCATGAAATTGGATTGAAATTCACTTTACAATCAGTACATTAACATCAATTCATCATAAAGAAGCTTTTGAAAACATTTTGATAAAGAACTCATGGCTAAATTGGAAGATTGGAGATTTGATCATGAACTTTCATTGAAAACATTGGAAGGAAATCCTTAGAAGAAAGGTTGAATAAGGATGAAGGATCACCATACCTCATTATAGTTGAAAACCATTAAAACTTGATTTAGAAACCATTACAATCCCATCTACAAGTTGTTCTTGAGCTTCATCTCCAATGGAGGTTTCTAGAGAGGTTTTTTTTTTGGGACGGAAGTCTAATTTTGAGAATTGAATTGGGAATGGGGTTTTGATCTTAATAACCAACTTAATGTACCCAAAAGCCCATAAAATAACCACCTAGGGTCAGGTTAGGACTTGGGGTGAATTTCCCATTCACCCCTTAATGAAACAGTACGCCTGGAAGTGGAGTTGTAGGCTGCATCGATGGAGGAACCTACGCCCCGTAGGCCCATCGATGGGCCATTCTGTTAGCCATCGTTTGAGTCTGAGGCTTGGCATTGTTTTATTTGTTACCCAGCCTAAGTATGGAATGACGCCCACCCATATACGGGGCGTCACCACACCTACTGGCCGTCGTTTGTCAGGCTCAGGTCGACACTGCCTTGGCAGTGTCTAGACAAACTTTGGGTCCTCCTTGAGGGCCTTTTGTGGGGCCCTTGGGGAGTCGTTACCAGATATTTCTAACGTAAATACATTCATTAACATGTTAGGGACCTTCCACATAATTTTCAACAAAAACAAACACGTAAAACATGTCAAGACATACCAAGAAAAACATGCACGTCTCAAGGGCTAACTTTCGAACGTCTTAGACGTTCTTGGATGTTTGACTTCCAAATGACTTCAAATAAATCATGCATACTGTAAACACTTGTTTAACATATTTTAACCCTTTTCAGACACATGTGGGGCTCTATACACCTTGACTCATTTTGGGGGTCTTACAAAAAGAGACATCAAGCTGAACAATCTAACTAACTATCTGTCTATGAAGCCTCTAATAACTTAGATGGATGTTGGGATTGACCCCACATCATCCTATTAAAATAAACTAGAAATCAATGAAATGGATCCTCTGGAAATTAAGTAGGCTCACCAACTGACACTAGAGTGCTAAATTGGATTAACTATACGCTGGATGTTGATCCACGTTACCTGCGTGCGTCTGCATCATGATACGATGCAGTCCAACTGGAATCATTACATTGAATGTACCACTATGCGAGTTGGAATGCTAAACAACACTTAAGCTTGAAGAGGAGTAACAAAGAAAACTTACCTTGGCTCTGCTCAACTCATGATCTACTAACTCTTATTCAATATACGCAGTTTAAAAGTAATTTCAACATGAAAAAAAGGCTGACTTAAAACATGTTGTAAACTGTGAATGTATACCTAGTATACAAATAATATTTGATATGTATGTAAAAGTACAAATAACTTATGTATGTGAATATACATTGCTTCTAAGGGAGCTTCTCTAACCGACAACCATCACTTAAGAACTATAGTGATGATACAATGTTACTCGTCCCACACTGACCGGCCATCATAACCTTGCAAGAGTTTAGGACCTGAATTGCCTAATGGATCCACTAGTATACTATGAAAAGGGTTCATCTAAAAAGTATGAACCTTTTCTACCCATGATGGCTACATGTTTTACATGGAGACTTGAGTTGATATGAACTCGCATCCCAACATAGGTGCTCAATACTACTCCCAAAAAATATATATTGGTTCTTATGTTTTTACAACATACTGATTCTGTAATTTGAGATTAGTGCTAAAACTTAGCTTTTGCAAAGCTCTCTTGGAAATTATAGTTCCCTGCTTGTTTAAATGTAAAAACATTTTACTTCTCTTTTGGAAATACTTATATAATTTAACTTCAACTTAACTCTTTACTCTTTGCTCGTCTTATAGCTTGAGCCTTAAAACAAAGTTTAAAATGTGTGTTTAAGACTCTAGATTCTTTAAGAACTTACATCGACTTGCTTCTTAACTTTTAGACTTGACTTTTTAACTTCTTTGACTTTGATCCAAACTTTCGTTGAATTGGATTATGGATTCAAGAATCATGATCTCATGTTTATGGATGATTTCATTATGTTTAAATGTACTTTAGAGTGTTCGAATCAACTAGGATTGATGGGTACATCACTTTAGAATTAGTACGGAAATATAGGGAAAGACTAGGTCTCCAGGTGGCCTTGGTGCTCTAAGAATCATGGGGCACCACAGCCTGACGGACAGAGACTATCGCGAGGGGCTCTTGCTTGTGCGGCGCGCCAAGCGCTGTCAGATATAGGCTGTCTTGAGGGGCTCTGGCAGGCGCGGTGCCCCAAGGCTTGTCAGACGCGATTTCCGACTTTTCTTCTTTGATTTTATATTCTAAGTCTTCTAAGCTCCCATGGATCTCACCTCAAATACTTAGGATCACAAAATACCTCATTACTTAATAGATTATACCCAAAAACAGTATGAAAACATGAATCAAATCTACTATAGATAAACTACAATTCAACCAACAAGAATTTCATAATTTTTCGTCAAGAACTTCCATGTTCATCATTCAATAACTCTAACTTCCTGAATTGAATCTAATTGGGGTGTGGGTTAAAGTACCCAACACAAAATGATTTCACATACCATAAAGGTATCACCCCCGACGAAATTCACACAACGATTATTGGTGTTCTTGCTTCTTCTTCTCCTTCGTCCTCTTTTCTCCTCTTCTTGTCTCTTCTCTCAAAACCCTATCTTGTTTTCTAAAAGAGTGAACTTAATAGGATCAGCTTAGACCCCAACTTATTACCCAAAAAACAAAATTAAATAATTGGTTAAGGAAAATACCAAAACACCCTTTAAAAATCCGGATTGGACTTTCCTCATTCCAACAACCCAACTTCCTAAAATCATATCTCCATCATACGACCTCAAAATGTTGCAAATTCGGCGTCGTTAAAAAGATTCTCCCAAGAGCTTTCCATCCATATAAATAACTCACTCTAAATTCTTCTTGAGCTGGAAGTCATGACCATTTAAAAATGATCAAAACACACTTTTAGAATGTGGAAAGTTTCTAGATTTCCCTATTTATTTCTAAAAATAACTATTCTTGTTTTCTTGAATTATTCATAGGTTATTCAAGTTACAACATGTTACATAACCGCGCTTAATAAATTCAAATTTGAGCATGTTTCTTAAAAAAAATTGACACAATTAAAAATTTAGCCAAAAGTTAAAAGTTAAAACGCCTAAGATAAAAACTGAAAATAAAAGTGTCAAAACCAGAACCAACCTTCCTATGATTTCAAAACTGAACGTATACCGCAGTGACAAAATTTCAATTCGAGCACGATTAACAAAAATATTGACCAAAGTGAAAGTTTGGCGAAAACATAAAAGTGAAATTGTCTAACTGCACAAACTAAAAATGGAAGTCTCAAAACTCGAACTCTCGATCTAATACAATAAAAATGACCTTCCGAATCTAACTGCACTGACAATTTTTTTTATTTAAGCACGTTTATCAAATATATTGATCGAAATTAAATTTTGCCCAAAATTTATATGTTAAAGCACCTAACCACACAAACTAAAAATGAAAGCTTCAATATCCGAACCAACCATCCTATTAAATAAAAAAATGACCTTTGGAGTTAATTACGCTGACGGAATTCTCATTTGAGTACGTTCACAAAAATATTGACTAGAGTCAAATATTGGCCAAACAAAAAATGAAAGCCTCAAAACTTGAATCAACCTTCCTGTTAGATAAAAAATAAACTTTCGAAACTGACAACACTGACATAGTTCTAATTTGAGCACGTTTACAAAAAATATTGACAAAAGATAAGTTTTAACTAAACTGTAAAAGTTAAAACGCCTAACGACACAAACTGAATATGAAAGTCTCAATACTAGACGCTGATTTACCAAAAAATTTAACTACAATTGATAAATTTATCTACTTATCAAATATAAGGTAGTAATTAATAATTTAGCTATAAATTTTATCACATTTGGTAATAGTTACTATTCAACTAAACATTCATATGTAATATTACAAACTAATAATTAACATGTTGGTAAATTTTACCAATGAATTAATGATTTGTTGGTATATTATCAACTATTTTAATGATGTTAGTAATTTACTAACTACAATCTTTATTCTTTGGCAAAATATTCAACTGATTGGATATTGGTTGACAAGCTTACCAACAAATTATATTTTGTTACTAATATACCAACATATTTATATTTGGTTGGTAAATTTAGCAACACAATTCAGTCGTTGGAAAATGTTTCGTTAGTAATTCATTTGTAATATGTTAATAAATTATATAAACAATTTTTTTGTCATATTTACCAACCAATATATACTTCGTTGGTAATATTACCAAAAAAAGGTGTGCGCTAATAATATTTCAGTTGGTAATCCATTGATAAAATGTTGCTAAATTTGGCGCCATTATTTCCCTCGGTATTTACCAACTAAAATACTTAGTAAGATTTTGGTTGATAATCTGTTAGAATTCAGTTGTTATGTTTTAAAATATAATTCAGTTAGAAATATGTTGGTAAATTGTTAGTAGAATACTAACCGACTTAAGTTGTTAGTAAAATCTATTAGCAATTTGTTTTTTTTTTGTAGTGTGTGATTTTGGTTAAATCTATCTTATCTTGTATTGTTGTCTTCAGAAGATGTACTTTAGTGAGCAACAACTTGGACTTTTTGTACCTAATAAAAACGATCTTACTAAAACAAAGTAAAGTTCGAATGATAGAAAATTCACATAGTCAAGGTGGTTGTTTAATCCATTTCAACTTCTTTCTTTTGAATTTTAGTAATCCCATTTTCTCCAGAAAATAGCTCCATTTTGCTACATGAGGTAATTGATGATGAGTATAATAGTTTTTTATGGTATCATGCATGTGGCTGTGTTTGTACAATATATAAGTTGTGTTTTTGGCCTCCCTGTAAGTGTGATTACATTGGAAAGATGCACACTGGTGTACAACAACCTGAAGTTCCTGCAAATATTTATAGAGTTTCCAATGAGGAGTATCAACCTGTAATAACCACTTTTTTAATATATAAGAATCAACTTCTAAGATTATATGATTGTAACCATGTTTTATACACCAATTCATCCCATAATAAGCATTAGGGTTTCTTAGGGTTTTATGTTTAGTATTTAGGGTTTTTTGTTAGGGCTTAGGGTTTTTAGGATTAGGGTTTTAGGTTAAGCATTTTATGTAGGTTTTTAGGGTTTCACGCCTTTTTTTGGGTTAAGGTTTTTTAGGATTTTATAGATTAAGGGTTTAGGGATTTGGTTTTAATTTCTGTTTTTTATGGTTTACCATATACAATTTAGAGCTTTATAGAGTTTTAAAATTAGAGTTTTTTAGGTTGGGTTTAGAGCTTAGGGTTTTGTAAGGGTAATAATTGTTTCTTATGGTCTATAGGATATGGGGTTTAGGGTTTCTTAGGGTTGAAAGTTTAAGATATAAAGGTTTAGGCTAGGGTTTAGGGATTAGGGTTTTTTGAGGCTTTTTTAACGGCCCTTGAACGGTTCAGGGGCTTAGCAGCACCCCCAGGCCTTAGCATAAATAAAACAAAAATAAGTAAAACGAGGGGGTCATAAACTTTACCTCCGATACTAAGGTGGTTTTGGGTGGACCTTCCTACTGAGGATATTCCGCTCATCCCCTTACATTAAAAGAAAACTAGAACAAAGCACCTAATGAGAGGACTCCTCTCAATACAAAATTCTAGTAATGCATAAATAAGGGAGATTCTCCCCTTACATAAGTAAGACAAGAATAAAATCGATCCTATTCAAAAGGATTATACAGTAATAGAATAGTCAATTTGAATAGGATCCTAACCAAAATGGTATATAAACCTATAACATAACAAACTGCAACATCATTCAAGGAGGTATCTTAATTCTTTTCAGTCTCATTCTCCTGAAGTTTACCATTCCAAGCTTGTCGAGCATGAAGCTTCCTTTGGCAAAAGAAGGGAGTTGTTCCTTGGTGTAGAAATGTTGAACAATGTCTATGTTGTGACTGCATTTGGGTAGGTGGCCAGCCATGTTGTTTGCCTCTCTGTTGGAATGAGTGTATTTAAATTGTTCCAATTGAAGCACCACACTGTGTAGTTCCAGTGTATATTGCTGCAGTTCCCAGGGGGGTTTGGCTTGATTTGAGAGCCAGTTAATGACCAGTTCTGAGTCTACTTCGAAGTGTATTTTCTGGTAGCCATGTTGTATACACTAGTGTAGACCATGGTTGGCAGCTTGGATTTCATCTTGGTTGTTGGTACCAAATCCAAGAGGGATTGTAAATGCATATATCATGTTACCTTGATGATCTCATACAATTCCCCCTCCTCCAATTTTCCCGGGGTTGTTTAGTGCGCTGCCATCGGTATTGAGCTTGAAGAATGGTTGACTAGGCTTCTCCCACTTTACAACTTTAACCGTAATCTCATGTTTACAACTTGCTACCATTCTGATCGAATCATTCCAATTGTTAGACCATTGAATGTATGGATAAACTGTGTTGATAAGGTCATTAATATCTGTAATAATTAGGAATTTGACCCTAGCTGTGTTGGACTGTTTTGCACCATATTTTGCTGCACATCTATTTTTCCATAGATTCCAAATGATGATCAATACCAATAACTTGGAAAGCAGATTCTGCACTTTATTTCCATGGTCCAGGCTACACCATCTCAGCAGCAGTAAATGTAGAGGAGTGTGATCATGCTGGATCCCTGCAGCTGCAGAAAAAAATTTCCACACGTTGTTGGCAAAATTACCAGAAATAAAAATATGGTCTATGTTATCATCACCTTGTCTGTAGCAGCAAGAACACTAGACAGGATCCATTCCAAATTTAATCATCTTTTATTTGGTAGTAAGCTTACTTTGTAGAACCCTCCACACAAGAAAAGAGATCTTCAATGGAATGTGTTTGTTCTAGATACCTATACTAATGATGTTCTTATTGTTCTTGTGTCTAATGTGATTTCAGGCAGAAAAACAAGAAAACAGGCCATTATTAGTATGTCTCCATATTGCTTCATGTTGAACATGCTCTTGGAAGTTAATGATAGTGCTCAACACTTTTGGAACCAGCAAGGGGGTATTTATTATCGCACCAACGATTCATTCCATCATCCATCTGCTAGAAAATGAGAAACAGTAGTATTATTGAGACTAGTGATATGGCTGCAATGAGGAGCTTAAGGACCATCTCCCAACCAATCATCCCACCAAAAGGAGCTATTTCCTGATTTGATCTTCCATGTGATCTGAGATTCAGCAATACCTTTATTTTTCATCATAAAATTCCACATCAAGGATTGCTCACTATCAAATTTTTTAGCTACAGGATGGGACCTTTGATAGTATTTTGCCTTCAGAAATTGACCCCATAAAGTGTGGTTGGTTCTGAAAATCCACCACTGTTTAAGTTGAAGGGAAGTTCACACATCTTCAAGTCATCTTACACCAAGACCTCCCTCATCAAAAGGAAGGCTCAATGTATCCCAATTCCTTATCCCAACCCTAAAAGAAGTCGGCAATGGCTCTCTTTATGTATCTGATAGTGGTTAGGAGGAGAGGTAGTTGACATAGTGTGGACGGGGATTGATTGAAGTACATGCTTGATCATAGTAGCTTTCCCATCAAAACTAAGAATTCTTGAATGTCAACCAGTGATTTTCTTAGTGACCTTTGCAACTAAATCAGAGTAGTATATAATTCTCTAACCACCAATATAAAGGGGGCAACCAAGTTAAGTAATAGGACTATTTTTCCGAGTAAAACCAGTGATTTCTCCAATCAATGCAATGACATCGACAGAAGTATTCTCAGGAACCATGAAGTTACTCTTATCCAAGTTTAGAGTTGATCTGAAACAGACTCATAAGTGGCAAGAGTTTTCATAATCATATGAAGAGTATCTCTGGTAGTGGAAGAAAAAATAGTGATGTCATCCGCAAAGCTTAGATGGTTGATTTGGGGGCCTCTAATTTCCATTTGAAAGTTTTTGTGTCTCGGATGTTGATGGAGCATGTTGAGCATTCTAGAAAGCACCTCAGCCCCTAAAATAAATAGGGACTGAGATAACGGATCACCTTGTTTGAGACCTCTGGTGGAGTGGAAAAAACCATGTCTTGAACCATTTATAATAACAGAATACCAATTGTTGCTCAATATCCTCCACACTAAGTCAATAAACATCTCCCCAAAACCCATTCTTCGCAAAACTAAACAAGTATACGACCAGGACACTATCGTATGCCTTTGCCATATCCAACTTGATAATTATATTGTAACCTTCCTTGGGTCGTTTGATATTATGAGTGATATCTTTGTCTAACATAATGTTTTCTGAGATACTTCCGTCTTTAAAAAATCTCGATTGGTTTGCAGAAATAAACTGAGGCAGAATAGTAGCTAATCTGAGGCAAAGAATCATGGATATAATTTTGTTGGAGAAATTACTCAAGCTGATGGTCGTGAACTCTGAGAATTTATTAAGATGTTCAACCTTTGGAAGTAAGACAAGACAAGCATGTGAAAAGAACTTAGACATGGTATGTCCACAAAAGAAATGTCGGACAGCCCTCAGTACATCTTCCTTGATAACCTCCCAGCATGATTGGTAGAATTTCCCTCCAAATACATCCGGACTGGGTGGAAAGTTAGGATTCATTGAAAATACCACATGATTCAATTCCTATGTACTAGGCATCTGTTGTAGAATTTGGTTATGTTCATTAGTAACCATTCTAGGAATACAGTTAAAAATCTCTTCACTGATGCAGTCTTCATGGCCTTAAAACATGTTCTGGAAATAAGCACAAGCTTATTTGGCAATGTTTTCATCTCCTTTTACCCAAGCATCATTATCTGTACAAATCTGGTGGATGAACAATTTCCTCCTCCTACCCCTTATAATAGAGTGAAAATATTAGGAGTTGGTATCCCCTTCTTTGAACTACTGAAGCTGAGTTTTTTGCTTAAGTATGGAAGCTTCAAATATCAGATACTTGATGTATTGAGCATTAATAAGGTGAAGTTTAGCTATATTCTCTTCTGAATTGTGCTGAATGACATTCTCCTCCGCAATTTTGACTTGATCTTCAAAATCTGCAACTTTAGAGAAAATATTGCCATATTCCTTCTTGGACCAAATACTCAAGGTAGATGCTATTTTTTTCATTTTCTGATGTAGTTTCCACATTGGTTCACAAAAAGCTTCCTCTTTCCAAGTACTTTACACAATGTCCATGAACCAACAATGTAAGAACTTAAAATATTTAATTTTCTGCTCTAGTCTCACTTCCACTTCCATAAACAAAGGACAGTGGTCTGAACCTACAGCAGGAAGATGAGTAATGGTAGTTTGTGGCATACATTCCAACCACTTATCATTAACCATGGCCCGATCCTATCTTTTCCACACCATTGCTTCTCCGTCTCTCTAATTGCACCAAGTGTAATATTTTCCACTATATCCAATATCCATAAGGCCACAAACCTCAATAATATTGATAAATTCAAGACTTTTGTTCATGTTATAGGTCAGGCCTCCATACCTTTCCTCCGTTGAAGTAATAACATTAAAATGTCCAATCATACACAAAGGGTTGTCCAGATTAGAAAAATGAAATACTCTGTCCCAAAGAGGTCTTCTAAGGTGTTCTTTGCACTTAGCATAAATACAAGAGATCATAAACTTCTCCTTGTGTTCCACATGTTTCACCGAGCAAGTGATATGTTGATCATGTACTTCCATAGTATCACACTTCATATCATTAGTCTAGAAAAGCCAGATTTTGCCATTGCGATTACAGAGAGCATCATCCATTGATAACATAAGCTTGTATCTGTTGAGCTGTGAATAGTCTGCAAATGGTTCAAGAATACCAACCATAGAAAGATTGAGCATCTTCTTGAGATTTTGGAGTCTTTCCAACAAACCTCGGGTGTTGATGCTCCTAGCATTCCAACAGATTGTATTAATCATTAACAACCTTTACTTCAGGACCTGGTGTCGGGTCTGCTATTAGTATCATATGTGCTTATTGACGTTGTTTTGATGTGTTTCCTGACTTGTGCTTATTGATGTTGTTTTGATGTGTTTCCTGACTTGTTTTCTACCCCTTGGAGATAAACCTTGTTGATCTGCTACTTCTTTTATTTCAGCTTGGAACTCACTTTGGAATGTATAACCAAAATCCTTGATCAAGTGTGCACTAGTTTCATCCCCATCCTCATCTCCATCATTTTCATTTAGGAATTGAGTATCTTCATCAAACTCATCTTCGGAATTTATCACATCATAATCTGACTTCTCTTGGTTTGTGACAGTATTTTGTTGTTTCTTTTGGGCTCTAGCATCTCCTTGAAATTGGTCAGTGTCACCCTGTATACCAGCCTCTTTAACTTGCCTTCTCTTGGTAGATTCTCTTTTTTATTTACTTGGCTTGCCCTGAGATCTGTTATTATTATGCTGATCTGCACAATTTTTTTCACACTGTTGCTGTTGTTTTTCTGTAGTACTGTGTTTGTCTTTATTGTCCTACTTGCTACTTGGGTTACCTGTGTCCTCCATATCTTTTGTGAGTTGATATTGCTTAAAATTATCAATATTTTCAGGACTATTAACTGTATACCGACCCGCTGATTTTTTCTAAGCTTAACCAGTATCAACATTTGGCCTTTGGCTGTGAACTTTTAGATTGATGGTGGTAGCATGGGATCTAGGGTCATACCTAGGGTCAGTGGAAATCTCATGCTGAGCATGAGTCAAGTTCCCCCCCTTTGGTAACCCCTTCCTGCAAGTTAGTGATTCTCCCCTGACATCCCCCATGTAACAACCCATTCCCAGAGGTACTACAACCTTACAAGAAACTTAATTTAATACTTGCGACATTTAAAAGAGATTAACAAAGGCATACTGATTTTAATCTAGTTGAGGAATAAGGTTTATAACACATAATTTAGTTAAGGATGTGCATATGGCCCATTTTAAACATATATTTTAGAAAAAAAAATATTTATATGGCTTGGAATTTTAACTAACGATGAAAAAAGCCTCCCAAAATTTATTAAGCAAAACCGATAAGCTTTTCGTTCGTATTTTATCTTCACGCTTAAGGACAAAATAACAATAATATTACCAACTTTCGAGTACCGAAATCAGTCGGTTCATGCTTCACACAAACATACAAAACAGAAAGCAAATTAGTATTTTACAAGACATGGGTTCACAGACCCCAAAAGATAAAAACGTATAACCGTACTTATATTACAATCCATGGTGACATGACCAAATAAGCCCTCAAAATTTCATGTAAATATACAATACATAGATCATGTAGAAGTCCCAAGGTATATAGAATATATATATATATATATATATATATATATATATATATATATATATATATATATATATATAATTATATATATATTCTTATATGTAAGTGTGATCTTCCATAAGGCTTTCAAAATCTCCATCTTAAATGATAAACTTCAAGCGTCCTCTTGAACTTTCCCTACGATAGAAACAACTATCGCCAAGCATAAAGATTAGTGGTGTAATTACTATAGATCCGACGCCCTCAGATTCATAAATTCATCATTCTCAAGTCAAGGGCAGCATTATTGAAATATAATAGGTAAATCAAGTAAACAATATACAAAGAGAATCAAGTTGGATAATTGAAGCTCCAAATGTCAATAGCGTTCATAGCACAATTTTGCAAGAGTTTCAATAAAAAAAACTCGCCCAATATATACATCATGTCGTCACACAAAGCACGAGCAGGTATCAAGAAGAGTCGACACCATGTATCAAGAACGGTCAAAGCCCAATAAACAAGAGAACCAAGAACCATATTAAAAATGACTGTCTAGTTCGTACTTATAATGGACAACTCCACACTTAGGACGAACTAAAAACTATAAGTCGAGATGGCAATTGATCCAAAACAAGAGGCATGCCAATAGTGACAAAGTCACAGCCACAAGAAGGACAAGGTCCCAACAAGAGTGCAAAGTGATCAAACAATCCGTACAAAAGGCGAGTTACACAAGAGTCTTTAACGTCACAAATGACACAACACAGCAATGCAAAGTGCAAGAGGTAACCAAGGTATCAATATAATCTTTCAGATATAACAACAGATAAAAATAGTACAAGTAAAAGATTATACACAAATCTCAACGCTTTAGCAATGAAACAGTCCAACACAACTTCAAGGGTTAAAACCGTAGACCAACCAATGTATGAAGGCCATCAACTTGTTCACGAGTATATACAACCATAAAAATACAATTAAATAACTTATTTAATTCCTAGTATCTCAATAATGTTGAAGTAAAATAGGATAATCATCACAAGTAAGCCTAGCCTGTATATTTACGACTAAGCTCCCAAAACATTAATTCTGTCAAACAAAAGTACTTCATGTCGCAACTTAGTTTTGAAATAGGAAACAACAAAACTGGACTTTATATCCTTCATAAAAGATGTAGGTACATCTATTAATCTTGCAAATAATCAAGAATCACCTCAAAATACGTCTTCTACTGAAAAATATAATCAACACACTAACAGTTGAGCAGACAGGATTTCTAATTCCAGTAGCTGGACAGAACTTGTCTTATGTTGAGTCCAATATTTCGAATCCATAACCGCAAATTTAGAGTTCTCAATAAACATAAGAGTTGTAGAACCACAAAATATCTTTCTAAATCATATTTTTTCACTGCAAAATAAGTTTTTCTAAAGAGTTATGCCTAAAATACCAAACACTATCCAGTTCAAAAGCAGATTTCGTCACTTACCAAAGGATGTGTGTGTGTGTTTGATTCAAGCCAAAAGGAGTAGATTTTCTCTTGATTTTGAAGAACAACTCTTTAGATAATTTTCTAAGGTTCCTATACTTCAAGTTATACAAAATTCACAATAGGAGGTGTGAAATATATAGCTACAAAAATTATCCTCATCACATGGACAGATGTCACCACAAGGTGCTGCCCAAATAATTCTGTGCTGCCCAAATTGCATACATATACTCCTACATATATATATATATATATATATATATATCACACTCTATACCATAAATTTCAGCTTACTTGTAATTCTAATTAGTCAATTTACATAAATACCCCCATATAATACCTTAAATTACGATAACAATTTATGTTAAGCACATTTTCAATTATCACAAAATTTCAAGTTCCCAAAATAAGAATAAAACACATTATAGTAATTAAGCAATGGTTTATTTCCATGAAAAACTTGGTATAGCATTTTAGGGTGTTACAACTCTCTCCCCCTTAATGAAATTTCTTCTCGAAATTACCTTAAGATAGTCACGAAACAAGTGCGGATATTGAGTCCTCATATCTTCTTCTCTCTCCCAGGTAACCTTTTTTCCAGAATGGTTCATCCAAAGTACCTTTACTAAGGGGGTTTTCTTGTTCCTAAGCTATTTTATTTCCCAAGCTTGAATTAGGATAGGTTCTTCATCATACGTCAAGTCAGGATTAACTTCAATAGATTCAACTGGATGAACATGACATGGATCAGAACGGTATCTTCTGAGCATAGAAATATGAAAGACATTGTCGATCTTGTCTAACTCAGGTGTCAAGGCTAATTTATATGCAACTGTTCCAACCCTTTCAAGTAAGTAAATTCTATCAAAGCCAAGTGTTTGTCCCAACTACCCTCAAACTCCATAATGCAAGCTCAAAGCATATCCTCCAAAATTTGTATCACTCTTTCTGACTGGCCTTCTGTCTGAGGATGGAAAGAAGTGCTAAATTTCAACTTAGTACCCAAAGCTTCTTGCAGGACCTTGGGTCTCGATCAGATACAATAGACACAGGGATCCCATTAGTCTTACAATATCATTAATGTACAACTCGGCTAAATGGTCAAGTGAGTAGTCCATTCTAATTGCTAAGAAGTGAGAACTCTTGGTTAGCCTATCAATAATCACCCATATTGCATCATGATTTCTCTGAGTACGAGTAAGTTTATAAACAATGTCCATAGTTATTCTCTCCCATTTCAGTTATGGCATCGGCAAGGCCTGTAGTAAACCAACCGGGACTTGATGTTCTGCCTCTACTTGTTGACAAACCAAACATTTTGAAATGAAGTCCGCAGTGTGTCTCTTCATACCATTCCACCAATAATTTTCTTTGATAGTCTGGTACATCTTTGTATCTCCAGGATGCATTGCATATGGTGAAGTATGAGCTTCTTTCAATATTTATCTCCTCAATTTGTCATCATTAGGGATGCATAACCTATTTTGATAAAGTAAGACACCTTCCTTTGTTAATGTAAAATCAAACTTTTCCCGATTTTGGACCTCTCTAGTAAATTTTACAAGTTTCTCATATAACTTTTGTGCTTCCTCCACATGTTCAAGTAATATTGTCCTTACTTGCAGATTAGCAATAAATAAACCATTTGAATCAGGTGTAAAACAAACATTCATGGCTCTTAACTCAAGGAGCAATGTCAAAGGACTCAAAGAAATGCTTGAGATTGATTTTTGACTTAAGGCATCGGCAACCACATTAGTTTTACATGGATGATAATAAATCATGCAGTCATAATCCTTGATGAGTTCAATCCTTCTACGATGTCTTCGGTTCAGCTCCTTTTGAGTACCCAAGTACTTTAAGCTATAGTCATCAGTGAATATATGACATTTCCTCGATACAAATAATGTCGCCAAATTTTGAAAGCAAACAATATAACAGCAAGCTCAAGATCATGAGTAGGATAATTCAATTCATGTGGATTTAATTTCCGAGAGGCATAAGATATTACCTTCACTTCTTGCATAAAAACACATTCTAGACCATTGTGAGAAGCATCACTATACACTACATATTATTTCCCCTCAATTGGTAGAGTAAGTATAGGCACTTGAGTCAACAAGGATTTGAGTGTTTCAAATCTCTTTTGACATTTATCATCCCAAATAAAATTTACTTCCTTATGCAAGAGTTTAGTCAAAGGGGAGGCAATAATGGAGAAGCCTTTCACAAATCTTCTATAGTGTCCTGCTAAGCCCAAGAAATTTCTAACTTCAGTCGGACTTTTGGGAGGTCTCCATTAAACAACTGCCTGTATCTTACTAGGATCCACTTTCACGCCTTCACTTGATACAACATGTCCCAGAAAAGACACCTCTTCAAGCCAAAACTCACACTTAGAAAGTTCAGCATAAAGTTCTTTGTCCTTCAAAATCTGCAAATTATCCAGAGTTGTTTATTGTGGTCTTCACTACTTCTTGAATATATAAAGATATCATCTATAAAAACAACCACTAACTGATCAAGATAAGGCTTGAACACTCAATTCAATAGATCCAAAAATACCGTAGGAGCATTTGTCAATCCGAATGGCATCACCAAAAATTCATAATTCCCATACCGAGTTCTAAAAGCAGTTTTAGGAACATCATTCTCTCTAACACGCAGTTGGTGGTATCCAGACCTTAAATAGATCTTTTAGAATACTTTAGCACCCTTCAGTTGGTCAAACAAATCATCAATCCTTGGTAATGAATATCTATTCTTTATGTTTATTCTTTTCAATTGTCTATAGTCAATACAAAGCCTAAGAGTTCTATCTTTCTTCTTTACAAATAAAACAGGGGCTCCTCAAGGAGAAACACTATGTCTAATAAAACCTTTCTCAAGAAGTTCTTGCAATTGATATTTCAATTCTCTTAATTCTGCTGGATCCATTCTATAAGGAGTGATGAAAATAGGGGTAGATCCAGGAATAAGCTCGATAGGAAATTCAACCTCTCTTTCCAGTGGCAATCCAGGAAGTTTTTCTGGGAAGACTTCTGGAAAATCACATATATTAGTTATGTCCTTAATACAAGGACTCTCCAACTTTGTATAAACTATGTGAGCAAGGTATGCCCCACAACCTTGACGCATCAACTTTCTTGCCAAGGCCGCAGAAATAATACTAGATGTCAAAGATCTTTTACCTTGTATGATGATATGTGAACATGTAGGATCTTTAAAAGTCACATGCTTTGAACTGCAATCTACGACTGCGTGATATTTATAAAGCCCGTCCATCCTGATAATAACATCAAAATCCTTAAAGGCCATTTCAATTAAATTAGGAGGAAAGACTAGATTTTGAAACACGAAGGGACAATTATGATAAATTCGATTACACACAACCTGATAACCCAATGGACTTTTAACCAAAACATCATAATTAAGTCTCAAGGATTTCACATATTCAGGAAGGACAAGTTATGAACAAATATAGGAATGTGTAGAACCAGGATCAAACAATGTAAACACACAAGCCAAATAAGTGAAATTTACCGACAACCATGTCTTGTCCATCTTGATCATCCCTCTGACTCATAGCATAAGCACGTGCAGTACTCCTTTGTCCACTAGCTTGATTACCTCCACTTGCACCTTCTCCTCGAGTGTTTCTAGGCCTTAAACCTTTATTAGTTTTAAGGGGATTAACAGAAGTCTTATGAACCAAACCTTCAGTTTTCAATGAAGGAGCATTATTAGGATTAGGACAGTCTTTCACTTTATGATAAAGCTCCCACAATTAAAACATGCACCAGATACTCACCTGCAAGTACCAAAATGATTCTTTCCACATTGTGGACAAGTGGGAACGCGAGGCTGTCCTTGGCCATAATTTTGAGTGCTAGCTGTAGAAAAATATGATCTTTTTTACTTCTGTTGAGATGGCCTATTATCACTACTAGCGTTAGAATTATCCAACCTTCCTCTTTTTGATGGACATCCAAAATCTGGTCTAGGCTTTCGGAATCTGTTTTTATTTCTACTAGCTTGTTCTTTATCAAGTTGTTCCCAAGTAAAAGCAGCAGACACTAACTTACAAAAGTACTTATAAAAGTTCTCATGTTGCAGGATCGCCACATTCTTCCTTATGGAATCATTTAAACCATCTTCACATTTCCTGCACTTGTCTTTTTCCTCTTTAATAATACCTCCAGCATAACGAGAGAGACTTAAAAACTTTTGTTCATATTCAGCAATAGACATGCCTCGTGCCTTAAATTCAAAAACTCCTTTTTCTTTGCATCACAATAAGAAGCTGGTAAATACTTCATACGAAATTTCTTAAGAAAATCATCCCAAGTAAGAACAGGAGGTTTTACCTTGGCATTCGGAACACTTACCCACCAATCATAAGCATCCTTTTGTAATAGTGAAATAGCATACTTAAATTTTGCAACATTTGAACACTCCAACTGCTCAACACCCTCTCCATGCAATCTAGCCATTGTTCAGCATCAGTAGGATCAACAGTTCCTCAAACTCCACTCCACCCATTTTCCTCATTTTCTCAAAGTTAATCCCATTGAGGTCATGCATCAATTCAGCCATGTGGTGGACAAATTCAGCCATCTGTTGAAAGGAGGATTCATGGCTTGAGTACCATGACTCATATGAGAATGTGAACCAGTTGTTACACGCTGATGGTTTCCCACTTCAGACCCGCTAGTGTGGGGAACATGCTCATTCGAGATATGTTCTCCAACCCCTTCCAGTGCATGAGGTTGAGAAACAGAGGCACCAAACCTTCACGAGTACCTTCCATAGGTCGGTCAGAAGAAGTGGGCATAACTTAATTCCTTCAAAAGGGAAGATCACACTGCATTAGGGACATGTACATGATGCATGTGCACTCTGCATGCAATAAGGATATGGAGAACTATGTAAGTGAACATGAACTCTAAATAGGACCTTTTCGAAATGAATCTATTATACAAGTAATTCACAACAAAAATCATAGAACCACAAACCTAGGCTCTGATACCAACACTTGTAGCGATCCTTTCCGAGAGGTACTACAACCGTACAAGAAACCTAATTTAATACTTGCAACATTTAAAAGAGATTAACGAAGCCATAATGATTTTAATCTAGTTGAGGGATAAGGTTCATAACACATAATTTAGTTCAGGATGTGCATCTAGCCTATTTTAAACATATATTTCACAAAAAAATAATATTTATATGGCATGTAATTTTAACTAATGATGAAAAAGCCTCTCAAAATCTGCTAAGCAAAACCGACAAGCTTTTCGTGCATATTTTATCTTCACACTTATGGATAAAATAACAATAATAATACCAACTTTTGAGTACCAAAATCAGTCGGTTCATGCCTCACACAAACTTACAAAACATAAAGTAAATTAGTATTTTACAAGACATGGGTTCACACACCCCGAAAGATAAACACGTATAACCCTACTTATATTATAACCCGTGGTGACATGATCAAATAAGCCCTCAAAATTTCATGTAAATATACAATATATAGATCATGTAAAAGTCTCAAGGTTTATAATATATATATATATATATATATATATATATATATATATATATATATATATATATATATATATATATATATATATATATATATATATATATATATATATATATATATATATATATATATATATATATATATATGCCTATATGCATGTGTGATCTTTCTTAAGGCTTTCAAAATCTCCATCTTCAATGACCAACTTCAAGTGTCCTCTTGAACATTCCCTATGATAGAAACAACTATCGTTAAACATAAAGCTTAGTGGTGTAAAAACTATAGACATGGCGCCCTTAGATTCATGAAGTCATCATTCTCAAGTCTAGGGCATCATAATTGAAATATAATAAGTAAATCAAGAAAACAATATAAAAAGAGAATCAAGTTGGATAATCGAAGCTGCAAATGTCAATAGCGTTCATAGCACAATTTTCCAAGAGGTTCAACAACAAGATTCGCCCTATATATATATCATGTCGTCAAACCACGCACGAGCAGGTATCAAGAAGGGTTGACGCCCTGTATCAAGAAGGGTAAAATCCCAATAAATAAGAGAACCAAGAACCATATTAAAATGGCTTTCTAGCTCGTAATTAAAATGGACAACTCCCATACTTAAGACGAACTAAAAATCCAATGTCGAGATGGCAAATGATCCGAATCAAGAGACATGCCAATAGTGACAAAGTCACAGCCACGAGAAGGACAAGGTCCAAACAAGAGTGCGAAGTGATCAAACAATCCGTACAAGAGAGCAAGTTACACAAGAGTCTTTAACGTCACAAATGACAACAACACGACAATGAAAAGTGCAAGAGGTAACCAAGGTAACAAGATAATCTTTCAGATATACCAGCAGGTAAAAATAGTACAAGTACAAGTTTATACACAAACCTCAACGCTTTAGCAAAGAAACAGTCCAACACGATTCAAGAGTTCAAACTGTAGACCACAAATGTATGAAGGTTCTCAACTTGTTCATGAGTATATACAACCTTAAAAATACAATTAAATAACTTATTTAATTCCTAGTATCTCAATAATGTCGAAGTAAATCAGGATAATCACCTCTAGTAAGCCTATCATGTACATTTATGACTACACTCCCAAAACACTGATTTTGTCCAATAAAAGTACTTCATGTCGCAACTTAGTTTTGAAATAGAAAACAACAAAACTGGACTTTATATCCTTCATAAAAGATGTAGGTACATCTATCAACCTTGCAAATAATCAAGAATCACCTCAAAATACGTTTTCTACAGAATGATATAATCAACACACTAATAGTTGAGCAGACATGATTTCTTATTCTAGTAGTTGGACAAAACTTGTCCTATGTTGCGTCCCATATTTCGAATTCATAACAACAAAATTAGAGTTTTCAATAAACATAAGAGTTATATAACTACGAAATATATTTCTAAATCATATTTATTCACTGCAAACTAAGTTGTATCGAAAGAGATATGCATAAAATACCAAACACTATCCAATTCAAAAAGCAGATTTAGTCACTTACCAAAAGGAAGTGAGTGTGTGTTGGATTCAAGAAAAAAGGAGCTAGATTTTCTCTTGATTTTGAAGAACAACTCTTGAGCTAATGTTCTAAGGTTCCCATACTTCATGTTATACGAAATTCACAATAGGAGGTGTGAAATATATAACTACACAAATTATACTCATCACATGGACAGATGTCACCACAAGGTGCTGCCCAAATAATTGTGTGCTGCCCAAGTGCTGCCCAAATTGCATAGTGTGTGTACTTATACCAGAAATTTCAGCTTACTTGTAATTCGAATTAGTCAATTTACATAAATACCCCCATATAATACCTGAAATTACGATACCAATTTATGTTAAGCACATTTTCAATTATCACAAAATTTGAGTTCCCAAAATGAGAATAAAACACATTATAGTAATTAAGCAATGGTGTATTGCCATGAAAATCTTGGTCTATCATTTAAGGGTGTTACACCCAATCCATACCTCCATAAACTTCATCAGTAGGACCAACATCAACATCAATAACATTGGGTGAGGGGGTATTGGGAGCATTGAGTCAATACCTATGCTCTTGTTTTTTTGGTTGATTCTGACTTGTTCCTTTTGCATAGGTATTTTAATGTGAGTATCTGAAGGATGTAAGTCATTTTTTGACCCTTGTAAAATTTGGTTTTCATGTTCTGTTAGACTTTTAGTGGTGCCTTCCATAGCATCATCCCGGACTGGTTGTTCCTGCATATCTAGGTTAGTATAACTATTATGTGTAGGAAATGTAGATAACATACATGGTACTGCTGGTGCCTGTTGCATGCTGCCATTGGCTTCTTTCTATTGGGGTGAGAGAGGTCTCCATGTGGTCTTAGGTTGGTGCAATTCTTGGTATCTCGTTTTCTGCCTTTTTTGAGTCTGCCAGTGGTCTTCATGATCAGTTATTTTTGGATCTTGATTGGTCTGTAGCCTATTAGCAGTGGCTTGTTGTTGTTCTGTGAAGTATTTGTTTTCTTGCATTTGTCCCTGTTTCTTAGCACGCATGTCTTCCCCTTCTTGAGATAATTGTTACTGTGATTGAGGGCTTGTTTTTTTTTCCAGCTTCCATTTCCTTCCTTATTTTGAAATCCTCATCTCTTTTCTTTTTATAGTATAATCATATTCCATATGTCATTGGTGTCTACAATACATACAATAATCCGAAATACCTTCATATTTAACTTTTAGCTATCTTCCTTTATTTGGGTCGAAATTCTTGAATCCCAACCAAACATGGGCAGGTCTTGCCTTGGTAAGATCAACTTGGATCTTTACCCTAAGTGTGCTACCTGTAGTCCTTTGGGAGGATGGTGAATCCAAATATAGAACCTTGCCAACAGAATCCAAAACAGTCGTTTAAAGGACCTTATTATAATAATGCCAAGGGAGCTCTGGTAGAGCTACCCAAATAAGGACTATGGGGGTTTCTTCTTCACGTGTAAAATCAGGTGTGCAAGCCTGAATTCTCATTAATTGACCTTCAATAGTAATCCTTAACTTATTCCAAACCGTTTGGTAGTCAAACTCATTATCAAGATCGATATACACATGTCTAGCGTTAAAGTGAGTGATTTTCACACACACACACACACCCGAGTTAGCTGCATCTGAAAAGTGAAACTCATCCTAACCAAATCCATTTTAGGCAATGTGTTGGTGAACTTACCCATGAGAGTATATTTGCAACTTTCCGCCAATTTCACATAATAGTCATCTTCATCTAGTAACACTGCAGGCAGACCTTGTCTTGTTGTGTGTATAGGATTACTCAGCACAATGGGAATTTCATTTTTTTATTTCTTATATCTCAACCGAGCAGCGAAAGATTACACAACAGTAAAGGGAGCAGGGGCAGGAAAACTGTCCTATTTAACATTTGGAGCCTGACCTTGTTGCTGAGAATTTGGAAGTTTCGCACTGTCTTGACTAGCATGTTGATTTTCTTGGTTATTATTGCTTCTATGTTTATGGAGATTAGGATCATACCCCACATAATTGTTGGAGATTTTGGGAAAATTGTTATGATATTCTCTATTGGATTGATCATTGACTTGCTTCGAAACTGGTTCCACTTCTTTGTCATTAGAATGTCTCCCGTTACTTGTCAGTTCCTTCCTTTGCTGCTGTTCAGCTGATTTGTATGCATTCGAGTACTGTTTTGGAACATCCGTCTGCACTTGTTTACTTTTATATTGTTGTTTTTGGCATGTTTAATCATTCCTTTGTTGCTTAAAAATTGCAGGTTTCTGCCTAGCTATGGCCTGTTCCGCTGCATCCTGCATTTCACAAGGAAGAGGATATGGAGTTAAGCATATTGACTACCTTGAATGCCAAATGAAAAATTAGAATATTAAGCCTTTTCAGAATAATTTTCTGAATTCTATCTCTTGGAAGTCTGATCATGGACTTGTGGTTCCATCAACTTCAAATTTTCCAATGAGTTTCCTTCAATGTTCCTAGTATTTGTTCTTGGTGATCGAACTACTCCCATTTGAGTGTTGTTTCCAGTATCTAATATTGAGGTTGAGTCATTCCATTTAGTGCCATGCATATTTCGAAGTGTATCTTTTTTTGAGTTCATCAACCCTTTAGTCGTTTTGTGTGATTGCTTTTTATTGGTGATTCTTCCATCTAAATGAATTGAAATCCCTGAGATATGAATGTTCAAATAAGGAGAAGAATTCCCTTTCCCAGAATTTCCACCAACTCAGGCTATGTACGATCAAATTTTGCCAGAATTCTCACCTGCAACGATTCCACAATCCATTGACTTGAAATTTGTGTGAGATGAACACTATGTTGTGGGGAGTAATCCCTTACAGCTTAATCGTCAAGAAATTGACTCGAACAACTTCGATTTTGCTTGCACAGTCAAGTCGAGTCAATCGCGATTTTCTCCAAAATTGCCTCACCTGTTCTCTCGATTGGGATGATGGAATCATTTGGTTTTTTTTGTAGTAGATAGATCGTGTTTAGTAGACTCCATTACTTCATTTGTTTTTCCTTGAATCAAAATATACCCTTAAGGGGAAATAAAATTATATTGTTCGTCCAACTCCCTCTTAGAATTCGTTGTGTTCATCGCATCTTTGTTTTGCGAATTCAAGGAACTGTAGGATGAATCATGGGGCGTGGTATGATGTGTTTTGAAGCTATTTCCATGGCGCTTCGATCGTTCTTCGTTTGGTGGCCTTGGGAGCTCCATCGGCGGCTCACGCGCCATTGCGGCGGTGCGCGCGTCTGGGCTTTTACTAGTCGTTAGGAACGGTTCCTTGGAGCGCTTCTCTACAGTGAGAAATTAAGGAGAGAAAAAAAATAGGAAAATGAGGTGTGATTCGGGTTTGGGTTTAAGACATAGTGTTCTTTAGGGGTTAGTGTTTTTCTAGGTTTTAATGCTTAGGGCTTTCAGTTTTTTAGTTTAAGGTTTTTTAGGGTTTTATATTTTTATGGTCTAGGGATTTGGATTTTTTGTGTGTTTTGTAGAGTTTAGCATAAATGATTTAGGGCTATATAAGGTTTAGATCTAAGAGTTTTTTAGGTTTAGGAGTTTTTGGGTTATTGTAGGGTTTTTAAGGGTTAAGTGTTTCTAAGGGTTTTTTAAGACTTATGCTTTAGAGCTTAGGGTTTTGTAAGGGTTTTAAATTGTTTTTAGGGTTTATATTAGAGTTGACAATATTTAGGGTTTCTTAAGGTTTAGAGTTTAGGGTTTTAGGTTTAGAATTTAGAGTATTAGGTTAGGGTTTACGGTTTAGGGCTTAGACTTTTTTAGGTTTAAGGTTTTAGGTTAAGGTTTTATTTAGGTTCTTAGGGTTTAAGGCTTTGGATTTTTTAGGTTAAGGGTTTTTAGGATTTTATATGTTTAGGGTTAGGGCTTATGTTTTTTTTTGTGTGTTTTTAAAGGCTGAGAATATACTATTTAGGGCTTTATAGGTTTTTGAGCTACATTTTTTTGGTTTTGGGATTTTGTATTTTTTAGGTTTTTAAGGGTTTAGTGTTCTTAGTGTTTTTTTGGTTTTAGGGATTAGGCCATAGGTGTTTTTTGTGTTTTTTAGGTTTTACGTATTTTTGAATTTTGGATTTAGACCTTACGGTTTTGATTAATGTTTTACATGGGTTTCACGTTTCATTTTAGGGTTATATGATTCAGGGTTTCATAAGGTTTAGGGTTTAGGATTTCTTAGGGCTTCAGGATTAGGATTTAGATTTTTAGTTTAGGGTTTAGGATTTATTTAGGTTAAGGATTTTATCTAGGTTTTATGGTCAAGGATTTGGATTTTTTTGGTTAAGGGTTTTTAGGGTTTTATAGGTTTAGGGTACGAATATGAATTTTTTGTGATTTATAGGGTTTCACAAATACTATTTGGGGTTTTATAGGGTCTAGAGCTTAGCATTTTTTAGGTTTAGCGGTTTTTGGATCTTTAGGGTAAAATGTTTCTTAGTGTTTTTAGAGATTTGTGCTTGGAGATTTTGTGTTTGTTAGGTTTAGGGCTTATGAATTTTTAGAATTTTTTAGGGTTTAGAGATTAGGATTTTATAGGTGTTTAAAATTGTTTTATGATGTATTATAGGGTTCATAGGGTTTAACGTTTCTTAAGGTTTAGGGTTCAAGGTTTCATAGGGAATGATATGTAGGATTTAGGGTTTTAGGGTTTAGGACGTATGGTTTTTTTAGGTTAAGGATTTTATCTAGATTATTATTTTTTAGGGCTTTGAGTTTTTTAAGTTAAGGGTTGGTAGGATTTTTATAGATTTAGAGTTTAGGGCTTAGGGTTTTTTGTGTGTGTTTTAGGGTTTAGTATATATGCTTTAGGGGTTTATAGGGTTAAGAGCTTAATGCTTTTTAGTGTTAGCGATTTTTATATTTATTAGAGATTTTAAGGGTTAGGTTTAGGGTTTGTAAGTGTTTAGGGTTTAGGGATTTTTGTGTCTTTTAGTTTTAGGATTTACGTATTTTTAGGTTTTAGGGTTTATAACTTTGAGTTAGTAGGGGTTTTATATGTTTTAAGGGTTTAGTTTAGGATTTGTAGGATTTGGAGTTTCTTAAGGTTTAGGGTTGTGGGTGAAGGATTTTGGGTTTTATGTTAGGGTTTAGGGCTTAGGTTTTTTTTAAGTTTAGGGTTTCAAGTTATGAGTTTTTCTAGGTTTGTAGGATTTAGGGATTTGTGTTTTTTAGGCTAAGGTTTATAGGGTTTTATAGGTTTACGTCCTCGGGCTTAGGGTTTTATGCTTTTTAGGGTTTAGCATATAGAATTTAGGCCATTATAGGGTTTTGTGCTTAGAGGTTTTTAGATTTATGGGTTTTTGGGTTTCTTGGGGGTTTTAAGGGTTGAGTACATCTTAGGGTTTAAGGCTTAGGGTTGTTTTTGTGTTTTTTTTAGTTTTAAAGTATACAGATTTGTAGGATTTTGGGTTTAGAGCTTAGGATTTTATAGGGATTTTAGATGTTTTTTATGGTTTATTGGATTTAGGGTTTCTTAGGGTTTTAGGTTTAGGATGTAGGGTTTTAGGTTAGGGTTTAGGGTGTAGGGTTAGGTTTTTTGGGGGTTGAGGATATTAGGTTAAGGGTTTTTAAGGTTTAGGGTATTGTATTTTGTTAGGGTGTTATAGGTTGATGGTCTATGGATTTGATTTTTTTTGTATTTTACGGTTTTTTTTATATATGATTGAGGCTATATAGGTTTTAGAGCTTAGAGTTGGGTTTTGTTAGGAATTTTAAAGGTTAAATATTTCTTAGGAGTTTTTAGGATTTATGGTTTAGAGCTTAATGTTTTGTAGGGTTTTTAAATGTTTTTTTATAGATTATGGGAATTAAGATTTCTTAAGGTTTAGTGTTTAAGGTTTCTTAGGTCTTAGTTTAGGATTTAGAGTTTTAAGTTAGGGTTTAAGGTTTAGGGATTAGGGATTTTTTAGGTTTGGGTTGTAGTTAAGGGTTTTATTTCGGTTTTAAGGGTTTATGGATTTGGATTTTTTAGGTTAAGGTCTTTTAGAATTTTATAGGTTTAGGGTTTGGGGATTAGGTTTTTTTTTTGCGTGATATTAGGGTTTAGAGGTTAGGATTTTAGTGCTTTTTAGAGCTTAACATATATGATTATGGATTTATAAGGTTTGGAGCTTAGTGTTTTTTTGGGTTTAGAGGTTTTAAAGGGTGAAGTATTTCTTAGGATTTGGGGCTTCGGTTTTTTTTTGTGTTTTTTAGGTTTATGGATTTACAGATTCTTTGGATATAGGGTTTAGAGAGTAGGATTTTGTAGGGGTTTTATATTGTTTTTAGGATTTATACGATTTGTGGTTTCTTATTGTAACACCCCTAAGATACTAGAACCTGATTTACAAGTAAACACCATTGCTTATTTGCTATAAGGTGTTTTATACTCATTTTGGGAACTAGAAATTTTGTGATAATTGTAAGTGTGTCTAACATAAATTGTTATCGTAATTTAAGGTATTGAATGGGGGTATTCGCGTAAATTTACTAATTAGAATATCTTATAAGTTGAATTTTGGTATCAAGTATATATATATAGGAGTATATGTGAGCATTTTGGGGCAGCACACAATAATTTGGGTAGCACCCTTTTAGTGACATATGTATGTGTGACTAAGCTTCAATCTCTATGGAATATATTTTAACACCTCCTCTTTTGATTTCGTTTTGAACTGAAGCTTAAGAACATTATACATTAGCTAAACAGTTGATCTTCAAAAATAAAAAGAAAAACTAGCTCCTTTTGTGTGACTTCGACACCAAACTTCTTTGGGTAAGTGATGAAAAGAAATTTGTTTCTTAGCTGGGTAGTCTTTTGTATTTTAAGCATATCTTGTCTTATAGAACTTTGTTTACGGTAAACAAATATGATTTGGAAATATAATTTGTAGTTCTACACTTCTTATGTTTATTGAAAACTCTAATTTTGCTGTTATGGATTCTAAATATGTGACACAACATAGGACAAGTTCTGTCCAGCTGCTGGAATTAGAAATCCTGTCTGTTCAACTGTTAGTATTTTGATTATATCTTTTTGTATAAAATGAATTTTAAGATTATTCTTGATTATTTGCAAGATTAATAGATGTACCTACATCTTTTGAAGTCCATTTTAACATGAAGTACTTTTTGTTGGACAGAATCATTATTTTGGGAGCTTCGTACTTGTACAGGCTAGGCTTACTTGTGAGGATTATCCTGTTTTACTTTGACATTATTGAGATACTAGGAATTAAATAAGTTATTTAATTGTATTTTTAAGGTTGTATATACTCGTGAACAAGTTGAGGACCTTCATACTTTTGTTGGTCTACGGTCTGAACTCTTGAAGTCATGTTGGACTGTTTCTTTGCTAAAGCGTTGAGTTTTGTGTATAAACTTGTACTTGTACTACTTTTACATGCTGGTATATCTGAAAGTTTTTATTGGTATGTTGATTACCTCTTGTCACTTTGCATTGTTGTGTTGTTGTCGTTTAAGACGTTAAAGACTCTTCTGTAACTCGCCCACTTGTACGGATTGTTTAATCACTTGGCATTCTTGTTGGGACTCTGTCCTTCTTGTGGATGTGACTTTGTTACTATTGGAATTCCTCTTGATTCGGATCATTTTCCATCTTGACTCTGGATTTTTAGTACGTCATAAGTATGGAAGTTGTCCATTTTAAGTATGAACTAGAAAGCCATTTTAAATATGGTTCTTGGTTCTCTTGATTATTGGGCTTTGACCCTTCTTGATACAGGGTGTTGACCCTTCTTGTTTCATCTCGTGCTTTGCATGAAGACATGATGTACATATTGGGCGACTCTTGTTATTGAACCTCTTGGAAAAGTGTGCTATGAACGTTTTTGACATTTGGAGCTTTAATTATCCAACATGATACTCGTTGTATATTGTTTACTTGATTTACTGATTATATTTAAATTATGCTGCCCTTGACTTGAGAATGATGACTTGATGAATCTAAGGGTGCCGGATCTATAGTTTTTACACTACTAAGCTTTATGCTTAGCGATAGTTGTTTCTATCGTAGGGAATGTTCCAGAGGACGGTTGAAGTTGGTCATTGAAGATGGAGATTTGGGAAGACTTAAATGAAGATCACACTTGCATATAGGCATATATATATATATATATATATATATATATATATATATATATTTTGTATAATCCTTGGGACTTGTGCACGATCTATGTGCTGTATAATTATATTAGATTTTGAGGGCTGATTTGGTCATGTCACCATGAGTTGTAATATAAACTATGACTATACGTTTTTTTGTATCTTTTTGGGGTGTGAAAACGCAAGTCTTGTAATATAATAATTTACTATATATTTTGTAAGTTGTTGAGGCATGATCATGCTGATATTTTGCTATATGGAAGTTGGTAATACTATTTTTTTATTTCTTCCTTAAATGTGAGGATAATGTATGCATGAAAATGATTAGCTTGCTTAACAGATTTTGGAGGCTTTTTTGTCGTTAGATAAAATTTCGTGTCATTTAAATTTTGACACAATAAATATTTAAAGCGGGCAAGATGCACAGTCTTAACTAAATTATTCGTTATGAAGCTCATACTAGATAGAAAAAAAAATCAGTATACCTTCATTAATCTCTTTTAAATGTCGCAAGTATTAAATTAGGTTTCTTGTCAAGTTGTTGTAGTATCTCTCGGAAAGGGGCTACAAGTGTTGGTATCAGAGTCTAGGTTTTTAGTTCTAGGAGACTTTTTGTTGTGAGCTACTTGTATAGTTATTTGAGTTCGAAAAGGTTCTTTTTAGATTTCATGTCAACTTAGATGGTTTGCCATATTCTTATTGCATGTAGAGTGCACATACATCATGTACATGTCATTAATACAGTGTGATCTTCCCTTTTAAAGGAATTAAGTTATGGCCACTTCTTTTAACCGAACTATGGAAGCTGTCGTGAAGGTTCGGGTGCGTCTGTTTCTCAACCTCATGCACTAGAAGGGGTTGGAGAACATATCTCGAATGAGCATGTTCCCCACACTAGCGGGTCTGAAGTGGGAAACCATCAACGTGTAAGAGCTGGTTCACATCCCTATATGAGTCATGCTACTCAAGCCACAAATCCTCCTTTTTAACAAATGGCTGAATTTTTCCACCACATGGCTGAATCGATACATGATCCCAATAGGATTAACTTTGAGAAAATGAGGAAAATGGGTGGAGTGGAGTTCGAAGGCACTGTTGATCCTACTGATGCTGAACAATGGCTAGATCGCATGGAGAGGGTGTTTGAGCAGGTGGAGTGTTCAGATGTTGCGAAATTTAAGTATGATATTTCACTAAATACAAAAGGATGATTATGATTGGTGGGTAAGTGTTCCGAATGCCAAAGTAAAACCTCCTGTTCTTACTTGGGATGATTTTGTTAGGGAATTTCGTATGAAGTATGTACCACCTGCTTATTGTGATGCAAAGAAAAAGGAGTTTTTGAATCTAAGGTAGCGAGGCATGTCTATAACTGAATATGAACAAAGATTTCTAAGGCTTTCTCGTTATGCTGGAGGTATTATTAAAGAGGAAAAAGACAAGTGCATGAAATTTGAAGATTGTATAAATGATTTCATTAGGAAGAATGTGGCGATCCTGCAACATGAGAACTTTTGCAAGTTAGTGTCTGCTGCTTTTACTTGGGAACGACTTGATAAGGAAGAAGCTAGTAGAAATGAAAACAGATTCCAAAATCCTAGACCAAATTTTGGAGGTCCATCAAAACCAGGAAGGTTTGATAATTCTAAGGCTAGTAGTGATAATAAGCCAGCTCAACAGAAGCAAAACAAATCAGATTTTTCTAGAGCTAGCACTCCAAATTATGGACAAGGCAAGCCTCACGTTCCCACTTGTCCGCAATGTGGAAAGAATCATTTCGGTACTTGCAAGAGGGCCTCTGGTGCATGTTTTAATTGTGGGAGCTTTGATCATAAAGTGAAAGACTGTCCGAATCCTAATAATGCTCCTTCCTTAAAAACTGAAGGTTCGGTTCATAAGCCTTCTGTTAATACTCCTCAAACTAATAAAGGTGAGAGGTCTAGAAACACCCAAGCAGTAGGTGCAAGTGGATCTAATCAAGCTAGTGGACAAAGGGGTACTGCACGCACTTATGCTATGAGGCAGAGGGATGATCAAGATGGACAAGACGTGTTTGTCGGTAAATTTCACTTATTTGGCATGTGTGTGTTTACATTGTTTGATCCTGGTTCTACACATACCCTACAGTTGTTCATTACTTGTCCTTCCTGAAAATGTGAAATCCATGATACTTAATTATGATGTACTGGTTGAAAGTCCATTGGCTTATCAGGTTGTGTGTAATCAAATTTATCATGATTGTCCCTTCGTCATTCAAAATCTAGTCTTCTCTTCTAATTTGATTGAAATGCCCTTAAAGGATTTTGATGTTATTACCGGGATGGACTGCTTTATAAGTATCATGCAGTTGTAGATCGTAGGTCAAAGCTTGTGACTTTTAAAGATCCTACATGTTCACATATCATCATACAAGGTGAAAGATCTTTGACATCTAGTATTATTTCTGCGGTTTTGGCAAGAAAGTTGATGCTTCAAGGTTATGGGGCATACCTTGCTCACGTAGTAGATACACAGTTTGAGAGTCCTTGTATCAAGGACATAGCTGCTGTATGTGATTTTCCATAATTCTTTCCAAAAAACCTTTGTGCATTGCCCCTGGAAAGAGAGGTTGAATTTCCAATCGAGCTTATTCCTGGATCTAACCCTATTTCCATCACTCCTTATAGAATGGCTCCAACAGATTTAAGAGAACTGAAGTTTCAATTACAAGAACTTCTTGAGAAAGGTTTTATTAGACCTAGTGTTTCTCCTTGGGGAGCCCCTGTTTTATTTATAAAGAAGAAAGATGACACTCTTAGGCTTTGTATTGAATATAGACAATTGAACAGAATAACCATAAAGAATAGATATCCATTACCCAGGATTGATGATTTGTTTGACCAACTTGTAACGTTCCGGGAAAACGAATATGTCTAGTGAAGAGCCCAGTAAGTCCGTTAAAATGCGTATTGGGGTACATAGGCATCCCAATGCCCAATATTGAGAAATATTGGGCATATCATAGAATATTGGCTAAGGGGTGTTAGCCAATTTCTATGTATACACAAATAAATAAATAGTAATATTGATCCTCAATTCAATTCATTAAGTAAAAGGCATCCCAATGCCCAATATTGAGAAATATTGGGCATATAATAGAATATTGGCTAAGGGGTGGTAGCCAATTTCTATGTATAAGAAAATAGTTAAAATAACTATATTCTTCATTATGGCCCAATATACATTCTCATCAAGAAATAGGCGTCTCAATGCCCAATATTGAGAAATATTGGGCATAGTATAGAAAATTGGCTAAGAGGTGTTAGCCAATTTCTATATATGTATACTCAAGTATTTAAGACATAATTCAAGCTTGTTTAGAAAATGTACCAGCAATGAAGACCCTAAGATAATAAAATATATGTCGTCCAACTCACAAAAGGTATGAGGCATCCAAGTGTCAAGCCTAGATACCATGACACATGATCAATTAAAATGATCATGTAAATTAAGCAGTGCTCAAAGACATGGTGAGAGTCCTTGGGACAATAAGTAAACATTCCCAAACGAACCATAAATAATAGTTAGTCAGGAAAGTACAACCAACACATGTGCAAGACATGTGAAGAAGCGGCCAAAGGAGGGGACCACCCTAACTCAATTCGGTTAGGGTAGTTAGGGGGAAAACATGCACAAGGGACCACTCCATGTGGGGCCTAACTTCCTAACTAATTCTAGACTCTAACCTACTTCCCTAACTAGATAACTAACCTAGGATCAAACGAAATAAACTAATTAGTGCACCCGACAACCTAAGACTTAACCGGGTGACACTAACCTAGTAACTAGTTAAATAGACAACCTAGTACCTAAACTAGGATGGTCCAAAAGGTTGGTTATGGTCCTAACAACTTGGGGATACTTTAGTAATTACCTTAGGCTACTTAATTAATTAATTTATCAGCATAATTAATTAATTTAAAAGGACAAAACCGAAATCACAAAGCAATTTTCAGATTTCGGTTAAGACAAGAAAAAGACAACCTAGTACCTAACCTAGGATGATCCAAAGGATTAGTTATGGTTATAACGACTTAAGAGTACTTTATTAATTACCCTAGGTAACTTAATTAATTAAATTAGCCATTTAATTAATTAAATTAAAGGGGTAAAACCGAAATTCTTACACTAACCTAGTACAACTCAAGAAACATCCTAGTACTTAACCTAGGATGGTCCAAAAGTGTTAATTTTGGTTCCAAAGATTTAGGGGAACTTTAGTAATTACCCTAGGTCCCTTAATTAATTAAATTGGACATTTAATTAATTAGTTTAAAGGGGCAAAACGAAATTCTTAGGAAATTTTTCAGATTTGACCAAGTATTGTGTTTTCCTAGTTCTAGTCAATCTAGGAGGGGCTTTTTAGTAATTAATTAATTTATTTATTTAATTAACTTATTAAACCCTAAGTTGAATGAGTCAAGATAAGTTCTTAAAACTTATAATCACGTTCAAACTCATAGAACAGGCGACGCAAAAACAGTATGCAACGAACGAAAGAAAAAGGCAGAAAATTCCATTGATTCTCCTAGGCGATTTCAAGGTTTCTCCAAATTTTCGTTCAAGGTGGTATTCTTAGATTAATTTCTACTTAAGGTATGGGTTTATCTCCTGTACTTCTTTCTCCAAGAGAACTTTCTTTCCAACGAATTCAACGATCTTGAAAACTAGGGTTGCTCCCGTGTTCTCGTCGAACCCCTTGTCCCTAGTATTCTTTTCTATTTCATGTTGAATAGGTTAGAGATCATGTTGTTTGTATATGGTGATGGATGATCTTATATGTAATGTTCTTGAATTATGAATATCAAATGAACCTATGAACTTGTAGTCGTGTAAAATTAATATTATCATGTAAAGTAAGCATCGATGATATGCTAAGTTACGTCCGTGATGTGTTAGGTGATTTTTGTGTTTTGGACGAATGTTGGTTTGATGTTGTTCTGATATTATGAAGATGATAAGTTCATTGAATATTAATATTATGTTGTCCAAGAGGCTTAAAAACGTTATCACTAAAAGCCATAAACTAAGAATTGACTCAAAGACATTTATGAAGTTACATCTTGAATGAATTGGCTATCTGATTCCAATAAAATTGGCTAACACTACTTGGTCAAAACGAATGCATGCTAATGACTAGGAGCTTATGTAAATAGTTGAAAGATTGGCTAAGGGTTCATACATATGGCAATTTAAATATGAACATACGTAAAAATTGGCCAATGCCAATAAAAATGGTTTGCTAGTTTAATATCCCAAATCTTGAGCCAATACTAATCATATGCCAATTCTTGTGTAGTAGGAGTATCAAGTATATTATAAGCACTTCTAAAGTAACTCAATGAATCCATAACCAAGGGAATGCCATTCTTTGGGACAACTCCCAACATACTCTAAAAGAATGAACTATGAACATAAGTAAGTCATTGAAAGAAGTGCTCATCGTCCATAAACGATGATATGAAGCTACTACACTAAAGTAAAGAAGTAACGTGAGTTATAACATAATTAAAGGGGTCTAAACTAAGTAAGTGATCAGAATGGGGTGTTAAAGAAAGTTAGACAAGTCTCACTTACACCTAATCTACTATGTTAAAAGATTACTCACGAATGAAGGTGTTAGAATGTGTGAGACTAGTCTCATTAACACCTAAGGATGATATGTAAGGACAAATCACATTCATCAATGTAAAGTAAGGATGTGAGTGTAAGGACAATTCACACCTAATACGTAAAGAAGAGATGATAAATCATCTAATGAGCTATGACTACCTCATGCTAGAATCAAGCTTCGATGATGTATGAGTTGAATGTAAATAAGAACTTCAAACTGAGCACCGATAGGCTAGTTATGAGTGGTGATGCCTTCTTTCGGGAAGGGCGGAGGTTCACGTAATTCTCATGAGATGAGACAGTCCACCTAGGTGGGTATGGGTCTCCTTAAATCTCCTAGTCTTTGAACTATGTTGACACCATAGGGAACTAGCTTGGTTCGAACCCAATAAGCTAGCATGTTTTGGTTTCACTTTGGCCAGTGACTCCACCTCTTTTCGGTTTGGGGGAGATAACGGATTTCATGATGTTCACATGATATATGTCGGTTAAGGTTGAAGTTCCTCAAAGTATGAAAGATAATGAAATGAAAAATACCGAAGGGGTTTGTCCAAGACAATCAGAAGGTGAAACCAGATTCAAGTAATGACATTAGGTCATTCTTGGTCATTGCACTTCATGATCCCGATGAGAGTCTTAAACTTCATCCTAGGTATAGCTGGTGTTTACATCAGCCTACGAATGATTGAAATGAATAATGTGAAGTACAAATGAACGAATGAAGCAGACTCTGTGTTTGCTAAAGAAGGCCCTCGGGTTGAGGTCCTATATGTTGGGCCTCACTTGAGATGTCTTAATGCTACATCCACGATTCCAAGGTCTCGTGGATATGAAATGTATAATATATTAAACATGAAATGTATGTTATGTGAACCTATGTGTGTATGATGTGTGACATATTCATGGTATGACCTTCCTATTACGAATTAGGCAACTCCAGAGACTTGACCTCCTAAGAAAACATGTTGATCAGGAAGAGCCATGGCTTATAATGACTTCTTATATGATGCCAATAAAGGAAAGTAGAAACATAACGTTAACTAAATAACCCATAACTTCCCTAACATGAAAGTAATGAAATCAATGGCATGACCAATAGAGAATGGCTTATGAAATGTAATGAATATATAGAATAAAGAATGACTCACTATAAGGTAGGGAAATCATTCCTTAGTCCTCGGATTATTTACATCAATTCATTGTGGGTATGGGACTACAATGAATCATTGCACTTGTAAGTAAAACATAGTACTAAAGGAATTATTGAACTACACAACAAGAAAAAAAAGACTGAAAATAAAACTAAACATGGAAAAAGGGGCTCTCGGGTTTGGAGGGTTAAAATTTCAAATCTTCGCTCGAGTTGTTCTAATATTATGTTGATGAGACTAATGTCTTGTAATCATATAGAAAATGAGTTGTGTGCTTTGAATGCATTAAAATACATCATATTCATACCACAATTCACAAATAACGAATTAGGAAAGTCTAGTGATGACACTTTCCAGAAATGGCATGTTGTTTAGGAAGAGCTTTCATTGATCATACATAGCTTTATGTGTATGTGTTCATACACCCATACTTATTACAAGTGGTGTACTAACCCCCTACTATTTACTATTTTTATAGGTGCAGGTCAGAGGGCAGATTGACGACACTTGCAGCGGTTTGGACTTCAGCGTTTTCTCCAGACCATTTGGTAGGTCCTCTTGATTTCGAGGATGCTACACGGATTAGTACAGCTTTTGATATAGACATAGCTAGTGGATGTTGTCCCTAGCGTTTCTTTCACATTTCATTTCGAACCTTTTGATTTAAGGCCGTTTTGGCAACTTGATAAATTCTATTCATCATTTGTTTTGACATGTTCGTAATATTAGATGGTTGTCTATTTATATTGAGCTTAGTATATAATGTTTAATACGTAATGACTATATGAAGTCTAAGTAAACTTCATACATATAAAAAGTTTTAAATTTTTCGCAAATTTAACTAGATGAATGTGATTAATGCAAGATATGGCTTGTCTGTGACCTCTGAGAGGTTAACGACGCCGGTGGTGATTCGTATTCAAGAATCCGGATCGTTACAAACTTGGTATCAGAGCATGAGGTTAAATTACCTAGGAACTAAAGCTCAACACAACCATGTTACGTAGTTTCTAACTTATGGTTGTGGTGCCACAATCATGACTTAGAGACTACGCGATAATAGGAAATTCTCCCTTCTTCTACTCTTTATCGTGCTATCTAGAGCTTTGACACTTTGTGTCATTATAAGTATCTAACTTCCTTCTTGTGTGAAAGTGTAGAAGAATACACACAAGAATTAGGATGGCTAAGTGGTCTAAGGCGCGAGACTCAAGATCTGGCCTTCCCAAGAAGGGAAATGATGGAAATGCCCAACGTGACCGAAAGACGTGTAGTAAGTGTGGTCGTTTGCATGGAGGTGAGTACATGGTAGATTCTAAATGCATGCCACGGGTGTTAATGAAGAGGAGGAGGCTGAGTTGGCTGCATACCAACTCAAGAATATGGCTTCGACATGGATTTGCTTCATAAGTGTTATGCTATAATAGACTATAGAAACAGGGTAGTAAGGCTTCAATTTCCAAATAAGTTGGGTTAAAATGAGAAGGGCGTGGTTCAAATCCAACCGGCCAAATAATTTCCAATCTTAAACCTAATAAGATGATGTTGAAAGGATACTTATGCCACTTTGTAAGAGTCAAACACTTAGAACAAAAAGTTCCTTCCAGAGACTCTGTGTCCGTTGTAAATATGGGGTTTGGTAGAAAAGGAAGTTGAGTCTTAGGTATATAGGTCATTATGAGATCTTACAACAAGTAGGAAAAAAAAGCAAACGACTTGGCTTCTGTTCATCCAGTGTTTCACGTTTCGATGCTTGAGAATTTTCTAGGCGATCCAATGTCCATCCTACCATCGAGGGGTTAGGAGTCAATGGGAATATTTTCTTATGAAGAGGTTCCCATTGCAATTTTAGATCGTCAAGTAAAGCGACTGAAGAACAATGAGGTTCTCACCGTGAAGGTGTTATGGAGGAACCACCTGGTTGAGGGTGAAAGATGGGAGGCTGAGGCCGATATGAGATTCTGTTACCCTCACTTGTTCAGTTCTTGAGGTTAGATATACTCTTCCTAAGTCTGGTTTATGTTTAAGAAAACTCTAAGTTTAAGTGCTTTAGTCGATTTGGTGTGATAGGTCACTAACCGTATGTCTTATAATAGCACTATGTGAGTTAAAACGAAGTTATGTTTGCATTTCATGTGCTGTTTTTGTGTAGCATAGACATGTTTCCTCTGTTGCATGATTGGTGATGTGCATTAAGTTAAGTGTGATTGAGAAGGAAGTTCCTCAATATCAAATATGAAGCTTCAGATAAGCTTGAATGATATGCATCATCCAAATAAGTGTTAATCACACATTCACAAAAGAGAAATGTTTAAGCATGAAAAAGTAACTTTCGAAAATCACCCTCTTTGTTTAAATGATGTGTAAGTGTCATTCGGGGACGAATATTCCTAAGGGTAGGATAATGTAACGTCCGGAAAAACGAATATGTCTAGTGAAGAGCCCAGTAAGTACGTTTGAATGCATATTGAGGTACATAGGCATCCCAATGCCTAATATTGAGAAATATTGGGCATATCATAGAATATTGTCTAAGGGGTGTTAGCCAATTTCTATGTATACACAAATAAATAAATAGTAATATTGATCCTCAACTCAATTCATTAAGTAAAGGGCATCCCAATGCCCAATATTGAGAAATATTGGGCAAATCATAGAATATTGGCTAAGGGGTGTTAGCCAATTTCTATGTATAAGCAAATAGTTAAAATAACTGTATCCTTCATATATGGCCTAATATATATTCTCATCAAGAAATAGGCGTCCCAATGCCCAATATTGAGAAATATTGGGCATAGTATAGAAAATTGGCTAAGAGGTGTTAGCCAATTTCTATATATGTAAACTCAAGTATTTAAGATATAATCCAAGCTTGTTTAGAAAATGTACCTGCAATGAAAATCCTAAGCTAATAAAATATATGTTGTCCAACTCACAAAAGGTATGAGGCATCCAAGTGTCAAGCCTAGATACCATGGCACATGATCAATTAAAATGATCATGTAAATTAAGCAGTGCCTAAGGACATGGTGAGGGTCTTTGGGACAATAAGTAAACATTACCAAAGGAACCATAAATAATAATTAGTTATGAAAGTACAATCAACACATGTGCAAGCACATGTCCAAGACATGTGAAGAAGCGGCCAAAGGAGGGGACCACCCTAACCGAATTCGCTTAGGGTAGTTAGGGGGAAAACGTGCACAAAGGACCACTCCACGTGGGGCCTAACTTCCTAACCAATTCTAGACTCTAACCTACTGCCCTAACTAGATAAATAACCTAGGACCAAACGAAATAAACTAATTAGTGCACCCGACAACCTACTTAACCGGGTGACACTAACCTAGTAACTAGTTAAACAGACAACCTAGTACCTAACCTAGGATGGTCCAAAAGGTTGGTAATGATCTTAAAAACTTAGGTATACTTTAGTAATTACCATAGGCTACTTAAATTAATAAGTTTATCAGCATAATTAATTAATTTAAAAGGACAAAACAGAAATCACAAAGCAATTTTAAGATTTCGTTTAAGACAAGAAAAAGACAACCTAGTACCTAACCTAGGATGATCCAAAGGATTAGTTATGGTTATAACGACTTTAGGGTACTTTAGTAATTACCCTAGGTCACTTAATTAATTAAAATAGCCATTTAATTACTTAAATTAAATGGGTAAAACCGAAATTCTTACACTAACCTAGTACAACTCAAGAAACATCCTAGTACTTAAACCTAGGATGGTCCAAAAGGGTTAATTTTGGTTCCAAATATTTAGGGGAACTTTAGTAATTACCCTAGGTCCCTTAATTAATTAAATTAGACATTTAATTAATTAGTTTAAAGGGGCAGAACGAAATTCTTAGGAAAATTTTCAGATTCGACCAAGTATTGTGTTTTCCTAGTTCTAGTCAATCTTGGAGGGGCTTTTTAGTAATTAATTAATTAATTTATTTAATTAACTTACTAAACCCTAAGTTGAATTAGTCAAGATCAGTTCTTAAGACTTATAATCACGTTCAAACTCATAGAACAGGCGACGCAAAAACAATAAGCAACGAACGAAAGAAAAAGGCAGAAAAATTCCATTGATTCTCCTAGGCGATTTCAAGGTTTCTCCAAGTTTTCATTCAAGGTGGTCTTCTTAGATTAAGTTCTACATAAGGTATGTGTTTATCTCCTATACTTTTTTCTCCAAGAGAAATTTCTTTACAACGAATTCAACGATCTTGAAAACTAGGGTTGCTCCCGTGTTCTCGTCGAACCCCTTGTCCCTAGTATCCTTTTCTATTTCATGTTGAATAGGTTAGAGATCATGTTGTTGGTATATGGTGCTGGCTGATATTATATGTAATGTTCTTGAATTATGAATATCAAATGAACCTATGAACTTGTAGTCGTGTAAAATTAATATTATCATGTAAAGTAAGAATCGATGATATGATTAGTTACGTCCGTGATGTGTTAGGTGATTTTTGTGTTTTGGCCGAAAGTTGGTTTGATGTTGTTGTGATATTATGAAGATGATAAGTTCATTGAATATTAATATTATGCTGTCCAAGAGGCTTAAAAACATTATCACTAAAAGCCATAAACTAAGAATTGGCTTAAAGACATTTATGAAATCACATCTTGAATGAATTGGCTATCTGATTCCAATAAAATTGGCTAACACTACTTGGTCAAAACGAATGCATGCTAATGCTAGGAGCTTATGTAAATAGTTGAAATAATTGCTAAGGGTTCATACATATGTCAATTTAAATATGAACATACATAAAAATTGGCCTATGCCAATAAAAATGGTTTGCTAGTTTAATATCCCAAATCTTGAGCCAATACTAATCATATGCCAATTCTTGTGTAGTAGGAGTATCAAGTATATTATAAGCACTTCTAAAGTAACTCAATGAATCCATAACCAAGGGCATGCCATTATTCGGGACAACTCCCAACATACTCTAAAATAATGAACTATGAACATAAGTAAGTCATTGAAAGAAGTGCTCATCGTCCATAAACGATGATATGAAGCTACTACACTAAAGTAAAGAAGTAAAGTGAGTTATAACATAATTAAAGGGGTCTAAACTAAGTAAGTGATCAGAATGGGGTGTTAAAGAAAGTTAGAAAAGTCTCACTTACACCTAATCTACTATGTTAAAAGATTACTCACGAATGAAGGTGTTAGAATGTTTGAGACTAGTCTCATTAACACCTAAGGATGATATGTAACGACAATTCACATTCATCAATGTAAAGTAAGGATGTAAGTGTAAGGACAATTCATACTTAATACGTAAAGAAGAGATGATAAATCATCTAATGAGCTATGACTACCTCATGCTAGAAGCAAGCTTCGATGATGTATGAGTTGAATGTAAATAGGATCTTTAAACTGAGCACCGATAGGCTAGTTATGAGTGGTGATGCCTTCTTCCGGGAAGGGCGGAGGTTCACGTAATTCTCATGAGATGAGAATGTCCACCAAGGTGGGTATGGGTCTCCCTAGATCTCCTAGTCTTTGAACTATGTTGCCACCATAGGGAACTAGCTTGGTTCGAACCTAATAAGCTAGCATGTTTTGATTTCACTTTGGCCAGTGACTCCACCTCTTTTCGGTGTGGGGGAGACACCGGATTTCATGATGCTCACATGATCTATGTCGGTTAAGGTTGAAGTTCCTCAAAGTATGAAAGATAATGAAATGAATGATACCGAAGGTGTTTGTGCAAGACAATCAGGAGGTGAAACCTGATTGAATTAATGACATTAGGTCATTCTTGGTCATTGCACTTCATGATCCCAATGAGAGTCTTAAACTTCATCCTAGGTACAGATGGTGTTTACATCAGCCTACGAATGAATGAAATGAATAATGTGAAGTACGAATGAACGAATGAAGCAGACTCTGTGTTTGCTAAAGAAGGCCCTCGGGTTGAGGTCCCATATGTTGGGCCCTCACTTGAGATGTCTTAAGACTACATCCACGATTCCAAGGTCTCGTGGATATGAAATGTATAATATATGAAACATGAAATGTATGTTATGTGAACCTATGTGTGTATGATGTGTGACATATTCATGGTATGACCTTCCTAATACGAATTAAGCAAGTCCAGAGACTTGACCTCTTAAGAAAACATGTTGATTAGGAAGAGCCATGGATTATAATGACTTCTTATATGATGCCAATAAAGGGAAGAAGAAACATAACATTAACTAAATAACCCATAAATTCCCTAATATGAATGTAATGAAATCAATGGCATGATCAATAGAGAATGGCTTATGTAATGTAATGAATATATAGTGTAAAGAATGACTCACTATAAGGTAGGGAAATCATTCCTTAGTCCTTCGATTACTTACATCGATTCATTGTGGGTATGGGACTATAATGAATCATTGCAATTGTAAGTAAAACATAGAACTAAAGGAATTATTGAACTACACAACAAGAAGAAGAAAAAGACTGAAAATAAAACTAAACATGGAAAAAGGGGCTCTCGGGTTTGGAGGGTTAAAATTTTAAATCTTCGCTCGAGTTGTTCTAAAATTATGTTGATGATACTAATTTCTTGTATTCATATATAAAATGAGTTTTGTGCTTTGAATGCATTAAAATACATCATATTCATACCACAATTCACAAATAACGAATTAGGAAAGTCTAGTGATGACACTTTCCAGAAATGGGATGTTGTTTAGGAAGAGCTTTCATTGATCATGCATAGCTTTTTGTGTATGTGTGCATACACCTATACTTAGTACAAGTGGTGTACTAACCCCCTACTATTTACTATTTTTATAGGTGCAGGTCAGAGGGCAGATTGACGACACTTGCAGCGGTTTGGACTTCAGAGTTTTCTCCAGACCATTTGGTAGGTCCTCTTGATTTAGAGGATGTTACACGCATTAGTCCAGCTTTAGATATAGTTATATCTAGTGGATGTTATCCCTAGCGTTTCTTTCTCATTTCATTTCGAACCTTTTGATGTAAGGCTGTTTTGGCAACTTGATATATTCTATTCATCGTTTGTTTTGACATGTTCTTAATATTAGATGGTTGTCTATTGATGTTGAGCTTAGTATATAATGTTTAATACGTAATGACTATATGAAGTCTAAGTAAACTTCATACATATAAAAAGTTTAAAATTTTCCGCAAATTTAACTAGATGAATGTGATGAATGCAAGATCAGGCTTGTCTGCGACCTCTGAGAGGTCAACGATGCCGGTGGAGATTCGGATTCAAGAATACGGGTCGTTACACAACTGAAGGGTGGTAAAGTATTCTCAAAGATTGATTTAAGGTCTGGATACCACCAACTGCGTGTTAGAGAGAATGATGTTCCTAAAACTGCTTTTAGAACACGATATGGTCATTATGAATTTTTGGTGATGCCATTCGAGTTAAAAAATGCTCCTGCGGTATTTATGGATCTAATGAATCGAGAATTCAAGCCTTATCTTGATCAGTTTGTGGTTGTTTTTTATTGGTGATATCTTAATATATTCAAGAATTACTGAAGACCATGATAAACATCTCCGGATTATTTTGCAGATTTTCAAGGAGAAAGAACTTTATGCTAAACTTTCTAAGTGTGAGTTTTGGCTAGATGAGGTATCTTTTGTGGGACATGTTGTATCAAGTGATAGTGTGAAGATGGATCCTAGAAAGATACATGCAGTTGTTGAATGGAGACCTCCTAAAAGTACGACTGAAGTAGGAAGTTTCTTGGGCTTAGCAGGATACTATAGAAGATTTGTGAAAGGCTTGTCCATTATTGCCTCCCCTTTGACTAAACTCTTGTAGAAGCAAGTAAAGTTTATTTGGGATGAAAAATGTCAAAAGAGCTTTGAAACACTCAAATCCTTGTTGACTCAAGCGCCTATACTTACTCTACCAATTGAAGGGAAAGAATATGTAGTGTACAGTGATGCTTCTCACAATTGTCTAGGATGCGTTTTGATGCAAGAAGCGAAGGTAATATCTTATGCCTCTCGGAAATTAAAACCACACGAATTGAATTATCCTGCTCATGATCTTGAACTTGCTACTATAGTGTTTGCTTTAAAAATTTGGCGACATTACTTATATGGAGAGAAATGTCATATATTCACTGATCACAAGATCTTAAAGTACTTGGGTACTCAAAAGGAGCTGAACTTAAGACAGCGTAGATAGCTTGAACTCATCAAGGATTATGAATGCACGATTGATTATCATCCAGGTAAAGCTAATGTGGTTGCCGATGCCTTAAGTAAAAAATCTTTCGCAAGCATTTCTTTGAGTCCTTTGACATTGCTATTTGAGTTAAGAGCCATAAATGTTTGTTTTACACCTGATTCAAATGGTTCAGTTATTTCTAATTTGCAAGTAAAGCCAATATTACTTGAACAAGTGAAGGAAGCACAAAAGTTATATGAGAAACTTGTAAAATTGACTAGAAAGGCCAAAAATGGGGAGAAGCTTGATTTTACATTAACAAAGGGTGGTGTCTTACTTTATCAAAATAGGTTATGTGTCCCTAATGATGACAACTTAAGGAGAGTGATATTGAAAGAAGCACATACTTCACCATATGCAATGTATCCTGGAGGTACAAATATGTACGAGACTATTAAAGAAAATTATTGGTGGAATGGTATGAAGAGAGACAATGCAGAGTTCTTTTCAAAATATTTGGTTTGTCAACAAGTAAAGGCAGAACACCAAGTCCCGGTTGGTTTACTACAACCCTTGTTGATGCCGGAATGAAATAGGAGAGAATAACTATGGACTTTGTTTCTGTACTTCCTCGCACTCAGAGAAATCATGATGCAATATGGGTGATTGTTGATAGGCTAACAAAGAGTGCTCACTTCTTAGCAATTAGAATGGATTACTCACTTGAGCGTTTAGCCGAGTTGTACATTAATGAGATTGTTAGACTATATGGAATCCTTGTGTCTATTGTATCTGACCGAGACCCAAGGTTTACATCTAGATTTTGGGGCAACTTGCAGGAAGCATTGGGTACTAAGTTGAAATTTAGCACTTCGTTCCATCCTCAGAAAGATGGCTCATTCATTCATACACATACAAAACAAGGGTGCTTAATCCTACTAAGTCAATAAATCACAAATTCATGTATCTTTCATGCATCAAGAAGAGGGACTTAGGTCTACCAAATCAAGACACAACAATCATCATATCACATATTCAATATCATTAAAGTACCAAGCAGGGATACTAAGTCTACCACACAAGATACCACATTATCATAATAGGCTCTTCCTAGTCCTTTATCACCACATATCATAACTTAAATAAGAATCACAATTATTTACACTCATATAAGATCATATAGTCATCACATGATTACTTCACTTCATCCCTTCACATTATACAAGATTTCACATATATAATATAATCACATCACCTCACATATTCATCCAAGTCATAACACCTTATGCATGATCACATTATTTCACATCATCATCTTCATGTTACACCTTTATGTAAGCCCTAACATGATACTACTACAATATACATAAATAATGATGACAAGGTCATGCTTATCACATGATAAACACATAAGCACCACCACCATAAGTGGATCATAATATTCAATAGCAATCTATAAAAATTCTATAAAATATAGAGAGATCAAGTTAATTCACCACCTTTTCCATCATCATCATCAACAATCCTTAGCCATTTCAATCAATTCAATTCACAAAGGCTCTTACCAATATCTATACACACAATCCAAACCAACAATTCAAAAATATACAATATTGATATAATCATATTATGGCATCCTATACACCATTCAATCATGATCTATACATAAATAAATGCAATATACACATGAACTCACCACTATTAAGCCCTAATCAATGCACCCATATTATAGTTAAATTTAGAGATTTGAGAAGATTAATGGTTCATGAAGATTTTCATTGGAAAACATCAATTAGACATCAATAACATCATATCTCATTGTTTGAAAACGTTTCATGCTAGAACCCATGACTCGGAGTGAATATTGGACGTTTTCATATACATTGAAATAACTTTGAAATTGTCTCTAAGGTGATAGAAAGCCTTAGAAAATGAACTTCCATACCTTATTAGAAGAATCTTGACAGATCTTGAGTTTTCTTGAATGGAGTCTTCTATTTTGATTTTTTTCTTGATGTTTTGCCCTTATTAGAAAACTCTTGATAAATCTTGAATTTTCTTGAATGGAGTCTTCTACTTTGATTTTTTTCTTGAGGTTTTGCCCTAGGGTTTGAGAGAGAAGAGAATGATGGATCAAAAGATGGAATAGGATTATTTAGGGCTTAATAGGACTTTTGAAATCCTTTTTTAGGTTTTCCTAGTTGAAAAAGTAGAGGAAAATTACCTTATTTAATATTTTCCCGCGTCTAAAACGGAAATACACTATAATAGTCACTAAAATGATCATAACTTTTTACTTGAAAATTGTATTGATGCAAAATTTGTGCCGTTGGAAGCGGATTCAGATTCCCTTTATTTCATGGGTTATGTCTAAAATAGTTCTTTATATTCTAAGAGATGTGGTCATTTGAAGTTTACACAAGTAAAATCTTATGTCAAAACTTAATTGGTAAGGAAACTTTCAACTCTACTTTGTGCAAGGGTTTTCTAATGACCTTAATTGATATTCAAAATCGTTCCTACACTAACAAATTTATCTTAACACCTAAGAAAATTAAGAGTCACTTAATATGACCTTGTACGAAATCTAAGAATGCCTTGGGCTTAACTTAGAAATTTTTGGGATATTACAATATCCCCCCCTCGTTGGAAACATTCGTCCTCAAATGACACTTCACACTTAAAAGAATAACGACATAAGCAAACAAACCGCGCTCATGCATACAATATCATAAAGTTTACACATATCTAGGAGGAACAACAAATTCACAACAAAAGGCTCAAACAACTTCATGCAATTCAAGCAAGTAGACCTACATCTACCAACTCCTTATGCATCATTCTCTACCCTTTCTCATGATATTGGAGGAAATTCCTTCTCTAAGTTACATCCTGCTCATTTAAACATCGTACATAGCACATCATGAAATTTCTCATCAAAGCATAATCATGCAACATTTTCAATATGGCACATTTAAGCAATATTCTCCTAAACGCTCAACATGCAACTTTTCAATAAAACTTTAGGCATGCTAATTAAATCAATCTCATATAAGAAATGTAGGCATGCTCACTATTTTACCTCATGAGGCAAATAGACAACCTAAATTAGATTCACATGAACATGAGGAAATACCATGCATGAAAACACATTTTCTCATTTAACAAGAATTCAATCATAACGTGCAATTCGTAAGGAGAATATTTGGAAGCTCATTTTTCACAAAAGACTCCAACATAAACCAAGATGCTAGGAACTCTTATTTTAGGCTTGAATAAGCACATAAGGAAAAGATAGGGATATCTCACTCCCAACTCCCTTACTGTTGACTATACTCCCCCACTTAGAATAAACCCATCTAAGGTCAATATAAATATACTATAAGGATCTTAATCAAAGAAACCATCAACCTTACTAACACCGTTCTCACCCAACTCTTTCAATTAAGTAAGCCTCTTGAATAACAATCTCAATCCTATCTCATGAATGTCTAAGACTCTCAAAAGTCTCATTATTTAGTCAAAACATCCCCTACTAAGAGAAAATGTACCCTTACTCTTTCAAATATCACCTCCTCCATCTCTAAGTTCGGACCAAAACAACATCAAACCTACTTACGCATCACCCTAAGGTCTTCAACCTCCACTATTAACTCCTCACATGTCACACTCTAGGGAGCATCATAGAAGGAACAAGGGAAAGACATCATATAACAATGCTCTTAGGCACGATTAAAAAATAAAGAAGTGAAACTTTCTTAGCACCCAATAGTGCACTTCACATTATGAACAAAACTCTATTAGATGTGGTTTTTGAGACAATCTAAGACACTCCCAAAACCTTCTGCTCTAATACCAAGTTCGTAACGACCCAAGAGAACCTTTGGAAGTTACCAGCGTATGAGACCCTGAAAAGTCTCATACAAGCCTCTCGTATCAATCATTGCACATTATACTACAAAAATAAGTAAGAATTTAAAATTTTCTTCACACAGGAAGAATACTTTCATTAATACGCAAGAGGAATACTTTTAAAACAATCTAAATATACTATGTCTCATTAAACCATCTAATACTTTGAATGTACAATATTGGGACTAAGATTATACAAGACATAAAATAAAGATTATAGACATCAAAGGAACATGTTGTTCTTGTCCTCGAATCTATGAGGACTTACCAACACTTCATCTTCGACCCTTAGAAACCTATCCATAATTCATAGCATACCAAGACTTCCAATTCCCTACACATTAGTCCAAAAGGGAAAATAAGGGATTAGCACATTTAATGCACTAAGTATGGAATCCATGCAAAAACCATGAAAAAGAGACATTATAGAAACATGCTTTTGTGACATTTTGATAAAAACCTTCATAAAAGTGTTTAAGAGACATATAACAAGTAAATAATCACATATAGAACATAATCAAGTAAAATTCATGACATAAGCATACTCTCATGGACCCCTATACTAAAGGTTATCCTAAGACCCACCTAAGTAAGATATGAAGCAGATGCCCATACAACCCCTTTACACACACCTATATGGTCCTTAAGACTTTTTAAAGTAAAGTTATTCCAATACATCACATATCACATAGTTCATATTCAATAATACAAGAATTTACATCATTTATACTTCCTACCTAAGGCTACCCTAAGACTCACCTGAGTAAAAAAATGAAGAGACCGCACATACACCCTCTTCAAGCCTACCTAAGCAATCCTCAAAGACACCCAAAATAAGTACCCTTTCTACAAAACATAATTAATTAAGAAACCATGTTTTCATTATAAATTTTTTGAGAGAAAACCATACATTTAGAAAACTTCATATAATGGTCTTGGAAAAGATCTAGGGAACCTACATCCTATCATCTTCAAAGCCTACTTGTGCCATCTCAAGATAGCGTACCATTCTACTACCAAAACATTGTAGAACTTCTCCAATACTAGAATGTAACCCACATGATGAGAATAGGCGTTAACCGACACAGACCATACTAGCAAGGCATAGAGCCCGGAGTTAAACCCTACTCCGATGGACGGTGTTCTACTTTCCAAGGGTAGAAATAGGACACATCCCACGTAGGGACATGGTTAAGGAATATCAAGGGTTTCTTTGCACTCTAGTCTCCTTCTAGAGTAGGGTTACTGCCCATATCATATTCACTCGGTGCTAGCCTTTGTTCTCATAGAGTAAGTTCAATCACATAAGGTCATATGAAAAGGTACCATCTCGAAGTCATTACATAATAATAATGCACCTACCAAAGATGGGTCCTCTAGGGCTGCCACACAATGGTTAATAAACAAATCTCAATGACTTTCATAGAAATGGTTTCATGTCGTTCCCGCCAACCTATCCCTAAGTCCACCATTCACACAAGAAGGATACCATTACAACTTTCAACTTCAAGGATATCCTAACCTTCTTTCTTCTTGAAGGTTCCACGTATTAGTCATTCTTAGAAGGGTACCATTTCTTTGTTCTACCTATCATAGACTTTCATTCATTATTTGTTCATACACATACAAGACAAAGGTGTTTAAGCCTACCAAGTCAAGACATCGCATATTCACATATCTTTCATGCATCAAGAAGAGGGACTTAGGTCTACCAAATCAAGACACAACATTCATCATATCACATATTCAATATCATTCAAGTACCAAGAAGGGTAAGTAAGTTTACCACACAAGATACCACATTTTCATACTAGGCTCTTCTTAGTCCTTTATCACCACATACAATAACTTAAAGAAGAATCACAATCCTTTACACTCATATAAGATCATATAGTCATCACATGATTACTTCACTTCATACCTTCACATTATACAATATTTCACATATATAATATCATAACATCACCTCACATATTCATCCAAGTCATAACACCTTATACATGATCACATTATTTCACATCATCATATTCATCTTACACCTTCATGTAAGCCCTAACATGATACTACTACAATATACATAAGTAATACTGACAAGGCCAAGTTCATCACATAATCAACATATAAAAACGCCACCATAAGTGGATAATGATAATTCATAGAAATCTATAACAATTCAATACAATATAGAGAGATCAAGTCAACTCACCACCTTTCAATCTACATCATCAACAATCCTTAGTCATTTCAATCAATTCAACTCACAAAGGCTTTTACAAATAGTTATCAACACAATTCCAAACAAATAATTTGAAAATATACAATATTGATATTATCAAATTAAGGAATCCTATACACTATTCAATCATGATCTATACATAAATCAATAGCCGAACGCAATCTACAAATGAATTAACCACTATTAAACCCTAATCAATTCACCCACATTATAATGAAATTTAGTGATTTCAGAAGAGCAAGGGTTCATGGAGATTTTCTTTGAAAAACATCAATTAGACAATAATAACATCATATCTCATTGTTTGAAAACGTTTCATGCAAGAACCCATGACTCTGAGTGAATATTTGACTTTTTCCTAAACTTTCAAATCACTTTGAAATTGGCTCTAACGTGATCGAAAGCTTTAGATAAAGAACTCTCATACCTTATTAGAAGAATCATGACATATCTTGAATTTTCTTGAACGGAGTCTTCTACTTTGCGTTTTTTTTCTTGAGGTTTTATCCCTTATTAGAAGAATCTTCACAAATGTTGAATTTTCTTGAATGGAGTCTTCTACTTTGATTTTTTTCCTTAAGGTTTTACCCTAGGGTTTGAGCGAGAAGAGAATGATGGATTAAAAGATATATAGGATTATTTAGGGCTTTATAAGACTAGTGAAATCCGTTTTTTAGATTTTTCTAGTGGAAAAAGGAGAGGAAAGTTACATTATTTAATATTTTCCCGCGGCTAAAATGGAACTGTACTATAATAGTCACCAAAATGGTCATAACTTTTTACTTGAAAATTGGATTGATGCGAAATTGGTGGCGTTAGAAAGAGGATTCAGATACCTTAAATTTCATAGGTTATGGCTCACGTATTTCTTTATATTCGAAGATAAATGGTCATCTAAAGTTTAGCGAAGTAAAATCTTATGTCAGAAATTAATTGGTAATGAAACTACCGACTCTACTTTGTGCAAGGGTTTTCTAATGACCTTAATTGATATTCAAAATCATTCGCACACTAAAAAATTTACCTTAACACCTAAGAAAATTAAGATTCACTCAGTATGACCTTTTACAAAATCTAAGAGTGCCTTGGGCTTGACTTAGAATTTTTTGGGGTATTACAAACGGCTACTAATCGACGCTCGTAGACACACCTCCGGACCGTCCTACTGGTCCGTGGTTTGGGTCAGAGTTTGGACAAATGGGAGATTAATCTCCCTATCCTAAGACCTCACGTTCGCCCTCAAACGATGGGGCATCGAATGACCTACTGGGTGTCGATTGCCTCCGTCGTTTGGGACTAGTTTTGACAACTTTTAGCTAGAGGTTGGGTCCTCCTCAAAGACCCGTTGGTTGGTCCTTGGGGAGTTTTGCACGGAAGTTTCCAACAAAAAAAAAATAATCGTACACATGTTAAGAACCCCTCACATCAATTTCAACCAAAATGAATATGTAAAACTTTCCAAAACAAACTAAGACACACAAGCACGTTTCAAGGCACATCTTTCGAACGTCATGGACTTTTGACCTCCAAACATCAACAAACTTTATACATTGCCTCAAAATATAATTATAAACCATTTTAGAAATTTAGAACCTCATGGCACACATGATAATCTCAATTTTCACCTAGTTCTTTTTTAAGGGCCTTGCAGAAACGTCCGAGAACGACGCCCCGGGGACAAGCCTAAGGGTCCCCAAGGAGGATCCAAACATGGGCCAAGAAATTTGTAAACACAGCCAGTATTTGATGGTTTATACCTATCGCTCGAGCAATATTTGAAGGGCAAAAAGTTTTCCCTGCGACGCGGGGCCATCGCGAACCATTCTGTCTAGAAATATTTCCAGAACCAAGTATCGAAAATGCCTCCACGATGCGTAGTGACTTCTCAGTTTTGGTTGCATCGTTATTAAGTCAAATTTAAATTGGTTAAAATGTCCAATAAGTGCAGGGGTCTCTTGGTTAATTTGTGGATGACTTATTGACAGTTATTGAGTCTTTATAAACCCCTAAACTCACTAATCAAAGATAAACCCTCAAATCAAAACAAAACCTCTCCATTCTTTCTCTCCAAAACCTCCATTGTTTAATCTTTGAAGCTCCAAGGAAGAAGACGGATTTTACAAGTTCTTCTCCACCAATTTCGTGGGCTAATCTTCTATATTAAGGTATGGTTTTTCATCCTTGAATCCTCTTCTATTCAAGGAGACAATTTCAAATGGTTTCAATGATGATCAAAAACATGAAATCTTCTACATTGAATTCTAGCCATGGTTCTTGCATGAAAACATTTGAAACAATGTTTTATGATATAATTGATGTTAATTGAATGATTTTAGATCAAACTCCTATGAACCCATGCAAATCATGAACTCCTATTTTGTCTCTAATGTATGTGATTTGATCACAACTTAATAGTATTGAATTCTTATACATATTATTGTGGGCTATTGATATATGTATGAATTATGTTAGAATTGTATATAGTCTACCATAATTGGGTGATTTTCATATTGTATCTTGATAAATCAATTGTATAGTTTGATTTTTTTGTTTGGATTGATGTTTATGGCTATTGGTAAGAGCCTTCTGAATTAAATTGATTGGAATGACTAAAGGATTGTTAGTGTTGATGATGAATTTGGGTAAGTTGACCTAATTCTCTAAATATTGTGTAGTAGGTATTGAATTGTCTTGGTTGGTATGGTCCACTTATAGTGGCGATGCTTATGTGCTATAATTATAATGAACATGGCCTTGTCGGCATTACTTTATGTATTATGATGAACGTTGCCCTGTCGGCATTACTTTATGAATAGTGATATTATCAAGTTATGACTTGAATATGATCAATGTGAAGGACTATGTGTTATATGTGTATATGTGAGATTGGAGTATGAACTCTCCTAATTGACTATATGTGATCATGATAGACTAGGGTGATGTCTCTAGTTGTGTTAACGTGTATCTTGATAGGTTGGCTTAGTTATTCTTATATGATACTTGAACACTATTGTATATGTAACATGAAGATGATGTGTGTGTCTTGAAGGGTAGACTATGTCCCTCTACTTGATGCATGCTAAGTATGTGAATATGAGCATCTTAACTTAGTAGGCATATGTACCTTTGTCTTGTATGTGAATGAATGAATGTTGAATGAAAGTCTAGGATCGGTAGACCTAAGATGGTGCCCTTCTAAACATGACTAATATTCTTAACCTTCTAAATAGAAAGAAGGTTAATATATCCTTGAAGTTGAAAGTCGTAATGGTATCCTTCTTGTTTGAATGATGGACCTAGGGGTTGGTTGGCTGGAACGGCATGAAACCATCTATAATAAAGTGATTGAGCTATCCTTATTGACCATTGAGTGGCAGCCCTAGTGGACCCATCTTTTGTAGGTGCATTATGGTTCGGTGATGACTAAGAGATGGTACTGTTTCATATGCCCTTATGTGATTGAAATACTCTATGATAACAAAGGCTAGCACCGAGTGAATATGCTATTGATAGTAGCTCTACTTGAGAAGAATACTACAATACAAAGAAGCCCTTGATATTCCTTAACCATGTGCCGACATGGGATGTGTCCTAGTTCTAACCTTGGCACGTAAAACACCCTCCATCGGAGTAGGTTATACTCCGAATTCCATGACTAGCTAGTATGGTCTATGTCGGTTAATGCCTATCTCATCAAGTGGGATACATTCTAGTGTTAGAGAAGTTCGACAACGTTTAGGTAGTGGAATGGGACACTATCTAGACATGACACGAGTAGGCTTTGAAGATGCTGGTATGTAGCTTCCCTAGGTCTTATCTAAGACCATTATGTGAATTCCTTAATGAATGTAATGGCTCATAATTGACATAATGAATGATTATGACTTTCCAAAATGTATGTTGAATAGAATGGCCTCTATCTAGGGTAGCTTTGAGGGTTTCTTAGGTATGCTTGAAGAGGGTGTATGGGTGGTCTCTTCATGTTTTACTCAAGTGAATCTTAGAGTAACCTTCGGTGGTGAGTTGAATGTTAAATAGAGAATAATCTTATCTTAAGTGGTCGTAAGGATTATTTAGGTACACTTGAAGAGGGTGTATGGGCGGTCTCATCTTGTCGTACTTAAGGAAGTCATAGGATAGCCTTTGGTGGGAGTGTTATATTCTTACATGGTTTGAAGTGTTGATAATGTTATTATGTGGGTTACTTGGTATATGACTTATATGTGATTCTTATGTTGAAAGTGGTTCTAATACTTATGTTATGAAGTTTTCTTTTAAAAAAAAGCATGTTTTATACAAGTGTCCTTTTAGCATGATTTTATTGCATATCACCTACTTAGTACATTCAATGCGCTAATTTCATATGTTGTTTACTTCAAAAGGTGTAGGTTGCATTTGAGAGGAGTTGGTTGAGGTGAAACTTGGAACGTAGCATCTTTCAAGAAAGCCGTGGTATGTCGTCAATTGATTCGAGGACATCAATATGTTTAGCTTTTATATTTTGATAGACATTGTACTAGACTTTGTTATTTCTATTCTATTGTTTTATGGGCTTTGACTCAAGATATTCGTGAGTCTAAGATGGATACTTTGAGACTTAGTAAATAACTATTTTCCTATACAAGAGATTTTTTTGAAGATGTTAAAAGTTTTAATTTCGCACTACTTTACACACACACACACACACACACACACACACACACATATATATATATATATATATATATATATATATATATATATATATATATATATAATGCAATGAATGATGTCTAAGGGCTTGTACAAGACCTCTGAGAGGTTGAGTACGCAGAGTAACGACTCATGAGTGCTCTTACTTCTAGGGTCTATTTGCGGGTTGTCACACCCTAAACTTAGAAAACTCTTAGCTTTTCCCTATAAAGCCCTACATCGTATATGCAAAACACTAGAAACTGTAAAGGAAAACCTAATCCCTAAATCCTAAACCTATAAAACACTAAAAAATCTGAACCTGAAAACCACAACTCCCTAAACCCAAAAAACCTAAATAAAACATTTAACTTAAACCCTAAACCTAAAAAAGTCCTAAGTCGTAAACCCTAACCGAAAGCTCTAAGTCCTAAACCTAAAACCCTAAGAAACCCTAAACCCTAATTACTATAAACTCTAAAATGAAACAAAAAACCATTTAAAACCCCTACAAAACCCTAATCACTAAATCCTAAATCCTAAATACCGTAAAACATAAACTGAAAAAAAACAAAAAAAAACCTAACAACTAAATCCGTAGAAAGACTTAACCCTTAAAATACATAAAATCCATTAAAACTAAAAAACTATAAGCTCTAAACCCTATAAAGCCCTAAATGATATATCGTAAGCCCTTAGAAATACAAAAATAAAAATAAAAAATGTAATCCCTAAACCTATAAAACCCTAAAAAACCTTAACCTAAAAAAAACAAAGGCCTAAACAATAAAACCTAGATAAAACCCTTAATCCAAAACCCTAAATCCTAACCTAAAAACCTAAATCCTAAGCCTAAAACCCTTAGATACTCTAAACCGTAAACCTTAAGAAACCCTAAAACACTTAACCCTAACATAAAAACCTAAACCCTAAACTAAAACCCTAATTGCTAAACCTAAATCCCTATGAAACACTACACCCTATACCCTAAACCTTAAGAAACCCTAAGTCCTATTAACCCGTAAATCGACCCTAAAAACCGAAAACTCTATATAACACCCTGGAAATTCCATGACCTAGACTAGAGAATCATATGTTGAATAATGATGTTTTGGACCTAAAGCAAAGGTAATTAACTTGATTTGGAAGTGTTGGAGTCATATCGTAAAGAAACGACCACAAGTCCGTAGACTAGTGAAATAGAACTACTTTGTCTTTGTATGTTTCAGGGGTTTAAAGAGTCGGAAAAATGTTAAATTTGGTGAAAAGGTTTAGAATACCTATTAGAGTGTGTTTAGGGTTGAAACTTCCGGGTATGACTCCTCAAGGACCACCCTAGGGGTCCTTGAGAAGGACCCAACATTTGACCTTCAAAACATGTCTATGGTTGTGTGCAACCATGAGGACAAATGATAAGCCGTCGTTCGAACGACGCTCCATTATTTTAACTATGCGTCATCATTTGAACGACACTTCATCATTTGAATGACGCTCCGTTGTTTGAACGACGCTTTGTCGAATTGTCTCGTTGGTCCACACTTATCGAATTTCTAACGGCCTGCAAAAAATAGGGTTCCAAACCACGTTTGACCAGTATGGTCTGTGGTTTAATTGACGGGGTGTCGACGAGGAGTCGTTGTTTGTCCACTCATGAACTGTGTTAAGTCGGCTAAGGTGAGGTAGTTTAGTTAATTAGTTATTTAATTAATTAATGATTAAGGGGTGATAAAATTAAATAGTTGGGGACTATAAAAGGGTTATACCTCATTAAAGTAACCTAACTCCTTGAAAATCCCAAAAACCACTTAGCTCCAACTTCTCTCTAGTTTCTCTCTCCTAAACTGAAACCTCCATTGAGTGAACTCTAGAGCTCCAAAAAAGGACCAATTCACCAAGGAATCTAACTCAAATTTGTTGGAAATCATCATTAAGGTATGGTTCTCTCACTCTTTGGATTTCTTTCCCCAAGAGGCACCTCCAAAGAGTATTTCAAAACTCCCCTAAGAGTAGGTTTTATATCTATACATGGGTCCTCTATTAAAACCAAAATTGTGATTCAATTGTGATGAATTATCATCTTTTGTTATTCACTAACTATGTAATTATGGCTAATTGTTGGTAATCACTTGAGATTTCCCCTTGGACCCTTGTTCTTTCGTAAATTCAGTAAACCTTAAAATTCGATGGTAATGTGGAAGATGATGAGTTTACGGATTAAGTAAAATGATATTAGCTATGTATTACTTTTTGAATTTACCTTGTTTATGTATTGATTATGTATTCTTGAGTAATGAAGGCATGAAGGCCCATGAAAGGGCAAGAAGGTATGAAGTTTGGTTCTTCCTTGAATTAAATTATGCAAGATGAGTTACATAGATAGTAATGATCCTATGTCTACTGTGTTGTTGTGGTGTTGATGACAAGTATTCCTCATCCCTAACCCTAGACACTTGAATTAGCTGTGAAGTATGTATGCATGTTATGATATGATGTTTATATGATTGAAAGTAGTCTCGTGACTATAATAAAGTGTTAAGTGAAAGGTTTCCTCACTTGTAGTGGTTTGTAAAGTGAAAGGTTTGTTCTCATTTATGATTACATGTGAGACATTATGATATGATATTTACATAGGGGTCTAGTATAGTCTAATGTGAATTTGTATGATTAATAAAAATGATTACTAAAGGGAATAAATGCTTAGCACCGAAAGGGTATGTAAATTATATGGAGGTCTCACATTTAGTAAGTCTGGCCTCCCACATGGGTTCCTCATGATTAGTAAGCCTGGATTTCAAATGTAGGTGTTGTCACATCAGATGGAAACCCAAATATTTACCATGTTAGGGTTTTAATTAACAATCTCCTGGACCCTTAACTATGTGCCTACATAGGACTCTAGCTTAGTTGATCCACCTATATATCTATGTACGAAATGTTATACCTTAGGAAACTGTTAACCCTCTCTTTTTAGTGTGGGAGTACAACACCGCATTCCATGTAGCTCATATGGTTTTATGTAGGTTATTGCAATTCTTTACCTAAAGTAAAAGTAAGTTAATTAAAAAATGTGTGAACTCTCTTACTAGTGTTTTATTAAAGGTTTCTACATAGTATGAGGGAGGGTATAAGACTTCTCTTACACATTGCACATTATGGGATCCTAAGGGATGGTTCTAATAGTATTCTTTTATGATTAAGTTGATTATGATTTATTTTGATATGCTTTTAGTGATCTATATGAATAACGCATTCCATGATTAAATATGAGAATATGCTGTATGTATGAAGTGGAATGCTTAATGTGATACATAACTTTGAATAATGTTATGGGATCATATTCTTTACATTGCACGAGTATTTCTTCGGTTGCTTACATGTTGGGTGATATTATGTTGGGTTTACTCATGATTAATATATTAAAATGTTTAGGTTATTTGATATTAGGTATGGTTTTGACAAAAATGTCCCTTTACTCATGCATTGATGATTTTTATGCATAGTAGCCATACTTAGTATATTTTATGTACTAACCCATATTTTCTTCCCTTTTCCCCAAACAATGTAGGTTCAGGTTGTTGAGGAGTCAAATTCACTTTTCAAGATACTTGGAAATGGCTTCTCCAAGATGGTGAGTCCTCAAGTCCGAGGAGGGATCCCATATTCTATCTTTCTAGTTTCATTATGTTCTTGAAGACAATATTGTAATTTCTAAATCGAGATGTTCTCATGAATTTTATTGTCTAAGACCCATGTTTTATTTCCTATATTAGATGGTTATGTTGTAAGACATTAGTAGACTATGTTGTTAAATGAGAAATCTATGTACACTTCATATGTAAACTTAAAATTTTTCTGCACTTTTATTTTATGATACATTCTATAATGAATGCTAAGGGATTTTATAAGATATTTTTAAGGTCAAGTACGCCGACAATGCCTAGTGGTACTTATGGTCGTTACAAGTTTTGTATGAGAGCATAAGATTAAGAACAATGTAGGGTTGATGTCACAACATACCACGTCAAGTAGAGTCTTCTTCATGGGTGTGAAGCGCGCCACACTTATGAATGACAAGCTATGAGATTCTTAGGAACGCTCACTCTTTTTCCATTCTTTATTTGCACCTAAGAGTCTTAACTCTATCTAGTCCTTTCTTCTAATCCTTTTCTTGTGCTTTTAGGCAATGAATACAAGGAGGAACAATTCTCGAAAGGCCAGCCGAGGAGGAGAATTTAAATAAGGCAGTTCCACATCAAGCCCCTCAAAACCCTCAAGTTTCTATTGAAAAAGGGTTTATGTCTAACTTGAGATAAGGGCGGCTATTAAAACTTGACTCAAGTTTTAGCCATATAAGTTTCTAGGGATACTAGGGTGCAAGTAAACCTCAATGCTAGAACTACTTTTTAGAGGATGAGGGAATTCACGAGAATGAATCCCCCTACCTTCTTTGGTTCCAAAGTGGAGGAGGACCAACAAGGGCTCATTGATGAAGTGTTGAAGATGCTAGAGGCTATGGGTGTGACTTCTCAAAAAAAAGGCGGAACTATCCGCCTATCAAATCAAAGATGTGTCTTAAGTTTTGTATGAAAAATGGAAGGATGAGGGACCCAATAGAGAAGGCCTAATTAATCGGACTTCCTTCTAAATGGCCTTCCTTGAAAGGTTCTTCCCCTTGGAATTAAGAGAGAGGAAAATGTAAGAATTCATCAATATTTGTCAATGGGGTATGCGTGTGAAGGAGTATAACCTCAAGTTTACTCAACTAGCCAAACATGTTCCTACTATGGTGGTGGATTTTAGGGCAAAGAAGAACACATTTTTTATCGGGATATCCGACCTTCTGGTTAACGAATGTAGGTTTGTTGTGTTGATTCCTAGCATGGATATCTCTCGTCTCATGGTTCATGCCAAACAAATTAAGAAGCAGAAGGTTAAGAAAGTTGGTAGGGAGTTGAAGAAGACAATGGCCAAAAATGGAAATTCTTCCAAGATTAGATTTGAGGTTCAATAAAACCAAGGTTCAAGAAGAGGTTTTCCAACCAAGGACATCCTAATACTACAAGGGTCAAAATGAGTAAGGTTTCTACTCCCAAGGCTCAAGAGGGAAAAAATAGTGGTTCTTATGTTGAGAAGACTATTTGTGCAAAGTGTGGTAGAAAACAAGATGACAAGTACCAAGTTGCCACGAGTAATTACTATGGTTGTGGCAAGAGTGGTCACATGAAGAGAGATTTCCCAATGATGAAGGCTCAATGAAGGGGAAATTTTGAAGCCCAAGTAAATGCTCAAAATCCCAATGCTCCTAAGAAGAATCTCTTTTATTCCCTTCAATCCTTAGGGGATCAAGATATCACTCTCGATGTTGTTACCGGTATGTTGCAAGTATTTTCTATTACTGTTTATGCATTGTTGGATGTCGGTGCCACTTTATCTTTTGTGACCCCCATTGTGGATATGAAATTTGACATGCTCCCCAAGTTTTATACGAACCCTTTTCGGTTTCTACCCTCGTGGGTGATTCTGTGGTTGCTAAAAGAGTTTATAGGGGTTGTCCAATATCCTTGCCCAATACATATACATTAGTTTATTTGGTAGAATTGGACATTTTAGATTTTGATGTCATATTGGGAATAAATTGGTTGCGTGCTTGCTTGCCTTAATTGATTGTAGAACAACGGTAGTCAAATTTCAATTATCTAATGAACCCATTTTTGAGTGATAAGAAGGAAACTCAAACCCTAGGGGTACGATCATTTCGTGTCTGAAATCTTGCAAGTTGATCGGAAAGGTTGTCTTTACCATATATTAAGGGTTAAGGATCTTGAATCCGAGATCCCTCCTTTAGAGTTGGTCCCCTTAGTGTAGGAATTTCCAGAAGTCTTTCCCGATGACTTGCCCAGAATTTCTCCTGAACGAGAAACTGACTTTGGCATAGATTTATTACCAGATACACAACCTATTTCAATTTGTCCTTATTGAATGCCCCTGACCATGATGAAAGAATTAAAGGCTCAACTCAAGGAAGTGCTAGATAAGGTTTTTATTCAACAAAGTGTATCTCCATGGTGTGCTCCGGTATTGTTTGTGAAGAAGAAGGATGGGTCTTTGAGGATGTGTCACGAATAACGTCAATTGGAAAAGGTCACCATAAAGAATAAGTACCCACTCCCTAGGATATTTCTTTGATCAACTCCGAGGAGCGAGTTACATTTCAAAAATTGACTTGAGGTTGGGTTATCACCAACTTAGAGTGAGGGGTGTTGATATTCCGAAAATCGTATTTCAAACAAGATATGGTCATTTTGAATTCCTAGTCATGTGTTTTGGTCTAACAAATTTCCCGGTGACTTTCATGGACTCTATGAATCATGTTTTTAGAAGATATCTTTATTTGTTTGTGATTGTCTTCATTGAAAACATCTCAATATACTCTAGGAGTGAAAATGATCAGATGAGACATTTAAGGATAGTTGTTCAAGTTCTCAAGGATAACAAACTTTTTGCTTAATTTAGTAAATGTGAATTTTTGGTAAGATCGATTGATTTTCTTGGTCACATTATTTTTAGTGAAGGGGTAGAGGTCCATCCGAGGAAAACAGAAATGGTCTATTGCATTCAAAGATTTTTCAAACCCTTTTGACATTTAAGGATTTTTTGGGTTGGCAGTTACAATAGAACGTTCATTGAAGGATTTCGTCTATTGCATCTCCATTAACGACCTTGACCCAAAATAATTCAAACTTTGAATGTTCGGAATAATGTGAAAAGAGCATCCAATTATTGACCTTACCGGAGGGTACCAAAGTATATGTGGTTTATTGTGATGTATCCCGAGTGGGTCTAGGATGTTTCCTCATTAAACATGGCAAGGTGATAGCATATGCCTCTAGGCAACTTTAGGTACATGAGAATAATTACCCAACTCATGACTTTGAACTAGCGGTTGTAGTATTTTCTTTGAAAATTAGAAGACACTACCTCTACGGGGTACATATTGATGTGTTCTCCAATCATAGGAGTTTGCAATCGGTATTTACTGAAAAAGACTTGAATCTACGCCAAAGACAGTAGTTAGAGCTTTTAAAGGACTATGACATGAGTGTCCTTTTCCATCCCAGGAAATCTAATGTGGTTGCGGATGCATTGAGTCAAGTGTCTAGGGTAGTATGACTCATGTGGTTTACCATAAGAAAGAGCTAGTAAAAGAGGTTCATAGGTTAGTCCCGTTGGGTGTTCGATTACAAGAGTTTTCAAAAGGTGGCTTCATGGTCAGTCACAACTCCGAGTCGTCTTTAGTGGTTGATGTGAAGACTAAGAAACATCTTGATCCTCTATTAATGGAGTTGAAGGAATCGGTCCTTAGAGATAATAATGAGTATTTCTCCCAAGGGGAGGATGGGGTACTTACGTACCAAAGAAGGTTATGTGTATCGTATGTGCATGGTTTAAGGGAGAAAATCATTGAAGAGGCTCATGACTCCTGATATTCCATCCATCCAGGATCCACCAATATGTATCGTGCTAGCGAGAAATTTATTAGTGGAATGTAATGAAAAAGAAAATAGCAAACTTTGTGGCTAGGTGATCAAATTTCCAACAAGTCGAAGTCGAGCATCGATGATCGAGAGGTCTAACTCAATATATTGATGTCCCCACTTGGAAGTGGGAAGATGTCAATATAGACTTTGTGGTAGGGTTTCCTCGAACACGTAGAAAATATGACTACATTTGTGTCATAGTGGATAGTTTGACCAAATCATCCCACATCCTCCCAGTTAAAGTCTCTCATACTTCGGAGGAGTATGCTATATTGTAAATTTATGATATCGTAAAGTTTCATGGACCCCATTGTCGATCAATTCATATAAAGTTTCCCAAGTCACTTCCCATTTTTGGAGATCCTTCCAAAGTAGGCTTGGTACTCAAGTAAAACTTAGTACCGCTTTCCACCCTAAAACGGACGGACAAGCGTAACATACTATTCCAACCCTAGAAGAGATGTTGAGAGATTGTGTTAATATTTTCAAAATAAATTAAGATGATAACCTACCTTTGATAGAGTTTTCTTACAACAATAGCTACCATTCGAGTATCGCAATGTCACCTTTTGAAGCACTCTATGGAAGGAGGTTCCGATCTCTGGTTGGATGGTTTAAAGTGGGTGAGTTTGCTCTCCATTTTCCTTAAGTAGTATATGAGGCCACACACAAGGTTGAACTCATAAGAGAGAGGTTGAAAATGGCTGATAGTTGGCAAAAATCATATGCCGGCAATAAAAGAAGCTACCTTGAGTTTTAAGTAGGAGATTGGGGTTACTAGAAAATTTTCACCATGAAATGGATAATGAGATTTGGTAAGAAAGGGAAACTTAGTTCCCGATATGTGGCCCCTTATGAAATATTGAAGAGTGTTAGGGAAATGGCGTATGAGCTAAAGTTGCAAGTTGAATTGGCCCCGCTTCATCCGGAATTCCATGTGTCTATGATTAAGCAATGTATAGGTTATCTGGTATCTATTCTCCCTCTAGAAGGCTTAGGGGTAAACGAGAACCTCTTTTATGAAGAGGTTCCGATTGATATCTTGGATCGTCAAGTTAAGAAATTTAGGAATAAAGAGGTTGCCTCCATAAAGGTGCTATGGAGAAACCATCTTGTAGAGGTTTAAACATGGTAGGCCGAGGCCGACATGAAGTCTCATAATCCTAGTATTTTCCTTCCTACTCCTAGCCAATGTCAAGGTTAGTACCTTCCATTAATGGAAATTATGAATAATTTTTAACCTATCTTGTTTTCCAAATATGTGCATATTCTTGTTGAAAAATTCATGCCTAAATTGAGTTTTCCTCAAATATGTTTCTCATGGTCAACTTGCACTTAGAGGTGAAGTGTGTTATAGTGTCTTCATGAGAGTTGTATTGATGATGCTTAATGTAGTCTTGATAAAAAATAAACACGTCAACTCTTTTAAAATGTTCATATTAAGCTCATATTGAAATGGAGAAGGTAGTTCCTCCTTATGTGATATGAAATGTGAGCTTTTATATATGCTGTGTTGTGGATTAAATTTCTATATGTTAAGGATCTGTTTATGTGTTGAAAGGTTTTGAGAATTCCTCCTATGACCTGTGACTCATTATGATGTTGCTTGTTGTTGGGCTGCTAGTCTAGAGTCACCCTTTTCTTTCCCATTAGAGGGTTTAAGTGTCATTCGAGGACCAATGTTCCTAAGAGGGGGATATTGTAACACCTCGAAAATTCCATGATCTACACTAGAACCTCATATGTTTAATAATGATTTTTTAGGCCAAAAAGAAAGGAGGAAGTGTTGGAGTCATAACATCAAGAAACGACTAAGACGTCCAGAGGCTAGTGAAATTGAGCTTGTGTGCCTTCGTGTGTTTCAAGGGGTTTAAAGAGTCCGAAAAAGATCTAATTTGGTGAAAGGGTTAGAATACCTATTGGAATGCGTTCAGGGTTGTAATGTACTGGCATGACTCCTCAAGGAAGGTTCGTTGAGAAGGACCCAACATTTGACCCTCAAAACATGTCAAATGGCAGTGTACAACCACGAGGACAAACGATGAGTCTTCGTTTGAACAACGCACCGTCGAATTGTCTCGTTGGTCAACACTTATCCATTTTCTCATGGACTTCAAAAAATTGTGTCTCTGTCCCAAACCACGTTTGACCTGTACGGTCCATGGTTTAGTTGATGGGGCGTCAACGAGGTGTCGTCGTTTGACCCCTAGAGCACTATCTTAAGTTTGCTAAGGTAAGGGAGTTGAGTTAATTTGTAAGTTAATTAATTAATGATTAAGTGGTGGTTAAATTAGTTATTTGGGTACTATGAAAGGGTTATACCTTATTAAAATAAACTAACTCCTCCAAAATCCCAAAACCCACTTAGCTGCAACTTCCTTTTAGTTTCTCTCTCCCCAACTCAAACCTCCATTGATGGAACTATAGAGCTCCAAGAAAAGGAAGAATTCACCAAGGAATCCAACTCAAATTCGTTGCAAGCCATCCTTAAGGTATGGTTTCTCTCACTATTGGGACTTCTTTCCCCATGAGGCCCCTCCGAAGAATATTTCAAAACTCCAAGACTAGGTTTCTGTCTATAAATGGGTCATCTTTTTCAAAACAAAATTTTTATTCAATTGTGATGAATTATGATCTTTTATTGTTGACTAACTATGTAATTATGGATAATTGTTGGTAATCACTTGAAATTTCCCTTGTACCCTTGTTCATCCATAAATTTACTAAACCTTGAACTTCTATGGTAATTGTGGAAGATGATGAGTGTACGGATTAAGTAGAATGATATTAGATATGTATTACTTCTTGAATTTACCTTGTTTATGTATTATTTATGTATTCTAGAGTAATGAAGGCATAAAGGTAATTGAAAGGGCAAGAAGGTATGAAGTTTGGTTCTTGCTTGAATTATATTATGCAAGATGAGTTACTTAGATGGTGATGATCCTATGTCTAGTGTGTTGTTGTGGTGTTGATGACATTTCTTCATCATCACTAACCCTAGACACTTGAATTAGCTATGAAGTATGTATGCATTTTATGATATAATTGTTATATGATTGAAAGTAGTGTCATCATTATAATAAAGTGTTAAGTGAAAGGTTTCCTCACTTGTTAGTAGTTTCTAAAGTTAAAGGGTTGTTCTCACTTATGATTACCTGTGAGCTATTATGATAAGATGTTTACATAGGAGTCTAGTAGAGACTTATGTGAACTTATATGGTGAATAAATATGATTAATAAATGGAATAGATTCTTATCACTGAAAGGGCAAGTAAATGAGATGGAGGTCTCACGTTTAGTAAGTCCGGCCTCCCACATTGGTTCCTCACAATTAGTAAGTTCGGATTCCAATGTATGTGTTGATTATGAGATGGAAACCGCCACATTTAGCAAGTTAGGGTTTCTAGTAACAATCTCCTTGACCCTTAACTATGTGCCCACATAGGAGTCTAGCTTAGTTGAGCCACCTAGAATGCTATGTATTAAAGGTTACACCTTAGGCAAGTGTTAACCCTCTCTTTTTTATGTGGGAGTAGAACACCATATTAAATATAGCTCACATGTTATAATGTAGGCTATTGAACTTCTTAATGTAAAAGTAAATGAATAAAAGACATTTGTGAACTCTTACTAGAGCTTTCTTAAATGTTTCTACATAGTGTGAGGGAGGGTATAGGACTTCTCTTACAATTGCACATTGTGGGATCCTAAGGGATTGTTCTAGTAGTATTCTTTTATGATTAAGTTGATTGTGATTTATGTTGATAAGCTATTAGTGACCCTTATGAATAAAGCATGCCATGATGAAATATGAGAATATGGTGTATGTATGAAGTGGGTTGCATAATGTGATACTTAGCTTTGAATTTGGTTGTGGGATCTTATTCTATATTGCACAAGTGTTGAGTGGGTTTCTTACATGTTGGGTTGATATTATGTTGGTTTTTCTTATGATATTTACTATATGAACATGTTAAGATTATTTTATATTAAGCATGGTTTGGCAAAAATGTCCCTTTACTCGTGCATTGATGATTTTTATGCATAGAAGCCATACTTAGTACGTGTGATGTACTAAACCGTACTTCCTTCCTTTTTTCCAATCAATGTAGGTTGGGGTCATTAAGGAGTTGAATCTCACTTTTAAAGATACTTGGAAATTGCTTCTCAAAGTTGGTGACTCCTCATGTTCGAGTACGGAGACTATATTCTGGCTTTCTAGTTTCATTATTTTCTTAAAGACAATATTTTAATTTCTGATTTGGGATATTCTCATGAATTGTATGGGCTAAGCCACAAGTTCTATTTCCTATATTAGATGGTAATATTGTAAGACATTAGTAGACTATGTTGTTATATGAGAAGTTTATGTACACTCAATATATGAAGTTTAAATTTTTCTGCACTTTTATTCTATAAGACCTCTTGAGGTTGAGTACGCCGGTAACACCTAGGGGGTACTTTGGATCGTTATATTTTAAACCTTATATCCTAAAAATCCATAAACCACACAAAAAAAACTTAGGCCTTAAATCCTAAAACCTAAGAAATACTTAACACTTACAAACCCTAATAAAACCCGAAATCCCTAAACCTAAAAAAATCATAGCTCTAAACCCTATAAAACCTTAAATGGTATATGCAACACCTAAAAAACACAACTAAAAAACCATAATCCCTAAACACTAAGCCTATAAAACATTAACCTAAAAAATTGAAAGCCTTAAACCCTGATAACATAAATAAAACCATTAACCTAAAACCCTAAAATCAACAACATCCTGATTCCTAAACCTAAACCCTAACCTAAAACTCTTAATCCTAAATCTAAAACTTTCGGAAGGCCTAAATCCTTTAATTACAAAAATAAACAATAAAAACCAGTTAAAACCTTAGAAAAGCATAACCCCAAAATACTAAACTCCAAAAAACCCTAACAATTTCTTAACATTTAAAAACCAGTAAAACCCAAAACCCCCTAAACTTGAAAAGCTCTTAGCTCTAAACCCTATATAGGCATTAACAATATATGCTGAAACCATAAAATAGACAAAAAAAAAAAGAGACCTAAGCCATAAACCAATAAAACTCTAATAAACCTTAACCTAAATAACCTAATGACCTTAACTCTAAGAACCTAAATAAAACATTTAACCCAAAAAAAACTTTAAGCTCTAAACCCTTAACCCTAACCTAAAACCCTTAATCTAAACCTAAAGCCCTAAGAAACCCTTAAATAAACAATAAAAATCCTAAACCTATAAACCATAAAAAAAATGTTTAAACACCTACAAAATCCTAAGCTTTAAACCCAAAATCCTAAAAATCCATAACCCTTAAGCATAAAAAATACAAAAAGACCACAAGCCCTAAATCCTAAACCCTAGAAGACCCTAAGAAACACTTAACCCTTAAAAACCCTAAAAAGAAACCCAAAACCCATAAATCTAAAAATAATCTAAGCTCTAACCCTTAACCTAAACCCTAAATTGTAAATGTTAAACCCTAAAAACAACAAAAACACGAATCCCTAAGCTAAAAATCAATAAAACACTAAAAAACCTTCATAAAAAAACCAAAAAACCTAGATATACCTTAAACCGAAAACTCTAAACCTAAAAAACCCAAAATCCTAAAGCCTAACATAAAACCCAAAATCCTATACCTAAAACCCTAAGAAACCCTAAACCCTATATATCATAAAATAAACCCTAAAACAATTTAACATCACTAGTAAAACCTAAGTCGTAATCCCCAGGCATATAAAATTTTAAATAAACTTAACCTAGAAACCCAAAGCCCTAAACTCTAACAACCTATATAAAATCCTAAATACGAAGAAACCCTAAACACTAAACCTTACGAAACCTTTAATTCTATAAAAACTAAAAAACTCTAAACCCTAACCTACAAACCTTTAGAAAACCAAAATCCTATAAATGCTTAAACAAACCCTAAAATCTAAATCCTAAATCCTAATAATCCATAAACCCTTAAACTAAAAACACACAAAAAAACATGATCCCTAAACCCTAAACCCTAAGAAACACTTAACGTTTAAAACCGCTAATAACACTCAAATAATATATGCTTAACCCTAAAATAAACAAAAAACCATTATCCCTAAACCCTAAGCCTATAAAATCCAAAAGAAACTTAACCCAAAAAACACAATGTCATAAACCCTAAAGGCCAAAAAAACTATCTCAAAACCCTAATCCTGACCTAAAACCCTAAATCCTATAAACCCAAAAATAAACCCTAAAAACATTTAAAACCCCTACCTAACGATAAGCCCAAAATCCTAGACCCTAAAAATCCCTAACAAACACTTAACCCTTAAACCATCATAAAACCCCTAAACCCCTAAACCTTTAAAAGTCTAATCTCCAAACCCCATATAGCCAATATGCATATATGCTAAACCATAAAAACACACAATAAAACCCAAAACCCTAAACTATAAACATATAAAATCCTAAAAAAACCTTAACAGAATTAATATAAAGCACTAAACCCTAAAAAAACTTGATAAAACCCTTAACCTAAAAAAAACCTAATCCCTAAACCCTAAGCAACCCTAAACCTTATGAAACCCAAAATAAACCCTAAAAACCAACGACCAATAAAACCCTAATGTCTAAGACCTAAATCCTTAAAATTAATAACCCTATATCTAAAAATCTCTGAAAAAATCATAAGCTATAAACCCTAAGAAATTGTTATTCCTTAAAATGTTGAAAAACCTAAAATCCCTCCACCTGAAAAACTCTAAGTTCATAACCTCTATAGCCCTAAATAATATATGCTAAACCCAAAAAAAAAAAAAAAAACATACCCCTAAGCCATAAGCCTATAAAACCCTAAAAACTCTTAACCTAAATGGTAAACATAAAAAAACCTTAAGCCCAAATCCTTAGACTCTAAACCTTCAGATACCATAAATACAATTAAACCCTAAAAAACGTTTAAAACTCCTAAAAATCATAAAATCTAAACCCAAATTCTTTAAATTTTGTAAACCTTAAACCTAAAAAAGACAAATAAACATTAAGCCATAAACCCTAAACCCAAGAAAACCCTAAGAAATACCTAACCCTTAAAAACCTCAAACACCCCTAAATCTAAAAAAACTCTAAGTTGTAAACCCTATAAAACCCTAAATCGTATATGATAAACCCTAAAAAGGAAAAAAAAACATACACCCAAAGCCCTAAATCGATAAAAACCCTAAAAACCTTACCCTGAAAAACCCAAAGCCCTAAACCCTTAAAACCTAGATAAAACCCGTAAACTAAAACCCTAAACCTAAAAAATCCCTAAGCCCTAACCCTAACCTAAAACCCACAATCCTAAACATAAAACCCTAAAAATCCTAAACCTTAAGAAACCCCAAGTCATATAAATCCTAAAATAAACCCCAAAAGCATTTTTAAAACCAAAAAACTCTATTTTCTAAAACCTAATTCGTAAAATTTTGTACATCCTAAACCTAAAAACACATAAGAAACCTTAGTGCTAAACTCTAAACCCCTAAACTTAACCATTAAATTCCCTAAAAAATACAAAACCCCTAAACCTATAAAAACACTAAGTTCTAAACCCTATAAACCGCTAAATTAAATATACGTAACCCTAAAGTACACAAAAATAACCGAAGCCCTAAACCCTAAGACTATGAAATCCTAAAATCCATTAACCTTAAAAACTCGAAGCCTTGAACCATAAAAAACTAGATAAAACCCTTAAACCTAAAACTTTAAACCTAAAAAGTATAAAGCCTAAACCCTAAACCCAAAAATAAAAACCTAAATCCAAAACACTAAAAACTAAGAAATCATAAACACCAAACCTTATGACACCCTAAAATCCTATGAACCCTATAATAAACCATTAAAATCTTTTAAAACAAGTACAACACACTAAATCATAAAAATTCCTTAACCTAATTTAAAAATCACAAAAATACCTAAGAACTAAAATGTAAACCCCCAAAAAACATAAAAAACATATAACCCTAAAAACTCAAAAAACTCTGAACCAAAAAACCTCTAATCTCTAAATCCTTTAAATCTCTAAATAGCATTTGCTAAACCATAAAAAACAAAAAAAGAACCCAAATTCATAAAACCTAATCCTATAAAATCCTATAAGCCCTTAACCTAAAAAAAAACCTTAACCCTAAAAACCAAGTAAAACCCTTAACCCAAAAAACCCTACACCCTAATCCTAAAGCCGTAAGAACCTAAATCCAAATCCTAAAAACCAAATAAACCGTAAACCATAAAACTTAAGAAACCCTAAATCTTATAAACCCTAAATGAAACCTAAAACAATTCAAAACCTCCACAGGACATTAAATTCTAAACCCTAAATCCTAAAAAATCGTAAACCCTAAACCTTTAAAACACACACAAAAAAAACCTATGCCCTCAACACTAAACCCTAAAAAGCCCTAAGAAACACTTAACCCATAAAACCCTAAAAACTACAAAAAACCCTAAACATAAATAAGTATTTGCTCAAAACACTATAAAGCCCTAAATCATATATGTTAAACCCTAAAAGAACAAAAAAAAAATATAAGACCTAAACCCTCAACCTATAAAATCCTAAAAAACTTATCCTAAAAAACCCAAAGCCTTAAACCCTCAAAAACAAAAACAAAAACTAAACATAAAAAAGCCCTAAGCCCTAAACCTTAAGCGAAAACTATAAATCCTAAACCTAAAACTCTATGAAATCCTAGACCCTAAACCTTAAGAAAGCCTAAATCCTTTAAACCCTAAAGTTACCCTAATACCCATTTAAAACCCATGAAAACCCTAAGCTCTAAATAATAAACCTAAGAAACACTTAACCCTTAAACCCTAAATTAACCCAAAATCCCCTAACCCTAGAAAATTTAACCTCTAAACCTTATATAGCACTGAATCATATATGTTAAACACTAAACAACACAAAAAAAAATCCAAAGCCTTTAGCGATAAGCCTATGAAACTCTTGAAAACCTTAACCTAAAACACTCAAAACACAAAACCTTACAAATCTAGATAAAAACCTAAACCTAATATTCTACACCTGAAAAAAACCCAAGATCTAAACCCTAAACCGTAACTTAAAACCTTAAACCTTAAAAAGGCCAAGCCTTAAACCCTAAACCCAATACCCTAAACCCTAACCTAAAACCCTAAATCCTAATCTTTAAACCATAATAAACCCTAAACTCTAAACCTTATGAAATCCTAAAAAAATTTATTACCCCTACAAAACCCTAAGCTCTAAACCCTAAATCCTAAAAATATCTAAACCCTAAAAAAATAATCTCTAAGCTCAAAACACTATAAAGCCCTAAATCATATATGCTAAACCCTAAAAAACATTAAAAAAGGATAAGCTCTAAGCCCTAAATGTATAAAATCATAAAAAACTTAAACCTAAAAAATCTAAAGAAAGAAAAAAAACTATAACACTAAATTCTGAGAAACTAAATCCTATAAAATCTAAAATACACCCTAAAATCCATTTAAAACCCCTATATATCCCTAACTCATATAAATATGTAAACCCTAAATCTAAACAAATAAAAAAAAATATAAACATTAAGAAACACTAAACCCTAAACACCACTACAAATCCCGCTAAAGCTAATAAACACTAAGTTCTAAACCCTATAAAGCCGTAAACTGTATTTGCTAAACAATGAAAATACACAAAAAAAAACCTATGCCCTAAATCCTAAACCTAGAAAACCCTAAAAACCTTATCCTAAAAAAACCTAAGAAAGACTTAACCATTAAAAAACCTAAAATAAGCCAAACCCCGCTAAATGTAAATACTCTATGCTCTAAACCCTATATAGCCTTGAATCATATATTTAAACCCTAAAAACACAAAAAAAAACAAGCCCTAAAACATAATCCTACACAACCCTAAAAACATGTAACATAAAAAAAACCAAGCAATAAACCCTTAACCTACAACCCTAAACCTAGAAACCCTAAGCCTTAAAAAATCCTAAATCCTAATCTTTAAACATTAAGAAACCCTAAACTCAAAACCCTGTGAAATCCTCATTCCTATAAACCTACAACAACATTTAATCCCCTAAAAAATGCTAAGCTCAAAACCCAAAATCCTAAAAATATGTAAACCCTAAACATAAAAAATCTATATGATCAAAACACTATAAATCCCTAAATCATATATGCTAAACCATAAAAAACATAAAAAAAACCTAAACCCTAAACCCTAAACCTATTAAATCCTAAAAACCTTACCAAAAAAATACCCAAAGCCCTCAACCTTAAGAACCTAGATAAAACATTTAACCTAAAATCCTAAACCTAAAAAATCCCAAGCCTGAAACTCTAAACCCTATCCCACAACACGGAAGTGCTCTCACAAGCTGGTTGTAGAATTGAAAATGGCATCTCCGTCACCGTGAAGCAACGTTAGCCACCAGATAAACATCCTGTCGAAGTTTTAGAAGAGGAATTGGAATGGGCAAAAAGAGTTATGGAAATGGCGAATTCTGGTTCGCTAGTAATTAAAGGGATTGAAGATATGAAGTGTGCATATCAAGTTTTGTATTCAACGGAAAAATCTGAGAATGTCATCAAATCGAATATTAGAAATAGGTGTGATCTTGGTACAAAATCAGGTCTTGATGCAGCGATCGTGAATCTCAGTTGTGGGACTAGTTTGTCTCAATATCGATTCTCTATTGAAAAAATAGATGAAGTAGCAAATCCAAATCGAGAAGTTATATCGAGCGACGAGAATCCAATTATTGGGAGTTGTCTTGTAAATCGCGATTCTAGAGATTTGGGGGTAAGTAGATCATTGCCGGAGTCGCGAATGAAACTTCGATCAACATATGTTGAGGCAAACGTTGATCCAAGTATTGGGATTGGTTCTATTAGTCTGGGCGAACGAACGACAATAATATCGATTGAAATCACCAATCTGCAAAACAAGGGTGGAGGCGCCGGAAATCCGATCGACATTGGAGAATATAGCGGTCAACAAATCAGTCCACCTGAAAATCTTAATAATCTTAATCTACAAGATGATACAAATCTACAAGCTCAAGAAATAGTTCAAAGAACTAGCACGAACAAGTATATAGAGCATGTAGATTCGATGTTGAAGAATGGAGTTAGTTCCTTGTACAAAGATAAAGAACATGAACAATCAAGAACAATCACACATTCTGGAAAAATGCAAAGTGCAGGGGAGGCGAGGCAGTCTAAAGGTGATCATAATCAGTCTCTGCCTTCAGCTAAGTTCATTACACCTACATTCTTCCTCATGTTAGTAGTACAAGAGTCGATAAGGAGTCTGTCTGTTTAGCTGCTGTTGAGAATGTTTTTAGTAGAGGGAAGGGTAGTGCTGAATTTCTTGGAACTGATTCGATAACCGAAGTTACAAATACTACTAAAACCAATAATGATTCCAATAAAATTGTTGAGACTGTTGCTGCAATAGTTGTTAATGAGAGTTGTGGGAATGGGGATGCAAATGATGGTAATGTTGTTAGGAATAGAAAACAACCTTTTCCCCAAATCTCTAACAACTTTGTGAGATATAATCAACATCCTAATTCGAATATAAGAGGGTAGAAAGGGTATGGGCAAGCTAAGGAACAAAAATATGCTGATCAACAAGAACCAACTCTTTATTCAGTTATACAAACATATGCTACTAGACTTAGGAGTAATCTTGCTAATCTGTTGATCCTAGTGTGTTTCAAACTCCTAAGATTACTACTAAACAAGGTCGACCTGAAATCATCTTTAGTGAGGAAGATTTTCTGGTTAAGTCGCCTGATAGATGCAAGTTCACTCTAATAGGTAAGTTTAGTAATTCAATGCCTAGGGTGAAGTTGATTAGACAAAGTTTTATCAATCAAACTCAGTTATCGGGTGGAGTTAAAATTGCCCATTTCAATGCTAGACATGTATATATTGATTTGGATAATGAAATTGACTTTGTAACAGTTTGGACAAAGCAAAGAATGATAATATAAGGGCAGCCTATGAGAATACAAACTTGGACTCAAACTTTTAAACCTATTGAGGAAACTCCTATTGTTCCGGTTTGGATCTCTCTTCCAGAACTTCTTATAA
>CM040618.1:67455671-67599702 GCA_022817965.1 Solanum lycopersicoides | reverse complement strand
GATGCAGTATTTTCAATTTGTTTACCCAGCTGCATTGCACCAGAAGTACTATCAACTACATATTTCTTATTATTTTTTCTGCATTATCTTTTCCTTTCTGCCCAGTTTCCACCTCTTTGTTTTTGTGAAATTCCTCGTCTCTTGCTATTGTACAATCATTAATCAGATGGCCTTGATGTTTACAATAAGGACAATAAGCCGGTAAATTCTCATATTCAATACTTTTCCATTTACCTTTGTTTAAGTCCTCATCATCATAGCCTAGCCACAAAAGCTTAGGTCTCTCCTTTATGATATCAAGTTGAATCCAACTCTTGCTATGCTACCTCTTGATTATTAATTTTTTCATTGTCTAGATATAAAACCTTGCCGACAGGAGACAACATAGTTGTAAGGATCTCCAAGTTTTCAAAAGGAATTGTCCAATTTCATGATTCTACCATGGGTTCTTGCATTAAAGGTTTTCAAACGTCTATTATGGATTAGATTGATGTTGTATTGATGATTTTAACCTAAATTACCTATGAACCCATGAAATTGATGAACCTAGATTTTGACTAAATTATGGGTTACTTGATATTGGCTTAATGTTGATGAATTCATGTGTAGTTTCTTATGGCTTTCTATTGATGTAAGAATTGTGTTCAATTGTTATCAAATTGTATTGGATTGTTGAATCTATGTTGAATTGGTTTAGATTTCATTGATTTCTATAATTGTGTATTGAATTGGTGTTCATGGCCTTGGGTAAGGGTCTTGTGTATCAAATTGAGTAATTGACTTGAATTGAATGTTGATGATGAGTGGAGGTATGCTGCCCATTTCCTTATTTTGATGTTATTTATACTTCAATTCTATTATGATTGGTTTGGTCCACCTTTGGTGGCGGTGTTATGTGAATTGATGTGGCCTTGTCGGCGTTACTTTCTAGTATTGATTCATGGCCTTGTCGGCACTACTTGAACTTATATGGCTATTTGTGTAGTTGATTTGATGATGTATAATCATATCTATCTATATGTGGAAGTATGTGCTAGACTATTGATACTATCTATAATCATGTTGTGCTTTGACTATGTGTTATTGTGTAGTCTTAGAGTTGATACATGGTTATTCCTAAATTGGTTAGATGAGTCTAAAATGGTTAATAATGATAAGGTAATGAATGTTGACTTAATAAGGTTAAGGGTCATTCCTAAGAGTCTAAAGAAGATAGGCTATATGTGAAAATGGAAGTATGTGTGTCTTGTTTAGGTAGACTTGTGTCCCTTACTTGATGCTTATGTGAATATGTGATGTCTTGACTTAGGAACCTAAAGGGTCTTAGTCTTGAAGAAATGAATATAAGTGAGACCTTGAATGATGATAAAAGGGTCATTTATGTGGAACCTTGAACCAAGTGGTAAGGTTATGAATTGTGAAGTAGTAAGCCAATGGTATCCTTCATGTAATGATTGATGGACTTAAGGTTGATTGGCTGGAATGACATCAAATCATACCTTAGGAAAGTCGCGATGAGCTTTTTGTCGCCATAGTGAGATAGCCCAAATGGACCTTGCTATGGTAGGGTAAATGTAATTGGGTCATGCACATGATATGGGACCCATTTGTATGAACCTTAATGTAAATTGATCTATGAGAACTAAGGCTAGCACCGAGTGAGTATGGTAAGGGAAGTAGTTCTAGTTAAGTATGAGACTAGAATACAAAACGCCCTTCATATTCCTTAACCATGTGCCTACATGGGATCTTTATGTTCTACCATTGGCAAGTAGAACACCTCATCGAAGTAGGATAGAACTTCGGATTCCATGCTTTGCTACCATGGTCTATGTCGGTTATTGCCTATTCTCATCATATGGAATACCTATTAGCATTAGAGAAGTTTATGAGGTTTAGGTGGTGGTATGGGACGCTACTTAGACATTGCACAATAGACTTTGATGGTGTTATTTGGAGTTCCTAGGTCTTGTCTAAGACCATTTTGAATGTCCTTTATGTGATGTATGTCTTCTAAATGAACTAATGAACTAATGACTTATGTTAGAAAGTATGTAAATGAATAAGTACCTAATCTAAGTAACTTAAGGACTCCTTAGTTAAAGTGTGAAGAGGGCATATGGATGATCCTTTATGTCTTATCTTTGGAAGTCTTGAGTATGACTCTAGTTAGGGAAAGGTTTGGTGTTGTGACATGATCTAAGCCTTAGGTAGTCTAAGGACTATTTAGGTAATCTTGAAGAGGTCAATCATGGACGTTATCTTCTTGATTTACTTAAGTAGGTCTTTTGATAGCCTTTGGAAGGAGAATGTCATATCTATGTGTGGTGTGTTTAGTGAGAATGATTCTATCCTAGGGAGTCTATTGGATCTCTTGAGTGTGTGTGTAAGGATTGTATGGGCGGTTGCTTCACAACTCACTCAAGTGAGACTTAGAGTCACCTTTGGTAGAAGAATCTTACCTTGATGTTTAAGATGCTTTGTAAGTGTGTATGTGTCTCATTTAAGTAATCTTAAGGGTCGTTTAGGCACATCTAGAGAGGGTGTATGGGCGGTCTCTCTTTGTGTGACTTAAGTGAATCTTAGGATAGCTTTAGTGAGAATTACATGCTAGAATGTTAAAGGAAGGTAAGTGACTTCACTGTAACAGTGAAGAATTCACTGTACAGTGATGAGTTCACTGAAAGTGCTCAAAATTGATTTTTGGTTTAATGTTTCTTATGTGTTTCTAAGTTGCTAAATGTTTTATTATGATTAAAATATGATTTATAAAATGAAAAGATGCATATTTCCAATAAAGTCCTTTTCATGATTTTTATGCATAATGCCATACTTAGTACATGTGGTTGTACTAATTCCATGCTTTATTTTCTATCTATAGTTCTTAATAGGTGAAGAGCTTTGGGAAGAAGACTTGGACAAAGATCGTTCAAGAAGAGTTGAAGTATGTCCTCATTTGACTCGAGGGCATATATGTCATTTTATGTTTCTTTATGAAGTTTTGTAATAGACTATATAGTAGTATGTTTTAAATTCGTATGGGCCGTGTCCCAAGTATTATCGTGTCTTAAGATGATGATCGAGACTTAGTGTTTTCCTATTTCTACATATATGAAAGAGTTTAAAGACTTCTATATTGTTTTATGAAAAGTTTTAATTCCGCACTACTTTTCATTATGTATATGCGATGAATGATATGAAAGGCTTGTATGAGACCTCCGAGAGGTCGAATACTCAGTCGCAATCCAAGATTGCACCCTAACTTCTAGGGTGTGGTTTCGGGATGTGACAAGCTTGGTATCAGAGCATAGGTTAATGAAAGTAGTCTTAGGTATCAAAAAGTCTCGAAAAGTCACGTCTAGTAGAGTCTTGACCATCGGTGTGAGTCGCGACACATCTATGGGCGAGAGGCTATAGGACGATAGTGTTTCCCTTCATTTCTACTCCTATGTTCGTGCGGTAGAGTTATGTTATGAGTATCCTTCTAAAGTGTTTCCTTGTTTTCTAGGAGATGAATACTAGAAGGATGGCCGCTAGAAGGATGGAAGAGGGAAGGGTGAATGAGGAAGCTCCTCCTCAAGTTGAGCAAGTTGAGCAAGTGCTTCATGGGAAGGTGTCAAGGTGTCAAGGTGCTCAAGTGCCTCCTCAAGGTGATCATGCCCCTAATGGGAGGAGGTAATGAGTGCCGGAGTTGTCTAATAGGGTGATTGGAGAGGCTTTGCTTGCTTTAGCCCGAGCCGTAACGGCTCAAGCTAACTTGAACATGGTGCCTAGGGTTAATGCTATGGAGAGCACTATGTCATCTAGGTTGAGAGACTTTGTGAGGTTGAATCCTCCAATCTTTCTTGGCTCTAAGGTGAATGAGGATCCCCAAGAATTCTTGATGGTGTGTACAAAGTTTTGAGTGCTATGGGGGTTACATCTAGGGAGAAGGCGGAGTTGGCTTCTTATCAATTGAGAGATGTGTCTCAAATTTGGTACACTCAATGGAAGGACAATAGGCCGGTGGAGTCGGGTCCTATTGAGTGGGAAGAATTCAAGGAAGCTTTTCTTGGTAAGTACTTTCCCCGTGAGGAGAAGAGAGTAGAAGAATTTATCAATCTCAAGCAAGGCAATATGAGTGTTGAGGAATACTCTTTGAAGTTCTCAACTTTGTCTAGGTATGCACCTTCCCTAGTGTCTAATCCAAGGGATGAAATGAGTCGCTTTGTGACGGGTGTAGCCGACTTAGTGAGGGAGGAATGTCGTACGGCTATGTTGCATGATGATATGACTTTGGCTAGACTCATGGTGTATGCACAATCAATTGAAGAGTCTAAACTTAGGAGGATGTCAAGGAACTTGAAAAGGAGTGTTGCTAGTGACCAAGTGCAACCTAGGTTCAAAAAGAGGGTTCAAACTCAAGATGGACCTAGGTGCCTAAGAAGAAGTTTGAGAAAGGAGGTGGTTCTAAATGGCAAACCTACATGTGCCACTTGTGGTAAGAACATTATGGTGAGTGTCTATTGGGTACCGGTAGTTGCTTTGGATGTGGAAAAGATGGGCACAAAGTGAGAGATTGTCCAAACATTGCTTCTAGGAAGGAGGGTAAGAAGGTTGAGCCTAGTGTTCCAAAGGAAGATGCTCCAACAAAGAGGCGTTTCTATGCACTCCGGACTAGAGGTGAGAAGCCGGATGATGGTGATGATGATGTTGGTAAGTCCTTGTTTCTCTTTTATAGTATGAGTTCCTTCTAAGTGGGGGAGTATGGTTAGAATTGTGCTAGAAGTGTTGCATGTGCATGATGTTTAGGAGTTTGGTTGAAATTGAATTTCATTAACTTCTTGCATTGTGTGTTTTATTGAGTTTGAGCATGTTGTAAAGGTGTTTATATGATGTTACTTGCATATTAGCATGTTATATCATGAATTGCTAAAGATTGCATTTTTGAAAAATTTGTAAAATCACTGTAGCTTGAAACTGTTACTAAAATTTTGGAAAATTGACTAATTGATTCTTTGGTCTAAAATTGTTGTATATGGTTAGAACTGATGTATATAAGTATATATTGAATATAAAATGAGTTTTTGCTATTTGGAATGAAGCATGTGAGTTTTGTAGCATAATGAGTTATAGAATTGTATTCTAGTTTCTTGTTGTGTTGTGAATCTTGACTTGTGAAATTGATGTTTCTTCTTGATTGTGTTATATGTTTGGTTATGTGCTGTTAAGTTGATTCTCTAATCTTGGAAATGTTCGGAGAGTGGCAAGTGTCATTCGAGGACGAATGTTGTCCAAGTGGGGGAGAATGTAAGACCCCGAAAATGACTTAGGTTAACTAGAGCCTAACATGTTGGTAATGGTGGTCTAAGGTCCTAATGTGTCTATAATATGGTATAGAGGCAGTATAAAGTATTAGGTGTATTGGAAGTCAAACGTCAAGGGATGACTAAGACGTTCGACGACTAAGTCACCTAAATGCCTCATATGTGGTTTATGTGTTTATGTGTGATTCATGAGGTTTTAAGGTCCTTAAATGAGTTATTATAGCATGTATAGGCAGTGTGTCAAGTTTCGTGAGTTTGGAGGTCAAACGTCCAAGAACGTTCATGAAGTTCGAAAGATATGCCTTGAATCGACCTTGTGTGTCTAGCATGTTTCGTCGAGTTTTACGTGTTCGTTTTGGATGAAATTTATGTGAGAGGTGTTAAACTCATATACGATCGTATTTGGGTTGGAAACGTCCGGGAAATTATCCCCAAGGACCACCAAGGGTCCTTGAGGAAGGACCCAACTGGTTGAAAGGCAGTCCCAGGCAGCCCCAAACGACGGAGGCATCGACGGCCGTGGCCAATCGACGCCCCGTCGATGGGTGTCGTCATGGGGACTTACTGGGTGAGATGGAACCTTTCAGTCTCTGACCAACCAACGAGGAGGACGGTCCGTGGCAAACGGTCGTCGACGCCACCGTTGTGAGCTGTTTCCTGCGCAGTCACTGCCAAGCGGGGTGAATTGTAAATTCACCCCACTTCCAAATAAGAGTATAGGCGGTTTATTAAGGGTATTTTGGGTATTTTAAATGAGTATATAAGTGTTAACACTTAGAATATTTCATTCTTCTAAATCAAAACCCCAAAATCCCTTAGAAATCCCAAAGTCTCCATTGAAGTCCAAAATCAAGGAAGAGCTTGCTGTGACGTTTTGAGTGGAGATTCTTCATCAAAGTGAAGAATTAGCTTCATTTAGGTATGGCTTTTGATCCTTGAAACTCGTTTCATCAAGGAGCCCAACTTTCAAAGATGTTTTCAAAGTTTTCAAAGAGGAATTGTCCAATTTCATGATTCTACCATGGGTTCTTGCATTAAAGGTTTTCAAACGTCTATTATGGATTAGATTGATGTTGTATTGATGATTTTAACCTAAATTACCTATGAACCCATGAAATTGATGAACCTAAGATTTTGACTAAATTATGGGTTACTTGATATTGGCTTAATGTTGATGAATTCATGTGTAGTTTCTTATGGGCTTTCTATTGATGTAAGAATTGTTCAATTGTTATCAAATTGTATTGGATTGTTGAATCTATGTTGAATTGGTTTAGATTTCATTGATTTCTATAATTGTGTATTGAATTGGTGTTCATGGCCTTGGGTAAGGGTTTGTGTTCAAATTGAGTAAGTTGACTTGAATTGAAGTGTTGATGATGGAAGTGGAGGTATGCTGCCCATTTCTTTATTTAATGTTATTTATACTTTTATCTATTATGATTGGTTTGGTCCACCTTTGGTGGCGGTGTTATGTGAATGTGGCCTTGTCGGCGTTACTTTCTAGTATATTGATGATCATGGCCTTGTCGGCACTACTTGAACTTATATGGCTATTTGTGTAGTTGATTTGATGATGTATAATCATATCTACCTATATGTGAAGTATGTGCTAGACTATTGATACTATCTAGTTAATCATGTTATGCTTTGACTATGTGTTAATTGTGTAGTCTTAGAGTTGATACATGGTTATTCCTAAATTGGTTAGATGAGTCTAAAATGGTAAATATGGTTAAGTTGATAATGTTAAGGTAATGAATAGGTTGACTTAATAAGGTTAAGGGTCATTCCTAAGAGTCTAAAGAAGATAGGCTATATGTGTTAAATGGAAGTATGTTGTGTCTTGTTTAGGTAGACTTGTGTCCCTTACTTGATGCTTATGTGAATATGTGATGTCTTGACTTAGGAACCTAAAGGGTCTTAGTCTTGAATAAATGAATATAGGTGAGACCTTGAATGATAAAAGGGTCATTTATGTGGAACCTTGAACCAAGTGGTAAGGTTATGAATTGTGAAGTAGTTAGCCGTAATGGTATCCTTCATGTAATGAGTGATGGACTTAAGGTTGATTGGCTGGAAGCATCATATCATACCTTAGGAAAGTCGCGATGAACTTCTTGTCTCCATAGTGACATAGCCAAAATGGACCTTGCAATGGTAGGGTAAATGAAATTGGGTCATGCACATGATATGGGACCCATTTGTATGAACCTCAATGTAAATTGATCTATGAGAACTAAGGCTAGCACCGAGTGAGTATGGTAAAGGGAAGTAGTCCTAGTAAAGTATGAGACTAGAATACAAAGCACGCCCTTCATATTCCTTAACTATGTGCCTACATGGGATCTTTATGTTCTACCATTGGCAAGTAGAACACCTCATCGAAGTAGGATAGAACTTCAGATTCCATGCTTTGCTACCATGGTCTATGTTGATTATTGTCTATTCTTATCATATGGAATACCTATTAGAATTAGAGAAGTTTATGAGGTTTAGGTGGTGGTATGGGACACTACTTAGACATTGCACAATAGACTTTGATGGTGTTATTTGGAGTTCCTAGGTCTTGTCTAAGACCATATTTTTTGAATGTCCTTTATGTGATGTATGTCTTCTAAATGAACTAATAAACTAATGACTTATGTTAGAAAGTATGTAAATGAATAAGTACCTAATCTAAAGAAACTTAAGGACTCTTTAGCTAAAGTGTGAAGAGGGCATATGGAATGATCTCTTTATGTCTTATCTTTGGAAGTCTTGAGTATGACTCTAGTTAGGGAAGATGGTTGGTGTTGTAGACATGATCTAAGCCTTAGGTAGTCTCAAGGACTATTTAGGTAATCTTGAAGAGGTCAATCATGGACGTTATCTTCTTGATTTACTTAAGTAGGTCTTTTTGATAGCCTTTGGAAGGAGAATGTCATATCATCTATGCGTTGGTCTGTTTAGTGAGAATGAATCTATCCTAGGGAGTCTATTGGATCTCTTGTGTGTGTGTGTAAGAGATTGTATGGGCGGTTGCTTCACAACTCACTCAAGTGAGACTCAGAGTCATATTTGGTAGAAGAATCTTACCTTGATGTTTAAGATGTTTTGTATGTGTGTATGTGTCTCATTATGAGTAATCTTGAGGATCGTTTAGGCACATCTAGAGAGGGTGTATGGGCGATCTCCCTTTGTGTGACTTAAGTGAATCTTAGGATAGATTTTAGTGAGGGAATTACACACTAGAAGTTGCTTAATGGGAGGTAAAAGTGATTCACTGTAAAGTGAAGAAATTCACTGTACAGTGATTTGAGTTCACTGGAAAGTGTTCTCCGAAAATGTGATTTTCGGTTAAATGTTTCCTTATGTGTTTCTAATTTGCTAAATGTTGTTATTATATTAAAATATGATTTATAAAATAAAAAAATGCATATTTCCAATAAAGTTCGTTTTCATGATTTTTATGCATAATGCCATACTTAGTACATGTGGTTGTACTAATTCCATGCTTTATTTTCTATCTATAGTTCTTGGTAGGTGAAGAGCTTGTGGAAGAAGACTTGTACTTCGAAGATCGTTCAAGAGAAGTTGAAGTATGTCCTCATTTGACTCGAGGGCATATATGTCATTTTATGTTTCTTTAATGAAGTTTTGTAATAGACTATATAGTAGTATGTTTTAAATTCGTATGGGTCGTGTCCCAAGTATTATCGTGTCTTAAGATGATGATCAAGACTTAGTGTTTTCCTATTGTTACATATATGAAAGAGTGTAAAGACTTCTATATTGTTTTTATGAAAAGTTTTAATTCCGCACTACTTTTCATTATGTATATGCGATGAATGATATGAAAGGCTTGTATGAGACCTCCGAGAGGTCGAATTTGTCGGTCGCAATCCAAGATTGCACCCTAACTTCTAGGGTGTGGTTTCGGGATGTAACAATAACAAGTGAAGCTTTCTTTGACTTGCTTGATAAAATATCGGAAGGGAACAAAGGGTATGAAGGAGATACTTCTCGAACCACAACCCAAAAGGCTGCAGGGATCTTAGATGTAGACCAATCTACTTCTTTAAATGCTAAGATAGATGCAATACAACATACTATGGTAGTACAGTTTAAGCCGCTGGCTCTAAATCAAGCTGCGGTAAATGTGGTGCAAAAAACAGTAAATTGGTGTGGGCTATGTGGTAGTACAACCCATGAAACTGAGCAGTGTGAGGCTAACCCAGATTCTGTGAACTATGTGTGTAATGCGTAAAGAGGCCAAGGCCAACAAAAGTATTGCAATAGTTATAACCCATGTTGGAGGAACCATCCTAACTTTTTTTTGGGTGGAAACCATAATAAAAATCAAGCACAAGGTGCAAATCAATACCGTAACCAAGGGAATAGGTAACAATACAAAAATCCCAACATAAGTGTAAACCAAAGTTTACCAAAAGGTGGGATGATCAATGAAGAGCTATTCTAAAAGCTCATGTCTGAAATGGGGAACAAGTTAAATGCTAGAGTAGATAAGCAGGATGAGAACATCAGAAACATCCAATTGTCCCAAATGCGTTTCGACAAACAAGTTGCACAAGAGGCCAATTCTCTTTACTTGCATCCCCTAGGTGGGCTGCCCGGTGATACTGAGCCCAACATAAGGCAACTACATGCGGTAAGTGCTAGAAGTGGGCTGCAATTAGAGTATTTATCTACAAAGAAGAGAGACAATGAGGCAAGTACTAAAGAAAAGAAATTGGAAGAGGCGGTAAAAAGCTCCAATGTTTATGTAACTGCTCCTCAAAAGAAGTTACCACCTCTGTTTCTACAAAGACAAAAAAGAAGAATGAAGATGAATGCTTAGGTAAGTTTCTCTCTCTCCTTAAACAAGTTCACATTAATCTGTACTTGGTTGACATTTTGCTGGGTATCTCAAAGTATGCTAAGTCTGTGAAAGATATTGTGTCTAGTAAGAGGAGGCTCACAGAGTATGAAACCATAGCATTTACTGAAGAGTGCAGTTCTAGAATTCAAAATAGACTGCCCCAAAAGTTGAAAGATCAAGGTAGTTTTACTGTGCATATTACTATTTGTCAAAGCATTCATGCCAGAGTGTTTTGTGATTTGGGGGCAAGTATTAATTTGATGCCCTTATCATTGTATCTTAAAGTTGGGTTAGGTAGTCCTAAGCAAACTACTGTTATTCTCCAACTCGCAGATAGATCTATTGCTAGGCCAGAAGGGGAAGTAGAAGAAGTGTTAGTGCAAGTAGGTTCATTGATTTTTCCGATAGATTTTGTAGTCTTGGACTTTGAACCAGATCCTAAAGTCCCATTCATTTTGCGACGTCCTTTCTTGGCCAAGGGTATGACAATGATTGATGTAGCAGCTGCTAATTAACCATGAGGGATCATCATAAGGTAGAGGTATTTGATGTTTACTTAACTCTTAAACTACTCTCTATTTATGAAGAGTTGTATGCAATATCAGTAGTTGATCAGATTGTAGAGTCACAATTAGTTATGCCTGATGACCCTTTAGAAAGAGTGTTAGTAGGTCATAAAAAAAGGATAAAAAATAAGCCCAAGAAATGAACACATGTTTAAATCTGGCAACTGTGGAGCATCACAAGCGAAAAGTAGAACCATTAGAGTGTGAGTTAGGGCCACCACCCAAACCCTCCATTGAGGAGCGCCAAAAATTTGAATTGAAAAGACTGTCATCTCATATTAGGTACTCATTTTTAGGTACTAATGACACTTTACCTATTATACTTTCTGCATAGTTATCCTGTATACATGTGTATGCGACATTGAGGATTTCAACGAGCAGAAAGAAGGCGATTGAATGGAAAATGGCTGATATTTATGGGATCAATCCGGCATTGTGTATGCATAGAATCTACATGGAAGAAGATCACAAACCTAGTACAGAACATCAACACCGACTAAATCCCTTGATGAAAGAAGTGGTGAGAAAAAAGGTAATAAAGTGGTTAGTTGCCGGAATTGTGTACCCAATCTCTGATATCAAGTGGGTATGTCCGGTGTAATGTGTTCTCAAGAATGGAGGTATGACTGTGGTGAAGAACGAAAAGAATGAGTTGATTCCCACTAGAACAGTTACCGGGTGGAGAATTTGTATGGACTACTGGAAATTAAATGATGCTACCTCGAAAGATCACTACCCAGTTCCCTTCATTGATCAGATGCTTGACCGACTAGCAGGACAAGAGTACTTCTATTTCTTTTATGGTTATTCCGGTTACAACCAGATATTCATTGCACCCGAGGATCAGGAAAAGACCACATTCACTTGTCCTTACGACACATATGCTTTCCAACGCAATCCATTCGGACTTTGCAATGCACCTGCGACTTTTCAAAGGTGTATGATGGCTATTTTTCATGAAATTGAAGAAGATTTTGTAGAGGTATTCATGGACGATTTCATAGTCTTTTGAAGTATGTCTTCAGAATCTAGATAAAGTACTTTCTAGATGTGAAGACATTAACTTAGTTATGAACTGGGAGAAATGTCATTTATTGGTTAGCGAAGGGATAGTGTTTGGACACAAGGTGTCTAAATATGGTTTAGAGGTTAATAAGTCCAAGGTAGAAGTTATTGAGAAATTGTCCCCTCCTATCTCTATAATAGGGGTGCATAGTTTCCTAGGTCATGCAGGTTTTTACCGGCAATTCATCAAGGATTTTTCCAAGATTGAAAGATCATGTGCAGTCTTTGGGAGAAGGAGGTGATGTTTGACTTTGATGAATTGTGTTTGAGAGCATTTGATATGTTGAAAAGAAGATTAATTAAGGCTCCAATTCTAATTCCTCCGGATCGGGGATTACCATTTGAACTCATGTGTGATGCGAGTGATGTAGCAGTGGGTGCAATTTTGGTACAAAGAAAGAGTAAAGTGTTACACTCCATTTACTATGCAAGTAAGACCCTTGATGCTACACAAGCAAATTACACAATGACTGAGAAAGAGATGCTAGCGCTAGTATATGCCTTCGACAAGTTCAAATCGTATTTGGTAGGAACCAAGGTAATTGTTTTCACTGACCATGCATCTATTAGGTACCTATTCAATAAGAAGGATGTGAAACCAAGGCTAATTCTTTGGATATTGCTTCTCCAAGAATTTGACCTTGAGATCAAAGATAGAAAAGGTACCGAATACCAAATAGCTGATCACTTATCTAGATTGGAGGACTTCTCACAACTTAATGAGGGGGAGCAAATCCGGGAAGAGTTTCCTGATGAACAATTGATGGCGTTGGATATCTCCCAAGTTCCATGGTATGATGATATTGTTAACTTGATTGTGAGTGGCGAGTATCCTCCGGGTTCAACTACACAACAGTTGAACCATGATGCAAAGTTCTACATCTGGGATGAACCATTCTTGTTCAAGCAAGGTGTTGATAGGGTAGTGACAAGATGCATTCTGGAATCTGAGGTAAACAAAGTGCTAGAGAGTTGTCATGCTATCCCATATGGATGTTACCATAGAGGAGAGCACACTGCTCTTAAGGTATTACAATCTGGTTTCTTTATGCCCTCACTTTTTAAAGATTCTATTGCTTTTGTAAAGGATTACGACAAGTGCAAGAGGTTGGGTACTATCTCAAGACGACATGAGAAGCCTCTAAAAACATTTTGGAGGTGGAAATCTTTGATGTGTGGGGTATTGACTTCATGGGTCCCTTCCCACCATCTAATGGAAACCAATACATTCTAATGGTTGTGGATTCTGTGATGGCTTCAGACTGTAGCTCTACCCTCCAATGACTCAAGGGTGGCGATTAAGTTCATCAAGAAGCACATCTTCACTCGCTTTGGAACTCTAAGGGAAATTATAAGTGATGGAGGTAAGCACTTCATTAATAACTTTGTGAAGAACCTCCTTGCTAAGTACGGAATTCGTCATAATGTTTCTAATTCGTACCATCCGCAAACAAGTTGTCAAGTAGAGGTGCAAAATAGAGAAGCAAAGCAGATCCTGCAGAAGACAGTGAATGTGCAAAGAAATGATTGGTCTGAGAAAGTAGATGACGCATTGTGGGCGTTTAAGACTGCGTGCAAAACACAAATAGGAACTTCTCCTTATCACATAGTATTTGGTAAATCATGTCATCTTCTGGCGGAATTAAAACATCAAGCTTATTGGGCAATTAAGAGAGTGGATCAGTTGCATTAACTTGAAGAGTTCAGACGTCACGCATATGAGAATGCCAAGATGTATAAAGAGAAGACTAAGCGGTGGAATGATAAGCACATAGTAGCATTTACCTTCAATCCGGGAGAAAATGTACTACTCTTTAACTCTAGACTTAGGTTATTCTCCGGAAAACTAAGGTCTAAATGGAGTAGTCCTTTCGAAGTTGTAAGAATGACACCACACGGGGCTTTGGAACTAAAAGGAGAGATTAGCCCTACATTATTGGTGAATAGGCAAAGAGTGAAACACTACTTTGGTGTTGATCCGGATTGTGATCCAGAGGCTATTGAGATAAATGATGAATGATCCACGTTGCATCGTGCTGTGATGTTAAATCAAGCGCTACATGGAAGGCAACCCATGATGTCTATCTAATAGGTAGTAGTTATGCTTAATATATATTTTTAGCTTAGTGTTTTAGGCGTAGAGTTGTTGTTTTCCACTTGTTAGCTAAATAGGGTTTTAGATATTAAAAAGAAAAAATCAAAAAGATGAATCGTGCCATGACCAAAACTAAGGCGCTGGGTGGGAGGCAACCCACCATTATGAGGTCACGTTCTTTGGTTGATGTGCAGGCCGAAGGAGAAAAAATAGAATGGGATGAAATATGTTGAAAAATGTGGATTTGGCGCAATACAGACACGTCACGCCATGCCTCTTTGTGTGAGGCCTGATTTTGGTGTACTGCCAGCGCACCGCGCCCAAATCGTGCCCCAACCTTGTCAAAACGCTGATCACAGGCGCGAAATTGGTGCGTCGCACCAAGGGAAAATGACTGAGACCCATTTTTGACGCACTGGCAGCGCGTCGCGCCAAGTTGCCATGCACTAAATGGGCGCGTCGCTCCAAGGTAAAATGACTGTGACCTATTTTTAATGCATTGGAGGCACATCGCGCCAAGCTTCCAGGCGCGAAATGGGTGAATCGCGCCAAGGGAAAACAACTGCGACCCATTTTTGGCACACAGGCAGTGCGGTGCGCTAGCCTGCCAGTGGCGCGACCTGTTGAAACAATTTTCAGATTTATTTTTTTTGGGACCACAACGATTCCCAACCTTCCCCACTGCCCCACCTACCCATTATAAACAAAATTCCCCCAAACCCACCCTCTATTACCGTTCCAACCTTTTTTTTCTTCACTTCATCTCCCCAAAATTCCATCTTCCCCAAAACTTCATCTTCCCTAAAACTCCATTATCCCCCAAATTCCTACTCCCTTTTCTCTCCCAACTACCAAATTCCTCCATCAAACTATCTTCCCCTTCCTTCTCCTCGACTTCCATGCACAAAAAACCACTTTCCACCTCCAAATTTCACACCCACATAGAACCCCCCCCCCCCACTGCCTACCCGAAACCGCCCCCCCCCCCATTTTTTCCGAAAAAGAAATTTTTCCTTTTATTTCTTTTCTTAGTTCTTTCTTTCTTTGGGTAGTGTGATGGCTTCTAAGGGAAAAAATGTTGCCGGTGGTTCGGGAACAAAGAGGAGTCGAAAAAGAGTGGCTATCAAAAATTCTAGTGGGGAACCCACCGACTTACCTCCTCAAAAGTTTTGTAAGAGGGCATTAATACCATATGCGGATGATTGGTATAATTCTCAAGTTGAAGCTAAGTACCTTGGCGATAAGTATGTCAACGAGGGAAAGTTGCGCCAAGAATTTCCACACATTCACGCTCGAATTCGGGATTTAGGATTACAATATGCCTTTATGGAACAAGGTGAGTGTAATTTAAGCCTTGTCCATGAATGTTATGCTAATTGGAATACGCGCCTTGTTGAGATTAATGAAGTGCATATTCGTGATAAATGGGTGTGATTTACTATTGAGGTGTTTGAATTATTTTTTGGGTACCCCTAATTGTGATAATGTTGAGTTTCTGAATATTGTTGAGCCACCCCGTTATCATGATATTAGGGATACGTTATGTGGGATTACTTCTGTTGGTAGGTGGGACAGGATTCGAGATACCGGTCGACATTCGACTCTCCACTAAAGGCATCTTAACATGGACGCTATAGTTTGGCTTAAGATTATGTGTAGCACTTTAATCCCGGGGAAGCACATGACGGATATTATTAGGGATAGGGTAGTGCTTATTTATCGTTTGATGAGGGGGTTACCGATAAATGTGGGGGCTATTTTGCGTTAGAACAAGTAGAAATTTAGGATCAATAAGTGATGGCGTTTCTGTTATGTGAGCATCATTACTAGGTACCTACAGGCGTTATTGATTGAGAAGGAGGTTCATGATGTGTGTCCTCCTCGTGCCCCCCATTTCGTGTGCCACTTGGTTGATGTTATGTGCACTAAAGCGAATGATCCTTCCCACTAGCCCATTTTGACTGCTATGGATAAGCAAGCTCGTGATGATAGTTGGATGGGGCACATGTAAAGTATGGCTTAATTGTAATTGCGTATTTGTGGTCGCCCTGTGACTGAGGAGGAGATGGACACACTAGCCGATAGGTAACCCTTTACTGACAGTGATATGTACATGTGTCTGATGGGACCGACGTTGCAGGAACAAATTGACGATGATGTTTCGACGACTAATGAAGAGGATGGCTCGGCAGAGGATGATTTCGATACCACTAGCACCAGAGATGATGCTTCGGATGCGGCCTTGAGGCCGACTGGGAGTTCTCTTTCTTCTTTGCAATTTCTTTCACTTTTGACCACTAAGGAATGTGTATTTATTAAGTGTGAGTAGATGTTGCACTACATTGTATATAGTTTATCACTTTATTAAGTATTTTTGAATTTTAGTAGGGTTCCTCGCATTTTGTTATTGGTTCTTTTACCAAGGATAGTCCTTTTGAACCGTTCAAGTCTAGTTTATTGCTTTGTCCTTTCAGGTCTAGTTTATTGCTTTATTCAGTCTTAGAGTCGTCTAGGAATGACGTTTCCCGATGATAGATGGATGACAACCGTCTTAAGGGAAAATTATTCATTAGGAGTAGAAGTATGAAACCTATATCCTTGACACTTTGACACCTTCTCTTAATGGTTTGCTAGACATCATGGGTGATGACACTTTGTTTGCGTTAGTTAGATCGTAACCATGAAAACAAGCATAATCTCTTTGTGTTGACTCTAATTGAAAATAAAGAAAAATGGGCTGAATTGTGTGGACACACCGTAATGCATTATATGGGAACATGCTACAAGTTGAGTCCTTGTGTGTGAAGTGCTGCCATGTGTGAGAATAGTTGTTAGTTCTGCATTGAATAACATCCATAACTTGCTCCATGTGTGCTTAATAAATAACTTGTGTGAATTGTGGAATGTGATTGAGGCGTTTCTTTGAATAGCCATGTTTGAATGTCCTTGTATGCTTCGAAATAAAATATCCTTAGTGTAGCCCTTTGAGCATTGCAGCTTTAAATTGTTCTAAACCACTTAATGGACCCAAATCCCTTTTCTTGATACCATTTGTTTGATCCAAAATAAATCTCTAATGCACTATGCTGAGTTGAAAAATGACAACTTTGCTTAAAATAAAAAGGGTGGTAGTAGTTCTGTGGAGAAGAAAAGAAAATAAAAGGTACACAAATGAGACCCCAAGTGTTGAAAAAAAAATTAAAAAATAAAAGATAAAAATAAAAGATGTATATACAAAAAGGGGTGTGCAAAAAGTAGGGGCTCAAGTAAAAAGTGAAGTAAAGAGGAAAACATGTAATAGGAAAAGAAAAAGTTGTAAATGTTAACAAAGAAAACAAAACATGTGAATTAGGGAGAATGAGTAACTAAAGTTCACCCAAATACGCCCTCCCTTACCCAAAGCAAGCATTACAACCGAATAAAAGTCCTCTTGATTCCATGTGAACATTTTGTGAAAACTAAAGTACAGTAAGGGCAAGATTATGGCATGTTAGGACATGTAGAACTTTATTTGGGAGTGAGAGAGTCACATTATAAAGAATGGCCTTATACTATAAAGAATTGATTGATTGTGGTTGTAAAAGAAAGACTATACTTATATTGGTGAGGGCATTCACGAAACATATTTGGTGCTTAATCTTGTGGTGTGTGTCAATGATGTTGCATCAGCCTACAATTGTTTGAGAGGAGTCATGCATCGAGGTTGTGATTTGTTTGAGTGGTCGACTATAAAGAAGAGTTGAAATTGCATAATGTGTGTCACAAGTTCACGATTAAATATGTTCGGACGATTGTGAAGTGAGGTGAAAAGTCCAAAGGGTTAAGAGCAAAAAGTTATAAGATAGAGTATTTCGAGGACTAACAAATGTTTAACTGTGGGATAGTGATCTTGGGCATATAAATTATTTTTAACATTACTTTAGGACATGATCTAACTTAACTAGCTTCTTTTGGCTTAATATTGCGATGATTGCACATTAATACACATGATTAGTGATTTTGCAGGTTACTAAGAGGAATGATCAAGTGTTTTAAGGAAAAAAAGTTGATGTTGACAAGACTCAGCTAGACCAGATACTGGGGCGGCGCGTCAGGAACCTTGGCACATCAAGGGCGCGACGCGCCAATCCATTTTAATTGCAGCCTATTTTAGGCATAGTATCAGCGCGGCGCACCAGCCTGCCAGGCGTGATTTTGGCGCGGCGCGTCCAACTTTTTGCGAAGTTTAAAAATAAAGTTGATTCTAAAAGGTATCCTAATTGAAGTTGAATTCAACTTTATTTTCCTATTTACTATAAATAGACCCTTAGTGCCTCATTGTTAGTGTTCGAATTTTTGATTAGTGTGCAAGAGCAAGAATCCAAGTTTGTAATAGGTTTTTATCTTCAAACTCTTTTATTTTTTGAAAATCTCATGAACAATCGTCATTTGTGGTTTTTGAATATTATGAGTAGCTAATAGCCCTAGTTCTGGGGCTGCAACTATGAATTGAATGTTCAACATTATTTTGTTTTTGAATTATTTCTTGGTTGTCAAAACAAGTTACTTCTATATTATTGTTTTACTATTTTATGTTTGATCACCATAAGATGAATTTAGTATTTAATATTAAAATCGAGAGATGAGGTATTAGATAGACTAAAGAATATGGAGAGCTTTATCGACCCATTCGATTGAGGTGATTTGTGTTCAGGAGTGACACCCGGATGAACAACTTGATTGGTTACGAAATAGGATAAAATATAAATGCTCGCCAATTAGCTTATTTATCCCCTCTCAATGATGTAGTTAGGTATCTTATTGGAGTAGGAGTCAAGAGGTGTGTAACCCGACTCATATAATTAACCCTATAAATCAGTAACTTGATAACAAGAATTAGTTCTAAGTCTATACAATGATACATGAGATTCAACGTAAGTTGCAGCCTTGGAATTTGTCTTTTTCCCGTTTTAAACATCATCTTTAAGTCGTTCAAATCGTTATTACTTTTATTCAGTGTTAAAGTAGTGATATTTAACAACCAATCATCGATTATGGAAAGAGTTACTTTTACTTTCAGTTTTGGAATTAAGTTTGAATATAAGTTGATCATAAGTCCCCTGGGAACGATAACTCTTTCTTAAAAGAATCTATATTACTTTCATGAACACGTACACTTGCGTGTATATTGGGTAGCAACATCAGGCTACGCGGCAAAACCCTCGGTACTAAATTTCACCATCAAACCATCCCCCAAAACATCACTACAAAACACTAAGACACACTAGTTCAACTTCGACTAGTTTTCGAACATTTTAGACGTTTGATATCCAAATACTTCCAAACTTTATATTGTGCCTAATAACACTATTACAAACAATTTTATGACTTAAAAACATCAAGACACAATTGTTAGTATCTAGTTCAACCTAGCTCATTTTGAGGGACGTTACAGTCTCCCCCACTTGGACAACATTCCTCTTCGAATGACTTGCTTCATTTTAGACACTTTCAAGATATAAGAACTCACGTCTAGCAGCACATAAAAATACCATAAAATATACAATACACCATTTACGATAACAATAAACTCCACATAACAAAGAGACTCAAAACACAACAAGAAGGTAGGAACGATATCTACAACTCGTCATGCAATAAGACTCACATTTTCATTTCATATAGTAGGAACTTCCTTCTCCAAATATTATGATGCTCATATACATCAAATCTATTCATATTATATCCATCATTTCATGAAAGAACAATTTAATCATTTTTGCAAAATCTTTACACTGAACTGTTAACATTATAGTGAAACATTCTCAAATTTCTAAAACTGCAACTCTTAAGCAATTTATGATGGAAGCATGAAAATATAAGAGAATAATCCATATAAACTCAATTTAGACCATAATCATATCTTAATAAAATGCACAACGCAAGGAATCAATGAAATTCAATTCAACTAGACTGCTAAACACAATGCAACATGCAACATGCTACTATGACATTCTATCTCTCAAGCTTGAATAGAATAGAAGAGAAGAGACAACATATAACAAATCTACTATTCATCATACTCCCCCACTTAGAAGGAAATCATATAACTAAAAGAGAATTACAAGACTTACCAACATCATCATCATCATCCGGATTTGTCCATTTAGCCAGGAGTGCATAGAAACGGTTTCTCTTTGGTGCACCACCATACGAAGCATTAGGAGGATCTTTCTTTACTTCTCCACCTTTAGGCATAGGATTAGGACAATCCCTCACCTTATGTCCATCCTTACCATAATCGAAGAAATCTCCGATACCAACTAGACACTTTCCATAGTGATTCTTCCCACAAGTAACACAAGTAGGCTTATCACCTTCAGAGCCACCACCCTTCTCAAATTTAAACTTAGGTGCACTAGGTCCATCATGGTTTGGAGCCCTCATATTAAACCTAAATTGGCATTGCACATTGGATCAACTCCTCTTCAAGTTTGTTGCCATCCTACTAAGTTTAGATTCCTCAATAGATTGAGCAAACACCATAAGTCTAGATAATTTCATATCACTATGGAGCATACTACATTCTTCTTTCACAAGGTCGGCAACACCGGTCACAAACCTACTGATCTCATCTCTTGGGTTAGACACCAATGATGGATCAAACCTATACAACAATGAGAACTTCAAAAATTACTCCTCAACACTCATATTTTCGTGCCTAAGGTTAATGAACTCTTTAACCTTCACCTCCCTCCTCTCACAGGGAAAGTACTTTCCTAATAAAGCCTCCTTAATAACTTCCCATTCTATAGGACCCAACTCAACCGGCCTATTATTCTTCAATTTGGTGTACCACACTTGAGCAACATCCCTCAATTGGTACGAAGCTAACTCCGTCTTCTCCCTAGAAGTAATCCAAATGGCAATCAACACCATGTACACACCATCTATGAACTATTGAGGATCGTCTCCCACATTAGATCCAAAGAAGATAGGAGGATTCCTCCTCACAAAGTCTCTCAATATAGATGTCATAGGGCTCTGCACATCATTAACCCTAGTCTCAACACCCCTAGTAACATGAGTGGTCATGGCTCGGGCTAAAGCAAGTAAAGCCTCTCTAATTTCCCGATTAGTCAAGTCCGGGGGAACAACCGGAACATCATTACCTCCTTCCACAATATGTACTTGATCACCTTGAGCATCTTGAGGAACTTGAACACCTTGTGGCACTTTTCCACCTCGGGGAGGAAGTCCCTAATTCATATCATTCTCATCAACTCTCCTAGCCGGTGTCCTCCTCGTATTCATCTCCTATAACAGACGGAAACCCATAGTAAAAGAATACTTAAAACTTCTAAAACTCTATGGCACGACATAAGAGTACAAAAAAAGGAAAATCTATCGTCCTATATCCTCTCGCTCATGGATGTATCGCGACTCACACCAATGAACAATATTCTACTAGACGTGGCTTTTTGAGTCGTTTTTATTTCTAAGACCAATTCATAACCTTATGCTCTGATTCCAAGTTTGTAATAATCCAAACTACCCCCTAGAAGTTATGGTACTCTTAAGTCAATACACGACATACTCGACCTCTCAGAGGTCTTATACAAGCTCTTTCGTACCTTTCATTGCATAAAACATATATAAAAAGTAGTGTGGAATTAAAACTTTTCACACGAAATAGTAATACTTCAAAATATCTTTTTAATTTGAAAACATAATGAAAGGCTAAGTCTCAAAGTCGTCATCATAGACACACGAATATATTGGGACACGACCATACTTCAACATATAGAAAAATAGCTAAGTCTATTCCAATTCTTTCGATAAGGGAATCTAAGCATTAAGATGTCCTCGAATCTAGTGAGGACATACCAACTCTTGCTTGAATGAATGTTAATCCAAGCTCCCATTTCGAGACTCCTCTCAATTGCCACCTACACCTTTAAATATAGACCAAAGTATGAAATTAGTACAAACACTTGTACTAAGTATAGCATAATGCATAAAATCTTGAGAAACACACATTTTTATGAACATGCTCTTTTTTATTAAAACATCATAATATAAGTATAATATACAACACATGACATCAAAAATACTTCGAACACATAAACATGAGACTCTCCTACCAAAGGTGATTCGAAGGCTTACTTGAGCGAGTTATGAAGCAACCACCCATAAAATCCCTTCACACACAACAAAGAGATCATTTAGACTACCTAGGATAAGATTATACCCATTTTTCTTGTTAAACTCCCTACCTAGAATTACTCTAAGACGTGGTTGTAACGTCCCTCAAAATGAGCTAGGTTGAAATAGAGCCTAACATGGGTGACATGATGTTTTAAAGTCATAAAATAGTTAATAATGGTGTTCTTAGGCAGTATATAAAGTTTGGAAGTGTTTGGAGGTTAAACGTCCAAGAACGTCCAAGATGTTCGTAAACTAGTTGAAGTTGAACTAGTGTGTCGTAGTGTTTTATAGGGATGTTTTGGGGAATGGTTTGAAGGTGAAATTAAGTACCGAAGGTTCCTAAGCGTATCCTTATATGAAAAGGGTCATAAAGTCCGAGAAAGACGCCCCGGGGACCAACAAAAGGGTCCCCTAAGAGGACCCAAACTTGGACTGCCAAGCTGCCATGCCAACCTGTTTTAGACAGTGGCTGCGTGTCGTGCAGCTGTCACACAGTGGGGCAATGTTTTCCCCTGCGATGCGGGGCTGCACAAACCATTCTGTCCAAGAATTATCGAAAAATAAGATTTGGAAGTGCCTCCGCGATGAGCAGTAATGTCCCAGATTTCTTTATGTCGTCTTTAAGTAAAATTTGAGTTGGTTAATTTGCCCAATAAATGTAGGGGTCTTTTGGGTAATTTAGGGGTGAATTATGGACGGCTATTGGACCTATTGAAACCCCTAATCTGACCAATTAAAGCAAAACGCTCAAGTCAAAACAAAACCTCTCTATTCTTCTCTTCAAAACTCCATTGTTGAAGCTTGGAAGCTCCAAGGAAGAAGATAGGTTTCTCAAGTTTTTCTTCATCCATCTTGTGGGCTTTTCATAAAAATTAAAGTATGGTTATTCATACGTTAAATCTCTTTCTTCAAGGAGTCAATTCCAATGATTTTTCAAATATGACCAAAACATGAATTCTCCAATTTTGTGATCTAGCCATGGGTTCTTGCATAAAAGGTTATGAATCAATGTTATTGATGTTAATGCAATGTTTTAAAGCTATAATTCATATTAACTCATGCATACCATGAAATCCTAGTTTTTACTATTGTATGGGTTAAGTGATCTTGTCTCAATGCTTATGAATTCTAGTTTAGTTTTCTATGGGCTATTGAATGATGTAAGAATTGAATTGAATTGATGTATAGGTTGTTTTAGATTGATAAATCTATATTGAATTGATTTAGATTCATTGAGTATTGTGATTTTTGTATTGAATTGATGATTATGGCCATGGTAAGGGCCTATTGGTTTTGTATTGGACGATTTATCTATGGATTGAAGTGGCGAGAATGGATTGGTGGTACGGTTCCTTAAATTTCTTTATTTTATGAAATGTAGGTCTTGAATTATGTTGTAATTGGTATGGTCCACTTATGGTGGCGCTGTTGTGTGTATGACTTGTGAATTACGTGGCCTCATTGGCGTTACTTTATGTATTATAATTATCATGGCCTTGTCGGCAACTACTTGATATATAATGATGATTTGTATAGTTTAATTATGTGAAGGATGATCATATCTATCTATTTGTGATTAAGGTTATACTACATGTTCTTCTATTTATGATGTTAGGTGATCATGTTAGACTATGACTATTTTCTTTAGTGTGTATAGTCTTGGAGTTGATGCATGATTCTTCCTACTTGGTAATAGAGTCTTATGATGGATATATTGATGAGTCTATTAGTAGTATATACGATGACCTATAGATGATGTTGGGTATGCCTATGTGATTATAGTATGATATGCTATATGTGAAGATTGTGTGTCTTGTCTTGATAGTCTTGTGTCCCTTACTTGATACATGTACATGATGAATATGAACATCTTGAATTAGTAGGATGATTCACCTTTGTCTTGTATACGATATGAAGATGAATGTTGAATTACAGTCTAGGATCGGTAGACCTAATGTCACAACCCGAAACCATACCCTAGAAAATAGGGTGCAATCTCAGATTGCGATCGGCGTCGTCGAACTCTCAGAGTTCTAAGACAAGCCTCATTCATATCATTCATTGCATATACATAGTGAAAAGTAGTGCGGAATTAAATCTTTTAACAAAACATGATATAGTCTTTAAAAAAATCTCTTTCATATAAAAGTAATAGAAATGCTAAGTCTCAATCTCATCATCTTAAGACACAAGAGTACTTTGGTACACGGCCCATACTTCAATACGAAAATAGAAAGACATAGTCTATTACAATACTTCAAAGAAAAACAATAAAAGACATATGCCCTCGAGTCAATTGAGGACATACTTCAACTTCTTCTTGAACGATCTTCTAAGTCCAAGTCATCACTTCACAAGCTCTTCACCTACCAAGAACTATAGATAGAAAATAAAGCATGGAATTAGTACAACCACATGTACTAAGTATGGCTATATGCATAAAATCATGAAGACGGACTTTATTTGAAATATGCATCTTTTCATTTGGAAATCATAGTTTAAACATAAGAACATCATTTAGCAATTAGGAAACACATAAGATAACCATTAACCAAAAATACCATTTAAAGAACTCACTTTACAGTGAGCTATATTGTTACAGTGAAGCACTTCATCCCTCACTTTAAGTCTTCCTAGCATGTAATTCCCTCCCTTAAAGTCATCCTAAGATTCACTTAAGTCACACAAAGAGAGACCTCCCATACACCCTCTCTAGATGTGCCTAAACGACCCTTAAGATTACCTACAATGAGTCACATACATACTTAGAAAACAATCATAAACATCTATGTAAGATTCATCTACCAAAGGTGATTTCCAAGGTTCACTTGAGTGAGTGTGGAGCGACCGCCCATACAGTCTCTATCACACACACACAAGAGATCCTATAGACTACCTCAAATAGAATCATTCTCACTAAACACACCAACACTTAGATTAGAAGACATTCTCCTTCCAAAGACTATCAAAAGACCTACTTAAGTAAATCGAGAAGATAATGTCCATAGTGCAGTGACCTCTTCAAGATTACCTAAATAGTCCTTAAGACTTCCTAAGGCTTAGATCATGTCAACAAGATTAACCAACTTCCCTAACTAGAGTCATCCTCAAGACTTCCAAAGATAAAACATGAAGAGACCATCCTTTCATGCCCTCCTCACACTTTAGCTAAGGAATGCTTAAGTCACTTTAGATTAGGTACTCATTCATTTACATAGTTACTAACATAGGTCATTAGTTCATTAGTTAATTAAGACTCATACATCACATAAGACACTCACATAAAGCATCACATAAGACACTCACATAATGGTCTTGGACAAGACCTAGGAACTCCACATAACACCTTCAAAGTCTATTGTGCAATGTCTAGATAGCGTCCCATACCACCACCTAAACCTCATAAACTTATCTAATGCTAATATGTATTCCACATGATGAGAATAGGCAATAACCGACATAGACCATGGTAGAAAGACATGGAATCCAAAGTTCTATCCTACTCCGATGAGGTTGTTCTACTTGCCAATGGTAGAACTTAGACACATCCCATGTAGGCACATGGTTAAGGAATATGAAGGGCGTAATAAGCATTCAGTCTCTTCTTTAACTGAATCCACTTCCCCGTTACTCATACTCACTCGGTGCTAGACTTAGTTCTCATAGATTAATTCACATTAAGGTTCATATAAATAGGTCTCATATCTAGTTCATGACCCCCTTTACATTCACCCTACCAAAGCAAGGTCATTAGGGCATAACTCACTTTGGCGACAAGAAACTCATAGCGACTTCCCTAAGGTATGATATGATGCCGTTCCAGACAATCAACCTTAAGTCCATCACTCATCACATGAAGGATACCATTACGGCTAACTACTTCACAATTTATAACCTCGCCACTAAGTTCAAGGTTCCATATAAATGACCCTCTTATCATTAAGGTCTCACCTATATTTATTTATTCAAGACTAAGAGTTATAACACCCTAAATCAAGACATCACATATCCATAATCATATATACATCAAGCAAGAGATACAAGTCAACCAAGATAAGACATCACATACTTCACCTTTAACACATAATACAAGTAATTCTAGAAACACTTCTAAAACAACCTAACATATTCAAGTCACCCTATATATCATCATAACATCATTAATATACTCCACATAGACTCATAAAGTCAAGTATGAATAACCAAGACTTAACCTAACAATACACTCAAAATGTCAAGTCAAAGTCTAACATGATCACTTAAGGCAACAAAACTAGAAGACTACATACATGACTATATAACTTCACATGTAGATAGGTAATGTCATCAAAATACACAAATAGCCACATAACTTCAAGTAGTTGCCAATAAGGCCATGCTCATAATATTGCATAAAGTAACCCGACAAGGCCACATCAATTGCAAGTAAAACACATAACACCGCCACCATAAGTGGACCATACCAAACACAACAGAATCGAAGTATAATTAATATCAAATTAAGGAAAACGGGGCAGCATACCTTCATCCCCATATCCACACTTCAATTCAATGCCAAATCAACCAATTCAACATCACAAGGCCCTTACCCATGGCCATGAACAATAATTCAAAGCAATAACCATAAAAATCAATGAATCTACATCAATTCAATATAGGTTTAGCAATCTAAGATCAAGTATATATCAATTGAATACAATTCTTATATCATTAGAAAGCCCATAAGAAACTACACAACAATTCATCAATATAAACATAATATCAAGTAACCCAAAAAGTAGTTAAAACTAGGGTTCATCAATTCACATGGGTTCATAGGTAATTTATGTTGAAATCATCAATACAGTATCAATTAGATCATAATTCAATGTTTAGAAATCATTTATGCAAGAACCCATGGTAGAATCCCGAAATTGGACAATTCACTTTAGAAAACTTTGTAAAACACTTTGAGGATTGGGCTCCTTGATGAAATAAGTTTCAAGGATCAAAATCCATACCTCAAGGATGATAATCCTTCACTTTGATGAAGAATTTCCACTCAAGAACCCCTCACCAATCTGCCTCTTCAATGGAGGTTTTGCGATATTTCTAAGAGTTTTGGGTTTTCAATTTGGAAGAATGAAGTATTTAGGGTGTTAACTACTTATATAGTTAATTAAAATACCCATAAGACACTTAATAAACCGCCTAAACTATTTTTTGGAAGTGGGGTGAATTTACTAATTCACCCCTGACTTGGCAGAAAAATCTGCGCAGGAGACAAGGCCCACGACGACCTGCCCATGACGGGGCATCACGGGTGCAACGGACCGTCATGGCCCTTGGTTGCAAGCTCCAATAGCTTGACAAGGGTCTCCTCTACACCCTTGAACAAGGCCCACACGACAATACCTTTGTGACGGGGCGTCACAGCCACTACTGGCCGTTGACAGCTCCGTCGCCAAGGCTGCCTGGGACTGCCTGCACATCAGTTTTGGGTCCTTCCTGAAGGACCCTTTGATGGTCCTTGGGGATACTTTATCGGACGTTTCCAACCCAAATATGATCATCTATAAGTTAAACACCTCTCACATGAATTTAATCAAAAAAGAACACATAAAACTCAACGAAACTCTCCTAGATGTACAAGATCGACTCAGGGCATATCTTTTGAATGCCTTGGACGTTCTTGGTCGTTTGACCTCCAAACTTCACGAAACTTTAACCACTGCCTATAAATGCTATATTAACTCTATTAAGAAACTTAAAACACCATAAAACACACATAAACATATAAAACCACATAAGAGACAATTAGGTGACTTAGTCGTCAAACGTCTTAGTCGTCCCTTGACGTTTGACTTCCAACACCTCTAATATTTTAGCTACTGCCTCTATACCACATATTAAACATATTTAGGACCTTATAACACGAACACCAACATATTAGGCTCTAGTTAACCTATGTCATTTTCGAGGTCTTACAATCTCCCCCACTTGGACAACATTCGTCCTCGAATGACACTTGCCACTCTCCGAACACTTCCAAGATTAGACATTCAACTAGCAGAACATAACAAAACCATACAACACATATCTAAGAAGAAATCATCAGCTTCACATAGTCAAGATATTCGCAACACAACAAGAAACTAGAAAACAATTCTGTAACTCATTATGCTACAAAACTCACATGCTTCAATCCAAATAGCAAAAACTCATTTTATATTCAACATCATACTCATATATATCAGTTATAACCACATTACCACAATTTCAGCCCAAAGAATCAAATAGTCATTTTCTCAAAAATTTAACAGTGAGCAGTTCATAAAGAAACAGTGATTTTAACAACTTTTCCAAAAATGAAATTTTTAGGCAATTCTTTATATAGACATGCTAATATGCAAGATAACATCATGTAAACACATCACACAACATGCTCAAAGCTTCATAAATCACATAATGCAAGAAGTAAATGAAATTCAATTTCAACCAAACTCCTAAACATCATGCACAAGTAACAACTTCTAATACTTCTATCACATCTACTAACCATACTCCCCCACTTAGAAGGAACTCATACTATCAAAAGAGAAACAAGAACTTACCAACATCATCATCACCATCACCCGGCTTCTCAATTCTAGTCCGGAGTGCATAGAAACGCCTCTTAGTTGGAGCATCTTCCTTTGGAACACTAGGCTCAACCCTCTTGCCCTCCTTCCTAGAAGCAATCATAGGACAATCTCTAGCCTTATGTCCTTCCTTACTACAACCAAAGCAACTACCGGAACCCAATAAGCACTCCCCATAGTGACTCTTGCCACAATTTGCACAAGTAGGCTTGCCATCCTTAGAACCACCTCCTTTCTCAAACTTCTTCTTAGGAACACTAGGTCCATATTGAGTTTGAACTCTTTTCTTGAACCTAGGTTGATCTTGATCACTAGCAACACCCCTTTTAAAACTTCTAGCCATCCTTCTAAGTTTAGACTCCTCAATAGATTGTGCATAGACCATGAGTCTAGATAGGGTCATATTATCATGAAGCATAGCGGTACGACATTTTTCCTTCACCAAGTCGGCTACTCCGGTACAAAAGCGACTCATTCAATCTCTTGGATTGGACACAAGAAAAGGAGCATACCTAGACAATGTCGAGAATTTCAAAGAGTACTCCTCAACACTCATATTGCCTTGCTTGAGATTAATAAACTCCTCCACCTTGACTTCTCTTCTCTCTCGGGGAAAGTACTTGCCAAGAAAAGCTCCCTTAAACTCTTCCCACTCAATAGGACCCGAATCTACCGGCCTATTGTCCTTCCATTGAGTATACCAAATTTAAGACACATCTCTCAATTGATAAGAAGCCAACTCCGCCTTCTCCCTAGATGTAACCCCCATAGCACTCAAAACTTTGTACACACCATCAAGAAATTCTTGGGGATCCTCATTCACCTTAGAGCCAAGAAAGATAGGAGGATTCATCCTCACAAAGTCTCTCAACCTAGAAGTCATAGTGCTCTCCATAACCCTAGGCACCATACTCAAATTGATTTGAGTAGTTACTGCTTGAGCTAAAGCCATCAAAGCCTCTCTAATCTCTTGAGTAGTCAACTCCGGATGATCCACCGGAACCTCATTACCTCCACCCACATTAGGAACATGATCACCTTGGGGAGGCACTTGGTCACCTTGAGCACCTAGAGCAATTTGCTCCACTTGCTCAACTTGCTTAACTTGAGGAATCTCCTCATTCACCCTCTCCTCTTGCAACCTTGTAGCAGCCATCCTTCTAGTATTCATGTCCTAGCAAACACAAGGAAACTCATAAGAAGGATAATCATAAATTTACTCTACCGCACGATATAGGAGTAGAAAAGAAGGGAAACTCTATCATCCTATAGCCTCTCGCCCATAGATGTGTCGCGATTCACACCGATGGTCAAGACTCTACTAGACGTGACTTGATGAGACTTTTTGATACCTAAAACTACTTTCACCAACCTATGCTCTAATACCAACTTTGTCACAACCCGAAACCATACCCTAGAAGATAGGGTGCAATCTCGGATTGCGACCGGCGTCGTCCAACTCTCAGAGTTCTAAGACAAGCCTCATTCATATCATTCATTGCATATACATAGTGAAAAGTAGTGCGGAATTAAAACTTTTAACAAAACATAATATATTCTTTAAAAAAATCTCTTTCATAAAAAAGTAATAGAAATGCTAAGTCTCAATCTCATCATCTTAAGACACAAGAGTACTTTGGGACACGGCCCATACTTCAATACGAAAATAGAAAGACATAGTTTATTACAATACTTCAAAGAAAAACAATAAAAGACATATGGCCTCGAGTCAATTGAGGACATACTTCAACTTCTTCTTGAACGATCTTCTAAGTCCAACTCTTCACTTCACAAGCTCTTCACCTACCAAGCACTATAGATAGAAAATAAAGCATGGAATTAGTACAACCACATGTACTAAGTATGGCTATATGCATAAAATCATGAAGACAGACTTTATTGGAAATATGCATCTTTTCATTTGGAAATCATAGTTTAAACAGAAGAACATCATTTAGCAATTAGGAAACACATAAGATAATCATTAACCAAAAATAGCATTTAAAGAACTCACTTTACAGTGAGCTATATTCACTGTAATTCACTGTTACAGTGAAGCACTTCATCCCTCACTTTAAGTCTTCCTAGCATGTAATTCCCTCCCTTAAAGTCATCCTAAGATTCACTTAAGTCACACAAAGAGAGACCGCCCATACACCCTCTCTAGATGTGCCTAAACGACCCTTAAGACTACCTACAATGAGTCACATACATACTTAGAAAACAATCATAAACATCTATGTAAGATTCATCTACCAAAGGTGATTTCCAAGTTTCACTTGAGTGAGTGTGGAGCGACCGCCCATACAGTCTCTATCACACACACACAAGAGATCCTATAGACTACCTCAAATAGAATCATTCTCACTAAACACACCAACACTTAGATTAGAAGACATTCTCCTTCCAAAGACTATCAAAAGACCTACTTAAGTAAATCGAGAAGATAATGTCATAGTGCAGTGACCTCTTCAAGATTACCTAAATAGTCCTTAGACTTCCTAAGGCTTAGATCATGTCAACAAGATTAACCAACTTCCCTAACTAGAGTCATCCTCAAGAATTCCAAAGATAAGACATGAAGAAACCATCCTTTCATGCCCTCCTCACACTTTAGCTAAGGAATGCTTAAGTCACTTTAGATTAGGTACTCATTCATTTACATAGTTACTAACATAGGTCATTAGTTCATTAGTTCATTAAGACTCATACATCACATAAGACACTCACATAAAGCATCACATAAGACACTCACATAATGGTCTTGGACAAGACCTAGGAACTCCACATAACACCTTCAAAGTCTATTGTGCAATGTCTAGATAGCGTCCCATACCACCACCTAAACCTCATAAACTTATCTAATGCTAATAGGTATTCCACATGATGAGAATAGGCAATAACCGACATAGACCATGGTAGAAAGACATGGAATACGAAGTTCTATCCTACTCCGATGAGGTTGTTCTATTTGCCAATGGTAGAACTTAGACACATCCCATGTAGGCACATGTTTAAGGAATATGAAGGGCGTAATAAGCATTCAGTCTCTTCTTTAACTGAATCCACTTCCCCCTTACTCATACTCACTCGGTGCTAGCCTTAGTTCTCATAGATTAATTCACATGAAGGTTCATATAAATAGGTCCCATATCTAGTTCATGACCCCATTTACATTCACCCTACCAAAGCAAGGTTCACTAGGGCATAACTCACTTTGGCGACAAGAAGCTCACAGCGACTTCCCTAAGGTATGATATGATGACGTTCCAGACAATCAACCTTAAGTCCATCACTCATCACATGAAGGATACCATTACGGCTAACTACTTCACAATTTATAACCTCGCCACTAAGTTCAAGGTTCCACATAAATGACCCTCTTATCATTAAGGTCTCACCTATATTTATTTATTCAAGACTAAGAGTTATAACACCCTAAATCAAGACATCACATATCCATAATCATATATACATCAAGCAAGAGATATAAGTCAACCAAGACAAGACATCACATACTTCACCTTTAACACATAATACAAGTAATTCTAGAAACACTTCTAAAACAACCTAACATATTCAAGTCACCCTATATATCATCATAACATCATTAATATACTCCACATAGACTCATAAAGTCAAGTATGAATAACCAAGACTTAACCTAACACTACACTCAAAATGTCAAGTCAAAGTCTAACATGATCACTTAAGGCAACATAACTAGAAGAGTACATACATGACTATCACTATTCATTTTAGGCCTACGGCAACCTTAGTAAAGTGTAGCCTAAACTAGCAAAAAGTGTGGCCTTTGATAAAAGGCTACACTTTTGGACTTTAAGCAACACTTTTCCAGGGGTGGCTGAAAGAGGCGTTACCTTTGAGTTTAGGCAACACTTTTCAAGTGTTACCTTATCTGCTACGCTTAAAAGCGTAGCCTAAAAGGCAAAATTGCCACGCTTTTGTAGCTACACTTAAAAGTGTTGCCTTATCAGCTACGCTTAAAAGCGTAGCCTAAAAGGCAAAATGGACACGCTTTTGTAGCTACACATAAAAGTGTTGCCTTATCTGCCACGCTTAAAAGTGTGGCATTTTCTTCTATATTGCCCGCAATTTTAAAGTGTTGCCTTTTATATCTTAAGTATGGTAATATTATATTTGCTGTAAAATATTTATATGCCTCAATTTCTAATTAAAAACAAACAATATTAAAGTTCTGCAATAAATAATCTCAAACATCAAATTAGCTAATAAGTAATTCATATATATAAATTTGCAATAAACATCAAAAGATAGTATGTCTTGTGTACATACACATACGTATAAGACAATATTCTAATTATGTTTACACGTGAATAGTTCAAAAAGTAATCTTACAATAGTTCAATATAATGTATTCATACTTTTACAATAGTTCTAAAACTTCAATGAGAACAAATTGACTTGTGGAGATCCTTCAAATTTGATCACCACCATTTCCCTACACAATTAAAATGAAATTAACCGTCAAAACAAACCAACAAATCAGAGGCTAAATCACTGGCAATAAGATTCAATTTGAAAGTGCAGAAAGAAACAATGTTACACAAAATTCAGTTTATTCAAGATTCAACCCAGAAGCACAATTCAAGATAACCTAAGCAGCAAAATTCAAGATTCAAGATCAGACCCAGCAACACATTGAAGTGAATCATAAACAATCACTAATTATCTCAAGAAAAACTACCTCCAATTAAGATTCAAGAAACTTTATATATAAATAGGATTGAATTAATGTTAGAAAGAAAAAACATTTGTCGTTAAGGAATGACACCCAAAATAACAAAAAAAATCAAGATCATGGATTAGAGGAACAGGAAATGGGTGAAGGTTACCATTCTATTGCTACTGAATCTAGGCTTAAGTTCCTACAACTTCTATTTAAGGAAAATAAAATAAATAGATNCAGTGAATTAATTCACTGTTACAGTGAATTAATTCACTGTTACAGTGAAGCACTTCATCCCTCACTTTAAGTCTTCCTAGCATGTAATTCCCTCCCTTAAAGTCATCCTAAGATTCACTTAAGTCACACAAAGAGAGACCGCCCATACACCCTCTCTAGATGTGCCTAAACGACCCTTAAGATTACCTACAATGAGTCACATACATACTTAGAAAACAATCATAAACATCTATGTAAGATTCATCTACCAAAGGTGATTTCCAAGGTTCACTTGAGTGAGTGTGGAGCAACCGCCCATACAGTCTCTATCACTCACACACAAGAGATCCTATAGACTACCTCATATAGAATCATTCTCACTAAACACACCAACACTTAGATTAGATGACATTCTCCTTCCAAAGACTATCAAAAGACCTACTTAAGTAAATCGAGAAGATAATGTCCATAGTGCAGTGACCTTTTCAAGATTACCTAAATAGTCCTTAAGACTTCCTAAGGCTTAGATCATGTCAACAAGATTAACCAACTTCCCTAACTAGAGTCATCCTCAATACTTCAAAAGATAAGACATGAAGATACCATCCTTTCATGCCCTCCTCACACTTTAGCTAAGGAATGCTTAAGTCACTTTAGATTAGGTACTCATTCATTTACATAGTTACTAACATAGGTCATTAGTTCATTAGTTCATTAAGAATCATACATCACATAAGATACTCACATAAAGCATCACATCAGACACTCACATAATGGTCTTGGACAAGACCTAGGAACTCCACATAACACCTTCAAAGTCTGTTGTGCAATATCTAGATAGCGTCCCATACCACCACCTAAACCTCATAAACTTATCTAATGCTAATAGGTATTCCACATGATGAGAATAGGTAATAACCGACATAGACCATGGTAGCAAGACATGGAATCCGAAGTTCTATCCTACTCCGATGAGGTTGTTCTACTTGCCAATGGTAGAACTTAGACACATCCCATGTAGGCACAAGGTTAAGGAATATGAAGGGCGTAATAAGCATTTGGTCTCTTCTTTAACTGAATCCACTTCCCCCTTACTCATACTCACTCGGTGCTAGCCTTAGTTCTCATAGATTAATTCACATTAAGGTTCATATAAATAGGTCCCATATCTAGTTCATGACCCCCTTTACATTCACCCTACCAAAGCAAGGTCCACTAGGGCATAACTCACTTTGGCGACAAGAAGCTCATAGCGACTTCCCTAAGGTATGATATGATGCCGTTCCAGCCAATCAACCTTAAGTCCGTCACTCATCACATGAAGGATACCATTACGGCTAACTACTTCACAATTTATAACCTCGCCACTAAGTTCAAGGTTCCACATAAATGACCCTCTTATCATTAAGGTCTCACCTATATTTATTTATTCAAGACTAAGAGTTATAACACCCTAAATCAAGACATCACATATCCATAATCATATATACATCAAGCAAGAGATACAAGTCAACCAAGACAAGACATCACATACTTCACCTTTAACACATAATACAAGTAATTCTAGAAACACTTCTAAAGCAACCTAACATATTAAAGTCACCCTATATATCATCATAACATTATTAATGTACTCCACATAGACTCATAAAGTCAAGTATGAATAACCAAGACTTACCTAACAATACACTCAAAATGTCAAGTCAAAGTCTAACATGATCACTTAAGGCAACATAACTAGAAGAGAACATATATGACTATATAACTTCACATGTAGATAGGTAATGTCATCAAACTACACAAATAGCCACATAACTTCAAGTAGTTGCCAATAAGATCATGCTCATAATATTGCATAAAGTAACCCGACAAGGCCACATCAATTGCAAGTAAAACACATAACACCGCCACCATAAGTGGACCATACCAAACACAATAGAATCAAAGTATAATTAATATCAAACTAAGGAAAACGTGGCAGCATACCTTCATCCCCATATCCACACTTCAATTCAATGCCAAATCAACCAATTCAACATCACAAGGCCCTTGCCCATGGCCATGAACAATAATTCAAAGCAATAACCATAAAACTCAATGAATCTACATCAATTCAATATAGGTTTAGCAATCTAAGATCAATTATATATCAATTGAATACAATTCTTATATCATTAGAAAGTCCATAAGAAGCTACACAACAATTCATCAACATAAACTTAATATCAAGTAACCCAAAAGGTAGTCAAAACTAGGGTTCATCAATTCACATGGGTTCATAGGTAATTTATGTTGAAATCATAAATACAATATCAATTAGATCATAATTCAATGTTTAGAAATCATTTATGCAAGAACCCACGGTAGAATCCCAAAATTGGACAATTCACTTTAGAAAACTTTGTAAAACACTTTGAGGATTGGGCTCCTTGATGAAATAAGTTTCATGGATCAAAAGTCATACCTCAAGGATGATAATCCTTCACTTTGATGAAGAATTTCCACTCAATAACCCCTCACCAAGATGCCTCTTCAATGGAGTCTTCAATGGAGGTTTTGGGATATTTCTAAGAGTTTTGGGTTTTCAATTTGGAAGAATGAAGTCTTTAGGGTGTTAACTACTTATATAGTTAATTAAAATACCTTAAGACCCTTAATAAACCGTCTAAAATCTTATTTGGAAGTGGGGTGAATTTACTAATTCACCCCTGACTTGGCAGAAAAATCTGCGCAGGAGACAAGGCCCACGACGACCTGCCCATGACGGGGCATCACGGGTGCAACGTACGGTCATGTCCCTTCGTTGCAAGCTCCAGTAGCTTGACAAGGGTCTCATATACACCCTTGAACAAGGTCCCCACGACAAGACCTTTTTGACGGGGCGTCACAGCCACTACTGGCCGTTGACAGCTCCGTCGCCAAGGTTGCCTGGGACTGCCTGCACATCAGTTTTGGGTCCTTCCACAAGGACCCATTGATGGTCCTTGGGGATAATTTACCGGACGTTTCCAACCCAAATAAGTTTAACACCTCTCAAATGAATTTCATCCAAAACGAACACATAAAACTCAACGAAACTCGCCTAGACGTACAAGGTCGACTCAAGGCATATCTTTCGAATGCCTTGGACGTTCTTGGTCGTTTGACCTCCAAACTTCACGAAAATTTAACCACTGCCTATACATGCTATATTAACTCTATTAAGAACCTTAAAACACCATAAAACACACATAAACATATAAAACCACATAAGAGACAATTAGGTGACTTTGTCGTCAAACGTCTTAGGCGTCCCTTGACGTTTGACTTCCAACACCTCTAATATTTTAGCTACTGCCTCTATACCACATATTAAAAATATTTAGGACCTTAGAACACCAAGACCAACATATTAGGCTCTAGTTAACCTATGTCATTTTCGAGGTCTTACACCTAAGATGGTTCCCTTCGAAGCATGACTAATATTCGGAACTTTCTATATAGAAAGGAGGTTAAGAATGAGATATCCTTAAAGACCATTGATTGGAAGCCCTACTGGACCCATGTTTGGTTGGTTCATTATGACTAGGTAATTAATAAGAGATGGTACCTTTTCATATGCCTCTTTTTATTGAACTTACTCTATGAGAACAAAGGCTAGCACCGAGTGAATATATTATGGTTTGTAGCTCTACTTAAGAAGGAGACTAGAGTACAATGTATATATAATTTAGAAAGAGACTAGAGCACATAAAAGACCTTGATATTCCTTAACCATGTGCCTACATGGGTTGTGTCCTAGTTCTACTCTTGGCAAGTAGAACACCCTCCATCGGAGTAGGTTTATGACTCCGGATTCCATGCCTAGCTAGTATGGCCTATGTCAGTAATTTCCTATTCTCATCATGTGGGATACATGCTAGTGCTGGATAAGTACTATGAAGTTTAGGTAGTGGAATGGGACGCTATCTAGACATTGCACGATTAGGCTTTGAAGATGTTAGTGTGTGAGTGCCCTAGGTCTTCTTAAAGACCATTATGTGAATGTCCATAAGTGATGAATGTTTTCTAAATGACTTAATGAACATAATGACTTTAGTAAAGGAATGATAATGAAAAATTACTTATCTAGAATAGCTTTAAGGATTGCTTAGGTAGGCTTGAAGAGGGTGTATGGGCGGTCTCTTCATGTCTTACTTAGGTGAGTCTTAGAGAAATTGTAGGTAGGGAGTTTAACAAATAAAGTAAGAATGATCTTATCTTAGGTAGTCTTAAGGATCATTTAGGTGTCCTTAGAAAGGGTGTATGGGTGGTCTCTCTTCGTCCCACTAAAGTGAGTCTTAGGATAACCATTGGTGAGAGGGTTGCAATCCAAAAGATGTCACTGTGAAGTTGAACTTAGTTCACTGTAAAGTGACATAGTTCACTATAACATTCTTCAATATTTGATCAAATGCTTATGTGATATCTTATATGTTTCTAAGATGTTAAATGTTGTTCTTATACTTATACTATGATGTTTTACTCAAAAAGATCATGTTTTATATAAATGTTCATTTCTCATGATTTTTTGCATTATGACATACTTAGTACAAGTATTTGTACTAATTCCATACATTTTATCTCCAAAGGTGTAGGTGGTGTTTGAGAGGAGTCTCGAAGTGGAAGCTTGGATTAGTGTTCCCTCAAGCAAAGAGTTGGTATGTCCTCACTATTATCGCGGATATCTTGATTTTTAGATTTCCTTATTGAAAGTATTGTAATAGACTTAGATATTTTCTATATGATGAAGTATGGACCGTGTACAAGTATATTCGTATGTCTAAGATGTCGAATTTGAGACTTAGACTTTTATTATATTTTTCTATAAAAGAGATATTTTGAAGTTTTATTATTTCGTGTGAAAATTTTTAATTTTGCACCACTTTTCATACATGTATGCAATGAATGGTACGAAAGGGATTTTACAAGACCTCCGAGTGGTCGAGTACGCCATGTTTCAATTCAAGAATGCCCTAACTTCTAGGGGGTACTCGGGTCATGACAAACTTTGTATCAGAGCATAAGGTTATGAAAGTTGTCTTAGGAATCAAAAAGTCTCAAAAAGCCACGTCTAGTAGAGTCTATAGGTATAAGTCACGACACGCTTATGGGCGAGAGGCTATAGGACGATAGAGTTTCCCTTCTTTTCTACTCCTATCTTGTGTCGTAGATATTAACAGTTATGAGTGTCTTTTCTTATTGTTTCCCTTGTGTTACTAGGAAGATGTATACGAGGAGGACAACGGCTAGGAGGATTGAGGAGAATGATGTGAATGAGGGACTTCCACCCCGAGGTGGACAAGTGCCTCAAGGTGTGCAAGTTCCTCAAGGTTTTCAAGGTGTTCAAGGTGCTCAAGGTGATCAAGTCCCTATTATAGAAGGAGTTAATAAGGTTCCGGTGGTTCCCCCGGTTATGGCTAATGGGGAGATTAGAGAGGCTCTCCTTACCCTAGCACAAGCTATGACAACTCAAGTGAATATAAACATTGGGCTTAGGGTGAATGCTATGGAGAGTACTATGACCTCTAGATTGAGGGACTTTGGAAGGATAAATCCTCCTATCTTCTTTGGTTCTAAGGTGGGAGAAGATACCAAATCTTTCTTGGATGAAGTGCATAACAAAGTGCATTCTATGGGAGTGACTTCTAGGGAGAAAGCAGAGTTTGCTTCGTATCAATTGAAAGATGTTGCTCAATTACTGTTTACTCAATGTAAGGATAAAAGACCAGTTGAATCGGGTCCCTTAGAGTGGGAAGAGTTTAAGGAAGCATTCTTATAAAGGCACTTTCCCCATGAGAAGAAGCAGGTTAATATTGACGAATATATAAACATTAGGCAAGGTAGCATGAGTGTTGAGGAGTATTCCTTAAAGTGTATCCTATTCTCTAAGTATGATCCATCCTTGGTCTCTAACTCTAGGTATGAGATGAGTAGGTTCTTGACCGGTGTTTCAGATATTGCAAAGGAAAAGTGTCGTACAACCATGCTCCATGGTGACATAACTCTATCTAGAGGCTTCTGGGAGGAGAAGTAGAGATTATAAGAGGGGAAGAACCGATGAGCAAGTTAAACCTATGTTTAATAAGAGGTCTCCAAATCAAGATGGTTATAGTTCTCCTAAGGTTAATTATGAGAGTGGTGGTGGTTCCCAAGTGGTTAAGCCTACTTGTGCTACTTGTGGGAAGAAGCACTTTGGGAAGTGTCTAGCAGATACTAGTGGGTGCTTTGGTTGAAAGAAGGATGATCACAAGGTGAGAGATTATCCTACTACTGTGGCTAGAGGAAGAGAGGCCAATCAAGTTCCTCCTAATGTTCTGGATGGTGGTGCTCCAAAGAGGAATCATTTCTATGCTCTCCGAGCCAAAGGAACAAAACCGGATGATGAAGATGATGCCGGTAAGTTATAGTTTTCTCTCTTTAGTTTTATGAGTTCCTTCTATGTGGGGTACTATGGTGAGTAGTAGAATGGTGAGTTGTTATCTCATCTCTTCTATTTAATTCAAGCTTGAGAGATAGAATGTCATAATAGCATGTAGAATGTTGCATTGTATTTAGGAGTCTAGTTGAAATTGAATTTCATTTATTCCTTGCATTGTGCATTTCATAAAGTGATGATTATGTTTTAAAATGAGTTTATATGGTTTTATCTCTCATATTGTCATGTTTCCATAATAAATTGTTTAAGAGTTTCATTTTTGGAAAATTGAGCATGATTCACTGTAATGAAATTGGTGCTTACTGTAAAGATTTGAAATTTTTACTAAATTGTTTTGTCATGAAAAAAATGGTTATGATGTGTATAGAACTGTTATATATGAGAATCACAATATGTGGACAAGTAAGTTCCTCCTATATGAATTGAAAATGTGTGTCTTATTGCATGACGTGTTGTAGATGTAGTTCCTACCTTCTTGTTGTGTTTTGAGTCTCTTTGTTATGTGGAGTTGATGTTCCTATTATCTATGTGTATGGTATACTGTGTAGTATTGTTATGAGATGCTAGTCTTTGAGTGTTAACTCTTAAAAATGTTCTAAGTGTGGCAATTGTCAATCGAGGACGAATGTTGTCCAAGTGGGGAAGATTGTAACGCCCTCAAAATGAGCTAGGTTGAAATAGAGTTTAACATGGGTGAAATTATGTTATAAAATCATAAAATTGTTAATAATAGTTTTCTTAGGCAGTATATAATGTTTGGAAGTTTTGGGAGGTTAAACGTCCAAGGCGTTCGGAAACTAGTCAATGTTGAACTAGTGTGTCATAGTGTTTTGTAGTGATATTTTGGAGGATGGTTTGAATGTTTAATTCAGTACCGAGGGTTCCTACGCATATCCTGACAAGCGAATGGTCATAAAGTTCGAGAACGATGCTCCGGGGACCAACAAAACGGTCTGCAGAGAGGACCCAAACATGGACTGCCAAGCTGCCGCGCCATCAAGATTCTGGTGGTGGCTGCGTCGCGCAGCTGGCACTTAAATGGAAAATTTTATTACCCTGCGACGAAGGGATTTCACGAACCATTCTGTCCATAAAGTTCCCTAAAATAAGATTTGGAAATGCCTCCGCGACGCACAATAAACTTCCAGATTTTGTTGCGTTGTTTTTAAGTCAAATTTGAGTTGGTTAATTTGTCAAATAAGTGTAGGGGTCTTTTGGGTAATTTAGGGGTGACTTATGGATTGCAATATCCCTAATAAGAATAAGGATTGCATGATTTGCATGTGTTCATAAGGAATTTATTCTAAAATCATTCAATTAACATCAATTATATTATAAAACATTTTTTCCAATTGTTTCATGCAAGAACCGATGGCTAGAAGTTGAAATAGAAGATTTCATGTTTTGATCATCTTTGAAAAATCATTGGAACTGACTCCTTGAAGAATGATATTTCAAGGATGAAGAACCATAATTTAATTTTGATGAAAAGCCCACAAGATTGATGGAGAAAAACTTGTAAGAATCTATCTTCTTTCGTGGAGTTCCCAAGCTTCAACAATGGAGAGGTTTTGTTTTGTGTTGGGGCTTTTAGATTTGTTTGGTGAGGTCCAATAACCTTCCATAAGTCACCCCTAAATTACCCAAAAGACCCCTGCACTTATTTGACAAATTAACCAACTCAAATTTGACTTAAAAACGACGCAACGAAATCTGGAAGTTTACTGTGCATCGCGGAGGGATTTCCAAATCTTATTTTTGGAAACTTTTTGGACAGAATGGTTTGTGAAATCCATGCGTCGCATGGTAAGAAATTTTCCCATTTAAGTGTCAGCAGCGCGACGCAGCCACCACCAGAATCTTGCTGGCACGGCAGCTTGGCAGTCCCAAGTTTGGGTCCTCATTGGGACCCTTTTATTAGGCCACGGGGCATCTTTCTCGCACGTTTAGACTCTTTGTATGTCATACTACGAGTAGGAACCCTCATTAATGAATTTTACCCTCAAAACATCCCCGAAAACATCACTATAAAACACTATGACACACTAGTTCAACTTCAACTAGTTTTCGAACATCTTAGACGTTCTTGGACGTTTGATTTCCAAACACTTCCAAACTTTATATACTGCCTAATAACAATATTATTAACCATTTTATAACTTTAAAATAACATGACACAAGTTTTAGGCTCTAGTTCAACCTAGCTCATTTTGAGGGACGTTATATTCTTAAGGGAGCAAAGAGGGCCCCAAGTGAACCATCTTAGTTTTGCAGATGGAATTATTCTTTTCACTTCAGGAAGACACAAGACTCTTAAATTATTATGCAAATCCAGAAGTCTTATGGGGAAATCTCTGGCCCACTTGTGAACAAGGATAAAAATCACTTTATGATTTACTCGAATGTTTTCAATAGTACTAGAGATAGAATCAAAAAAGTGACTGGATTCAAACAGAAGGAGATCCCTATTACCTATCTAGGTTGCCCTTTATTTGTTGGCAGGCGTAGAATCATCTATTTCTCTGACATTCTTAATAAAGTGCTTAACAAAATTATATTGAGTTATGGAGGTAGAGCTATTTTGATCAAGCATGTTCTATAATCCCTCCCCATCCACTTATTATCTGTTGTCACTCCTCCAAATATTTTCCTTAAACAGATCCAAAGCATCATGGCTGACCTTTTCTGAGGATGGAGAGATAATACGAAAAATATAATTGGGCATCATGGAGACATTAAGTTAACCTGTTGAGGAAGGAGGCATTGGGTTAAGAAATTTAAAAGATGTATGCATGGATTTCCAATACAAAAAATGGCGGATCTTCAGATCCAAACAAACTTTGTGGGGAGAATTCTTGAAAGCTAAATATTGCAAGAGATCTAACCCTATTTGCAAGAAATGGGATATAGGAGAATCTCTTACCTGGAAGCACCTTATGCACAACAAACACAAACTGGAAGAACACATTCAATGGAAGCTCAACTCAGGCACTTGTTCATTTTGGTGGGACAACTGGCTTGAGATTGGATCTCTTGCTAGATTATCTAATGATAGTCATAGGTTCAATAATAGTTTTATTTCAGAATTTTGGGATAATGGCAAATGGAACTGGAATTTGATACTTCAACAGGCCCCTAACTGTCAGCTAGCCAGTATTCATGAAACTGAGATTCACATCAAACAAGGCCTCCCATATCAAGCTATCTGGAAACCATATACTAATGGAAAATTCAGTTGCTCTTCTACATGGAATTCCATCAGAGAAAAGAGGAGCACAAGAACATTCAATTCCTACATTTGGGCACAAGAGTATCCCTTTAAAATCTTCTTTTATGGACATTTTTAAGAGGTAAAATTCCAATTAACGAAAAACTAACCAACTTTTGCAATGAGCCAGTTAATTGTTTTCCTTGCAGCAGGCCCACGCTTGGACACCGTAGAACACACATTCAAAAATGGAAGGTTTGCCAAATACATTTGGAGAAGTTTTGCAGTAATGGCTGAAATATCTATAGACTACACCTCCCTCCCTAATCTTATATTGCAATGGTTGTCAACAAGATACAAAAATGCAGCACACAGACTACTACTCCTAGCTACACCAATTTTTATTTGTTGGAATCTCTGGAAGAATATGTGCACCAATAAATACGGGGGTAAACAATCAAACAGTAGTAGAGTCAAGTTTTCTATCTACAAGGACAACTACAAACTCATGAGCACAACATCCCCTTATATTAAATGGCCATCAAACTGGTTGGAACTTATTCAAATGGCGGAAAATGCATCGATGACAAACTCTTGATATGTGGAAAAAAACTCCTAAAAAATGGGAGAAACTCAAAATTGATGGCAGTGGATTGAGTAGCCAATGACAAACAATGCAGGGGAACTGGTAGTCACATTTGCAGCACCTTTAGGGGAAGGAACCAAAAACTAGGTATATTTGGCATGACATGGTCACTGGAGCTGGGGCATAGAAAAATGGATCTAGACTCACAACTAGTATTGGACTGGATATTGCACAAAAACAACCCTCCATGGAACATTCATACACATGTACAAAAGCTTGAAACACTCAAAAGGCAGAGACATGGATTCCGATGAAGACACACACACAAAGAAGACAACTTTGTTGCTAATTCTCTAGCAAAGCACAGTCACAAAATTCCTCCTCCTCAAATATACATTAACAGCCAACAGATGCCAAAAGAAGCTAGAGCATATCTTCAAATGGACCTGCAGGAACTTGAAAATTTCGGAAGGAAAAAGATTACGACAATCAAAGAACCTCCTTTAATAGAAGTGTATCCTTTTCAATCTAACTATATTATAAAAGTATAGCTCTTTTGAATAGGTTTAGATTTTAATTTGTTAAAATGTAAAGTGAGATTCTCCCTTGTTTATGTTTCCTAGATTCTTTGTATTTAGAGGAGTCCTCTCTTCTAGGTGCTTAGTTTCCTTGTTTAACCTTTTTTGTAAGGGGATAAGTTGACTTTCCTTTTGGAAAGTTGACTCTGAACTACCTTAGGATCGGAGGTTAGGTTTATGCCCCCTCCTTGTACTTTTTCTTTTTATTTATGCTAAGGCATGTTGGTGTTGCTTAGCCCTACCCCTCAAATGGTAGTTAACATAAAATAAAAAAAAGCCCTAACAAACACTTAACCGTTAAAACCCCTCAAAACCCAAAAAACCCTAAACCTTAAAAAATATATTCTCTAAACCCTATAAAGACATTAATAATATATGCTAAACATATAAAAAGACATAAAAAACCCAAAGCCTAAATAATAAACCACTAAACCCTAAAACGCTTAACCTAAATAACCCAAAGCATTAAACCTAAAAACCTAGATAAAACCTTTAGCCTAATATACACACACCCCTAAGTTCTAAACCTTAACCTAAAACCCTAAATACTAATCCTCAAATCCTAGTAAACCCTAAATCTTATAAACGCTAAAATATACATTAAAACTTTAACACTCCAAAAGTCCATGACTTAGTCTAGAGCCTCACATGATGAACTAAGCTTTAAAACGTTGTTTCTGAACCTAAAATAATGTATTCAACCTAATTAGGAAGCGTTAGAGTGAAACGAAGAAAGACCTTGCCATCCGGATTGTAGCGAAATTGAACTAGTAGACGTCTCTATGTTTTGTGATGGTTTAGTAGTGTCATATGAAGTCCAAAAGTTTTAAAAAGACTTAAAGTATGTAAATAATGTTAATAGGCTCAAAAAGTCCAGTTACGAATCCCAGGGGACCACCCTACGGGTTCTTGAAGAGGACCCAAACATTGGCAATGAGGCTGCAAAAGCAGCCGCGAACAGCCAAAGATATGAAGGTCCTTGCACGTCCTGCAACCATCACATGGTAGGCAAAAATTTCCTCGCGACACGGGGCCTTCAGGAGGCTCACTTCCTCAAACTAGATTTCAGAAAAAAGATTTGTATGTGCCTCCACGACGCGCAGTTACCTCCCAGATTCATTTGCGTCCTTTTTAAGTCAATTTGACTTCACAAAAAGACCCAATTAAATGAAGCGTATTTGGGTAATTTAGTGGATGACTATATGTAAGGTCCTTCAAAATGAATAAAGATGCCTAGAGCCTCACATGTGCCTAAAAGGTTAATAATGTGTTAAATAAGTGTTTTAAAGTATGCATACTTTATTTGAAGCGATTTGGAGGTGAAACATCCAAGAACGTGCGATGACGTTCAAAAGATAGCCTTGAGACGTGCATGTGTATCTTGGTGAGCCTTGGAATGTTTTATGTGTTGTTTGATGCTCAAATTGATAGGGAAGGTCCATAACATGTTGATGATTGTATTTACGTTCTAAACGTCCGGCACGACTACCCAAGGACCACCCAAGGGGTCCTTAAGGAGGAACCAAAGGCTGCCTATACAGTGCCTTGGCAGTGTCAATCGACGAGCCAAAAATGACTCCCCGTAGTCAGGTTGACACCCCGTCGTATGGAGGGTGTAGACCCATACTTTGCCTGGAGGATCTTAAGCACCAAGTGTTGAGCCTCAGACCCAAATGACGGTTTCCAGTATGGCCCGTCGATGGGTCTACAAAGCGTAGCTTGTGGCCGTCGTTTGTTGCCTGCATTCTGCTGCAGCGCACTCTTTCATTAAATGTGTGAATGGGATATCGTCACATCCGGGGAGCACCCCCTAGATGTAACATGGCATACTTGACCTCTCGGAGGTCTTATACAAGCCCATAGTTATCATTCATCGCATTTTCATTGGTAAATTTAGTGGAAAATTTAAAACTTTCATAGCATATCATATGCTAGAACATCACTTCCATTATATATATAAAATATCATATTTACATAGTTAGACTTTAAGTCTCATTGTCATCTTAGACTCCACATCATTAGGGTACATTACGTACAAGACCCTTACAACAAGAATCATAAGTGCAATATTAAAAGACTTTATAGTAAAGACACAACTTAGGAAATCCTTGAACTTAAGGATTTCTTCCCTTGATCTTGGGAATCACACATCAATCTCCTCTAAATTTAAAGACATCCTTTAAGTATCCATAACCTACACTTTGTGTAAAAAGGTAGAGAAGAATGTAGTTAGTGCAAGAATGCACTAAGTATGACAACCATGCAAAAACATGCATTTAAAAATGGACATTTTTCTTGAAACCATGCATTATGTCTTTTTGTGAAAATCTCATAAAACTTGGTGTATTAAGCATCGTACAACTTACATACTTCATTTAGTCATTTATCATAGTCATAATAGCACATAAAATCACACATAGCATTTAAGTCACATTTTGAAGCATTTTACAGTAAGCTCACAATGAACACTTGTTCACTTTACAATGAACTCCTTTTTATTCAAACTCGTTCACTTTCCCAAGTAATCCTGTAGTGATACTTGGTGCAATGCATCACCTTGAGGCCACAATAAAACCATACATACAACCTTTCAAATCAACATATACCTTAATATAAGAACATTTCATATAACAAGGCACATACTTCTCTTTGAACAGTATAACACCTTACTCCTGACCCCAATCTAAGCGTAATAGTGCAATGTACATATGGAGCCCCATAAACTCACACATACTTAGTTAACCTATCATAAGATCACAAGCCTTAACATATACTTCATATACCAAACATAATAGTATAATTAACTACATAAACTTCAAGTAGGACCTTAGTCACATAGTCATATTAGAACTTCAGATCATGCATATAATCACTTCATGTAGACACTAACACAATGTCATGCAAGAGAACCATAAACATATGCACATACATTAGACCACCTTCCTAGGAATCCCTTAAAGAGGTACTTGTGCAATGCATAGATGATTTTATTACTTCTACCTATCCTATGTACCTTCCCTTAGGTTATCCTAGTTAGGGTACCTTTAATTTACGTTAATTCCATTGTCCATTTTACATTAGGAAAACTTTATCCTTAACCGACACTAAGACCTAAACATGGAATTTTGCGTTGTAGAGCCTTATACAAATGGAAGATGCTCTTACCTAGCCAAGGTAGAACATTTACACATGCTAGCATACTAAGTGAATTAACTTGCTAGATCCTATGTGGCAAGCATAGTTTATGGAACTTGGAGGTACATGTGAAAACCCTCTTTATGCCAAATAGGGCATTATAGTTATTTACTTATGAAAACCCTCTTTATGCCTATTAAGATATTGTAGTTATCCAACTCATGAGGATTATGGTGACCTACCTTCCTACAACGGGAAGGGACACCCCTCATCTTCAAGTTCACTAGGTGTTAAGCTAAGTTCTCTCTATTGAAAAGCCTTTACTAAGAGTGTGTTTGGTATGAAGGAAAACTTTTCAGGAAAATATTTTCCAATTTTCCCATGTTTGGTTGGGACAAAAGTTTTGGAAAATGTTTTCCAAATGAACTCATTTTCCTCAAAATTAAGAAAAATAACTTCCCTTCAAAAATTAAGGAAAACATTTTCCAAAACTCTCCTCCAATTTTAAATTATATTTTTTTGGGGAAAAACGTCAATTTTAAAAAAATATTTTCATTTTAAAAATTTATTTTTTCACCCGATCCCTGATCCCTCCCCCTCACCCACCACTGGCCAGCCCACCCACCCCCCAAAAAAAAAATAAAAAAAAAACTCCCGAAAAAATTAATTTTGCTTTTTAAAAATATTTTCAACTTCAAATTTTTAATTTTAAATTCCTACCCCCCACCCCCACCCCCGGCCAGCCCCCTACCCACCCCCAAAAAATTTAATTTTGTTTTTAAAAAATAATATCAACTTCAAATTTTTATTTTTCACTCCTACCCCCTACCCCCTACCCCCACCCACTACCCCACCCCACCCCACCACCACCCCAAAAAAAATATTTGTTTTTAAAAAATATTTCAATTTCATAAATTAGTTTTACTCTAGTAAAGATAAAAGATGTCTCTCAAAAATATTTTTCATTCATAAATTAAACACTAAAAATTATTTCCGAAAAATATTTTCTTCTCACCAACCACACATGAGAAAATAAGTCCAAAATCTACTTGTTTTCCATTAAAACATTTTCTAGGAAAACATTTTCCATGGAAAATATTTTCCTCCTACCAAACACACCCTAAATTTACTTTATAAAATTAGGCTTATAAGATTGACTCTTCATATGCTTAGCTCATAGGTCATAGATGAGAGTTCATCAACCTAAATCATGTGAGAAATCACTTCACATGGACAGAGCATATATAAAGCACCATCTAGTTTAAGGTATCCTTGAGAACACCTTCAATTTCACCTCTATTGACTAGATCATCATTCATGTGTGTACATACATGTGAGTGACCCTTTTGACATAAAACCTTTACACCACACATGTTGATAACATACTCATGCATTCATTTTCATGTACATAGGAAACCAAACCTAGGAACTATCCTATCAAGGCCCACATGTACAATGCATATAAAATTCCCCATACCCTTGCCCATACTAGTACACCTATCAAGTCATCCCAGTAAATGTAATACATAACATACTTTACATACATATACGTTACATGTCTAGTAGACATTTAGTGAATATGAGAACAACCTTTCATTAGACACCATGGACCTTTACTACTTGTAAGAATGCATAATGTGTGAGTGTGTGTACATTGGTCAACATGATCACATAATGGCTATCAACCAGACATTAAGGCAGCCACCCTCTTAGGATAATAATGCACCTTAAAGCATAGACCACACCACTAGATTTAGCATAAGGGACAAGACAATATTCACATTACATTCAAGATTCCTTACCTTAGATATTCACACATTCATATATAGGAGTACATGGTAAGGAAACATCAACCATCACAACTCATCAATGGCAGCACCTAAACCTATCCCTAACATAGTTATACACATGCATACTCAATAGCCATACAACCTAGATCACAACTAGAATAGGAAACTAGGCATGAGCTTCCTATTGGGTGATCATCACCAACACACATTCATAATATCATCAAGTTGCCTTCAAGGACATGATAAAAAAAACATATATATTGGAAATAAAGTAAACACCTCAACCATAAGTGGACCATACCACACAATGTCGTACAAGGCTTCATCAACCAACAATTCTATAGAAACTACAAGGGAAGAGCCATTCTTACCAATTCATCAATCTTTGATCATCATTGATCAATATACCTTTTTCCTCAACAAATAATGCATACGGAAGTACCTAAATGTACATTAATCATTAAAGAAACTAGTCGCTACAAGGTCATGCTACAACCTAGTACAATACATCACCAATATACTAGAAAGTAGACAGACATACAACACTTACTAATACCTTTTAATTTGATCATCATGATTAACATTGATAATTCACCAATTATGTCATTCTAATACAGTAGCTAAAGATAAAATAATCAAGTCTAAATCATGCTTCATCTACCCTAAATTGAGATCACATCATGTACATAGCATTATCAATCATTCGGCTAGACGAATGTAAATCAATCCTTACCAACACTCATTTTTTTTAATCACCAAAGATTCATACCCACAATTCATCAATAACACACAAGTAAGACATTAACTACAAGCCACCTTAACATAACCAAATCCTACATTCATACACTCTAGGATCGAGATTACATTGAATACCACTCCTTAATAATTAACAAGAAGTAGAGATTAAGTCCTACAAGCATTAATAAATATTGGAACAACAACTTAACCCAACCTCAAGAGGATCTTTAGCTTAACAACTTCTATCATCGTCACTTAAAAGTGATTTACCAACCTAAAAAGGAATTACAGTAACACATCATAGGAAGACCAAAGGCATTCGAAACCTTATCATCTAGGCAATTTATACCCAATCATCAAGTTAGGTCATACTACCCAACCACATAAGGTTTTCAACCATAACATAGAGACCAAGGTCATACAATATTTAGGGGAAACAACAAGGAGACTTAACCATAAGGACTCTTTCTTTTATTTCTACTTTATAGTAAGGTAACTTCTAGGTCAATCAAACCCACACCATCACCCTACCAAGACAAGAATGCTACCCTCACTACTAGGATCAAGTCTACACAAAAGAGTTCAATCCATACACAGAAATTATGAAGAACCATTCAAATATAAAGGGCAATATTTGAACTATTAAACATACATATATAGGCAACATAATTTTTTGGCCATTTATCACACTTCATAAAGTATTTCATGTCTAAAACATACCATAAGACTATCATCATGCAAAACCATACAACAACATACCATTCAAAAAGAAAATCATTTTAACAATAATAACTCCAATCATGCTTTAACCATAGCATAAATCTTCTTATATCATATCATTTCACATAAATCTCATATATAGCCAAATATGGCATCACATCATTAAACAGGCCAAAATTCACCTTCACACATACTCATAAAACCATAAAACCAAGTAAAACATTTACTCACTTTTTCTCCCTCAAGCATAAAGATACCATCTCATCCAAGCAATCACATCTAAAAGACCACCGGACAAGAAAACATAAGAGAGAGATATTATAGATTTAAGTTCTACGTCACGATATGAGAATGATGAAGAAGGGAAACTCTATCGTCCTATAGCCTCCCGCATCATTGTTGTGTCACGCAACCCCACAAATTCAAAGGAGACACTACTAGACGTGGCAATATGACCTAAAACCACTTTTATAACCTCATGATCTGATACCATGTTTGTCAAATCCGGGAAGCACCCCTTGGTAGTAACATGGCGTACTTGACCTCTCGGAGGTATTATACAAGAACATAGTTATCATTCATCGCATTGTCATGGGTAAATTTAGCGAAAAATTTAAAACTTTCATAGCACATCATATGCTAGAACATCACTTCCAATATATATACATATAAAATATCATATTTACATAGTTAGACACTATTTCTCTTTGCCGTCTTATACTACACATCATTAGAGTATATTAGGGACATGCCCCTTACAACATAAATCATTTGTACAATATTAAAAGACTTTACAGTAAAGACACAACTTAGGAAATCCTTGAACTTAAGGATTCCTTTCCTTGAGCTTTGAATCACATATCAAGCTCCTCGTCATTTAAAGAAATCCTTTAAGTATCCATAACCTACACTATGTGTAAAAAGGTAGAGAAGAATGGAGTTAGTAAAAGAATGCACTAAGTATGACAATCATACAAAAACATGCATTTAAAAGGGACATTTTTCTTGAAACCATGCATTATGATTTTTTGTGAAAATCTCATTAAACTTGATGTATTAAGCATCATACAACATACATACTTCATTTAGGCACATATCATAGTCATAATAGCACATAGAATCACATATAGCATTTAAGTCACATTTTGAAGCATTTTAAAGTAAGCTCATAATGAACTCTTATTCACATTACAGTGAACTCCTTTTTATTCTAACTCCTTCACTTTCCAAAGTAATCCTCTAGTGATACTTAGTGCAATGCATCACCTTGAGGCCACAATGAAACCATACATACAACCTTTCAACTCAACATATACATTCATATAAAACCATTTCATATAACAAGGCGCATACTTCACTTTGAACATTATAAAACCTTACTCATGACTCCAATATAAACCTACTAGTGCAATGTACATGTGAAGGCCCATAACCTAACACATACTTAGTAAACCTATCATAAGACAACAAGCCTTAACATATACTTCATATTCCCAACACAACACTATAGTCAACTACATACACTTCAAGTAGGACCTTAGTCACATTGTCATATTAGAACTTCACATCATGCATATAATCACATCATGTATACACTAACACAATGTCATGCAAGAGAACCACAAACATATGCACATACACTAGACCACCTTCTTAGTACTCCCTTAGAGTGCTACTTGTACAATGCACATATGGGTTCATTACTTCCTCCTATCCTAAGTACCTTCCCTTAGGTTATCCTAGTTAGGGTCCCTGTACTTTACTTTAATTTCATTGTCCATTTTACATTCGGTAAACTATAGCCTTAACCGACACTAAGACCATGGGTGCTAAATATGGAATTTGGTATTATAGATCCTTACACCAATGGAAGGTTGTCTTACCTAGCAAAGGTAGAACATTAATACATGCCAGCATACTAAGTGAATCACTTGCTAGATCATATGTGGCAAGCATAGTTTTTGGAACTTGGAGGTACATGTGAAAACCCTCTTTATACCAAATGGGGCATTATATTTATTCAATTATGGAAACCCTCTTTATGCCTATCGAGGCATTGTAGTTATCAATCTCATGAGGATTATGGTGACCTTCCTTCTTACAATGGGAAGGGACACCCCTCATCTTCAAGTTTAATCGGTACTAAGATAAGTTCCCTTTATTGAAAAGCCTTTATTAACATTACTTTATAAAATTAGGCTTAGGATATTGACTCTTCATATGCTTAGCTCATAGGTCATAGATGAGAGTTCATCAACCTAAATCATGTGACAAATCCCTTCACATGGACATAGCATATGTAAAGCACCATCTAGTTTAGGGTACCCTTGAGAACACCTTCAAGTGCCCCTCTATTGACTAGATCATCATTCATGTGTGTACATTCATGTGAGTAACCCTTTTCACATAACACCTTTATACCAACATGTTCATAACACACTCATGCATTCATATTCATGTACATACGAAACCAAAGCTACGAACTATCCTATCAAGGCACACATGTGCAATGCATAGACAAGGTCCCATATACTTGCCCATACTAGTACACCTATCAAGTCATCCTAGTTAATGGAATACATAAAATACATCACATACATATATTCATTACATGCATAGTAGTAGACATTTAGTGAATATGAGAACAACCTTTCATTAGACACCATGGACCTTTACTACTTGTAAGCATGCATATTGTGTGAGTATGTGTACATTGGTCAACATGATAACATTATGGCTATCAACCACACATTAAGGCATCCACCCTCTTATGACCATAATTTACCTTAAAGCATAGACCACACAACACAATTTAGCATAAGATACATGACAATCTTCACATTACATTCAAGACTCCTCACCTTAGCTATTAAAACATTCATATATAGGGGTACATATGTAAGGAAACATAAACCATCACAACTCATCAATGGAAGCACCTAAACCTATCCCTAACATAGTTATACGTATGCCTACTCAATAGCCATACAACCAAGACCACAACTAGTAGAGGAAACTAGGCATGAGCTTCATTTTGGGTGATCATCACCAACACACATTCATAATATCATTAAGTTGCCTTCAAGACCATGATCAACACATATATATTGGAAATGAAGTTAACACCTCCACCATAAGTGGACCATACCACACAATATCATACAAGACTTCATCAACTATTAATTTTATAGAAAGTAGAAGGGATGAGCCATAATGTAGAGAGACATAGATCACTTTCTAATACCCTTTTCCTTTGATCATCATGATTAACAATTATAATTAACCAATGATACCAATCTAAGGATGTCGCTAAAGAAATAATAATCAAGTCTAAATCAAGCTTCATCTACCCAAAATTGAGATCACATCATGTACATATCATTATCAATCTTTAGGCTAGAAGAATGTAAATCAACCCTTAACAACACTCCTTTGTTTTGATCACCAAGGATACATACCCACAATTCATCAATAACACACAAGTAAGGCAGTAACTACAAGCCACCTGTCACACCCGGAGAGAATACCCCAGATGAGACCGGCAATCCTTTAGCTTTCGTCATAAGATGTGATCAATAAAATTGCGTTAAATTTAAAACTTTTAAATTCTATTTGAAGTATACTTCTACTTCATACTTAAAATTCCTAATGACATACGATAATTTTAAAAACTTGTATCACATATATAAAACCATCTAAAGAGTATGAATCTGGACTTATCTAACAAATAATAAATATGCCATATAGGCCTTAGTACAAAAGAATCCAACGAGCATAAATGAAAATATAATATTCTTAAAATCTACTAATGTCTTCATAAGCTAGAATAATGAAAATATAGCATCCCCGAACATGAGGACCTACCAACACTTGGAGAAATAGTTCCAAGCTTCGTTAATCGACCTTCTTAATCTTCAATGGACGGACCCTACAATTGTAGTAATATAAAGTAATGGGGTTAGTACACCACATGTACTAAATATGGGTATATGCACATATTATATAAGGACATGCATGAAAAGGATCATTTATCATTTCTTTAGAAAACATGCTAAGTCATCTGAATGTCTTCAATGCACATACCATAGAATATATACAAGTTAAGGATTCCATCAACATAAGGCATGATCATAATCAAAGACATATTATCGTAGAGTCATGTTAACATTTCATATTCAAAATATCATATAAACATAACATACAAAATACTTACCAATGATACCATCCCCAACCTACAAGTGCAATGTTAATGAGATGCCCCATAACCCCACATAACCAAGAAGATAGGGTAGGAGACAATGAGTAAAACGTTGCTTCATATATCATGTAACATAAGCAGTCATCACTTAGTTTAATAATATAACCCAATAACATATTCATCATAATGACCAACATCATATAAGAGTAACATCATGTATCATAAACATATATCTTTCATGTTATCATATTACATAAGAACACTCTCCTAGGACTCTCCCCTTAGAGTCAACTTGTGCAATGTCTTGGTAGAGTCTCATACCCCTACCTATACTAAGCAGACTCTTCAAGTCACCCTAGTCAATGTTCATTTACTTGTCTTTCATTTTACATGAGGGAACATTCGCCTTAACCGACATAGACCATGTGAGAAAAACATGGAATCTGGTGTCAAAAAACCCCACACGAAAAGAAGGTGGTCTACCGACCAAAGTAGAACGTAACATGACATAGCTTTCTAGGTGGATCCACTAGCTAGTATCCTATGGTGGCAACATAGTTCAAGAACTAGGAAATATATTAGAGACTGATAGTTCCACATACATGGAAGCCTCAATATAATGAGAGTCATTGTGACCTACCTTTCCAACTAGGGAAGGGACACCTCTCATATCTAGCTCATCAGTGCTTAACTTAAGTCCCTTTCTTTAATAACTTTTAAGTTATCTTTTATCATAAACATATCATAGGTCAAAGGAGATTAACTCCTTGTATAAACATTATCATGAGCTCTTTTGGATTATATGAGAATTTCCTTTCATTCCAACCTTTCGTTTGTGAGTTTAACATAACATAGTCATCTTGTGTAAAGCATACAACAGAATAACGTAACTTTCATTTATCGTGTTCTTATCATGATATCACAAGTAACATGTCGACATATACACATAGCAACATCATACATACTTTCATAACATATCATCATGATTTATAGGCTAACATAAACATTGTAGAGTAATCACAACTTTAGAAGACTTACCTCTTGCTTTCAAGAACCTTATTCAAGAACTTAGTTCAACTTACAACATTCATAACCATAACCTAGTGAAATACTCAATAGAAAAATCAATAACAACTCTTAAAATCATATACAAGATCAATGCATAATGTAGGGTAAGGAAAAGGGTCATTTAAGAGTTTATTCTAGTCTTAGTTTCCATCTCAACGTTTTCATATTATCAAGTAGTGGGTATAACTGATTTGAAACCATCAAATTTATAATAAACATGCTTCACAAAAAAAATCTATCATTACAAGTCAAAACACTCAAAAATACATGCATATTTAACCATAGAAAACAATTGATTTTTATCAAATATCATAAATCTGGAGTTAGGAAGAATATCCATTTTATAGAGTAAAAACCCTAGTGTTTGAATTTCTTGAAATTTATCTTTGAAAAGACCTCTTAGGGAAAGTAATTTCAAGAGTGAAACCCATACCTTATAGATGAACAATCCATGAAAATTGGATGAAAAGCTTGAAGTATTCGTCTTCTTCCTTAAGCTCTTCTTGTTATTTAATGAGGTTTGGAAAAGAGAGTGTTATTGAGAAAGATGCGAGAAAGCTTGTTTGAATATGATTTGGACGTGTAAATGTGGTCTAAAACTGACCTAATATCCATATATAGTCTTCCTATGAAATATCCAAATGACCCTTCACTTAAATGGGTCTTTTTAAGAAGTTAAATTTCCAAAAATACTACTTTAACGATTCTGATAATTGGCTGCGCGTCGCGGGGCCAAATCCCATCATTTTTCTGAAATTTTGAGTTCAGGCAGTGAGGTGCGTATCAGCCTCGCATGCCGAGGCTTCATATCAAATCTTAAGGTAGAACCCTGCGTGACAGCCTCGTGTCGCACACCCCATTCTCCAATCTTGTTCGCGCAGGCTTCTTTGGCAGCCTGCCTACCCATGTTGGGTTCCTCCCCAAGGACCGTTCGAGTGGTCCTTGGGGTGTCGTCAACGTGCGTTTGGACCCTTTGTACTACATACTACCTATCCAATATCTCTTTACATGTTTTCGACTTTATTTGACACTTCAAGATCTTTACCAAACATAGGGACGTCAACTATTTCAAATTAGCTAGTTTCTGGACGTCAAGGTCTTTCTTTGTCGTTTTTGCCTTAACCTTTTCTAATTGAACTTATTACATTAATATAGGTCTGGGAACATCATTTTACACAGTATTTAATAGATTAAGATCTATTCTAAGTCATGACATTTCCGGAGTGTTACATTATCCCCCCCTTAGGAACATTCGTCCCCGAATGACACTAAAATCTTTTGGAGGGTAAGAATAGACTCAATACTAGCAGTCCAACCAATCAACCACATAAAATCATAATGAGTCATAGCTCATAGGAGTACTTCACAACTTCTTTCAACACATACCACAACATTATACATAGCACTCAATTGATGATGCAAACATATAAGAGCTCTATATTCATAACACATAGTGAGGAATTTCTTTCTCAACCATATCATAAGCTCAAAATGCATCAAAGTGTTATCATGCTATCATTATTTTCAAGACAATAAAAAAATAGTATATTATCAAGAAGACACATGCATACATATTTCACACAAGTGAAAGAATAGAGTATGAAGTCATTTTCTTAAAACTCTAGTTGGTACAACTTTTACCAAACATGCACCTATTTAGGAAAAGAAGTTAATTTCATGATTATGCATTACTTTCTCTATTAATAGGAATGTCTAACCTCAAGGAGTAAATAGATTAGTGTAGCGGGACATCATGTCGGCTTCAGCCTCCCACGTTGCACCCTCAACAAGATGGTTCCTCCATAGAACTTTTTTACAGAGGCAACCTTATTGTTTCTCAACTTCTTGACTTGGTGATCTAGGATATCAACCGGAACCTCTTCATACGAGAGGTTCTCATCCACCCCTAAACCTTCAATAGGGTTAATAGACACCGGGTAGCCTATGCATTTCTTGAGGATGGAAACATGAAACACCGGATGAACCGAAGCTAGTTCACTAGGTAGTTTTAGTTCATAAGTAACCTTTCAAACCCGTTGTAAAACCTCATAAGGACCAACATACCAGGGACTTAACTTCCCCTTTCTACTGAATCTCATCACCCCTTTCAAAGATGAAATGTTCAAGTAGACATGATCACTTATTTCAAACTCAAGATCTCTTCTTCTATTGTCGGCATAAGACTTTTGCCAACTATAGGATGTCTTCAATCTATCTCCTATGATTCGAACCTTCTCTATAGACTCATAGATAATCTCTGGACCAAGGAGTGAAGACTCACCAACCTCAAACAATCCAACCGGAGATCTACACTTTCTACCATAAAGAGCTTCAAAAGGTGCCATGGAGAAGCTCGAATAATAGCTACTATTGTAAGAGAACTCAATCAAAGGTAAGTGATCATCCCAAATTCCCTTGAAATCAATGACACATGATCTTAACATGTCTTCAAGGGTCTAAATGGTACGTTCTACTTTACCATCTATTTGAGGATGAAAATGGGTACTAAGTTTCACTTGAGTACCTAAACCCTTTTGAAAAGCCTTCCAAAAACGAGAAGTGAATTGGGAACCTCTATCCGAAATGATGGACAAAAGAATCCCATGAAGTAACAACCCTAAAAATAGATATGATAAGTAATGCTTAATGTGGCTAGAATGCCTACGATTAGACCGGGTTCACACGGATTGATGCGCGTAGAACCAGAACTCGGAACCCTTGCTACAGCCAAGCCAACTAACTTTGGGAGTTAGTTGAGCTAAGAAAGGTTGGGTCCAGCCATGTAGGGCTCTCGAATACGAAGATTTACTCGAAGGAGTCTTTACCGGACTTAAAAAGGGAAATCTTATGTTTGGAGGGTCTAGGGGTAAAATGGTCTTTTTCCAAGCTAAGGGTAGTATCATAATTATCCTAAATATATAATTAATTATTTAGTTAATAAGGTGGAGGGGCATTTTGGGGAGAGAGGGCCGAAAATTAACTATTGAGGTGAAGTCTTACTCCACCCGGGTTCGAACCTAGGTGGAAGCAATGAATTAAATTTGTTTTTATTTAAGTTGGTAAATTAATGTAATTAATTAATATTTATTATTTATTGGCTGATTTAAAATAAAAGGAAATCAGATTTTTTTTATATTAAACTAAACCTTAATTGACTAAGTCCTAAACTAGACTCCTAAGCCTAATAAAACTCTCACTCTCTCACGTTTATCTCCTCAACATCCACGACCATTCTCTCTTCTTTATCACGTGTTCTCTCTGCCAAAATAACATACAAGAACATAAAATTTACTAAAGTTCTTCACACTTGAAGAACTCACAACGAAAAATAAAATCAAACGCTTAGCAAAATACGTTAGGCAAAGGGAGGGTTTTCCGTCGAAATGTTGGTATTGAAACTTGGTTTTGGACGTTAGTGTTGGAGAAGGTTTGGGCAGCAACTTCAAGGTTTGAACGTCATAAAAGGTATGGGATTTCTTACTCTTCGTCCCTTTTCCCAAGAGACCCCTTAAGGTTCAGTATATTCTAATCTGAAAACTAGGGTTGTTCCCCGTTGCATGTCCCTGTCACTAGCTCCCAATGATTTGTAGGTTGGGTATGTTTGCTGGTAGATATTAGGCGTGTATTGTGTTTTCGTGAAAGAATATGTTCATGAATGTGTGTTAAAAATTGTATGAATGACAACCTATGTGTTCCGAAACTATGTGCATGTGTGTGCAAAAATGTGGTAGTGACTAGGTGTTCTGGGATTAAGGCTAAAAAATTGGGATGTTACGGTTGTTATTTTACGTGCATAAATTTATGTAAATCGTGATGTTCATATGAGTTGAAATGTGGCTGATTTGAATGATAATCTCTTGGCTAAGCGAATCCATGAAAAATGCGCCTAAGAACGTATTAAATGATCTACGAATTACCCTATGAATTTACGTGTAAATGTTGATGAAAGTATGCTGAAAATTTTCAAAAAAAATTTCCAGCTTCAAGTGATGAATTTCGGTCAAGCTAAGAGGGTTCAAAATGTTGTGAAAAATGAATTAAAACAAGTGAGGTCATGGAGGATTGAACCCGTGACCTCACCATGTTAAAAACCATGAAAATAAAGAAGTAAAAAGGAATGTGGTGAAGGGAATTCGAACCATGGTCTTGGATGGAAAATAATCTATGAAAAATAAGAAATGAGAGGTTTGGGATTCGAACCCACAACCTCCCAGACAGCTTAAGGAAAAATGTAAAGAAAAGAAATGTGAGGCGTGGGAATCGAACCCATGACCTCTAGGCAGTAAAGGAGAATTAAGAAAATGAAAAGAAAAGAAATGTCAGGCGTGCGAATTGAACCCACGACCTCTAGGCAGTACAGGAGAATTACAAGAAAAATAAAGTGAGGCTGTGGGGGTTTGATCCCACAACCTCATGGTCAACTCGAAATAGTCAAGGAAAAATAAATAAAAAAATAAAAGGGGCTGTGGGTGTTCGATCCCACAACCCCTCGGCCAAGGAAGAGAATTTTCAAAGGATAGAAATAAAAAAGAAACGTTTATGTTGGGGCTCGATCTAGGGTCCCAATGTCATGTGGACCAAAATTAAATAAAAATAAAAATGTAAAGTGTTGTCCAAGGGATTCGAAACCGGGTTCCCTTGCCCAAATTCCATATTGATATATAAGTCATACCTGAATTAAATATTCAAGAATAATGCTGCCTACTTAGATCGAAATCGAGAACTTGACATACATACAAGAAGCATAAGTCTTGTACCACATAATCTTAGGAAGACGTGATTCACTTAAACGAACTATGAATGAAGCCTCATGGCTTGTATGTATAGACCCATAAGTCTAACATATGTTTAAAACTAAGTGAACCTAAGATGTATGTAATGAAATGATGTAAACCTAGAAGGGTTAAGTACGAGTGTAAAACACACTAAATGGCAAAGTGTATTGGCATACGATGAAATGAATATTACGTAATGAAATAATGAAACCCTAGAATGGTTAAGTAAGAGTGTGAAACACACAAATGGCCAAGTGCATTGGCATATGACGAAATGAACATTCACGTAAAAAGGGGTGAGTAATTATGAAGAGAAAATGTGCTAATGTTAATGAATGTGGTGACAACATGATAAGAGGCTAATGTGAAAGATGAGAGAAATCTCAAATGAGCCTAAGTAAATGTTACCAAAACATACTCACCTATGAGAGTGTAAAGTTAATGAAGAGACCAGTCTCTATGAACTCTCGAATGAAAGTATTGAGAATAATGTATACTTAATACTAATGATGAGATGAGAAATCATCTATTGAGATATGATGTCCTCATACTAGAAGCCAGCTTCCATGACGTATGAGTTGAATGAAATGGAACTTTATACTGAGCACCGATAGACTAGCTATGAGCGGTGATGCCTTCTTTCGAGAAGGGCGGAGGTTCACGTAACTCTCATGAGATGAGACTCTCCGGCATGCCGGGTATGGGTCTCCTTATATCTCCCAGTCTTCAAACCTATACTGCCAATATAAGGATCTGGCGGGGTTCAATTCCCATGCACGCTAGCATGTTTTGGGTCACTTTGGCCGGTGATTCCACCTCTTTTCGGTGTAGGGTAGACACTAGATTTCATGATGCTCACATGATCTATGTCGGTTAAAGTTAAAGTTCCCAATGAATGAATGAGGCCATCCTCAAATGATGCACATAATGAAATAAATGATACCAAAGGTGTTAGGATAGGATAATCAAGAGGTGCGCTAGACTCAAGTAATGACACTAGGTTATTTTTTATCAATGCACATCAAACCCGATGAGAGTCTTAAACTACATCCTAGGTATAGCTAGTGTTTACACTAGCTTATGAATGAATGAAATGAAGTACGTATGAATGAATGAAGTAGACTCTGTGTTTGCTAAAGAAGACTCCCTAGTTGAGGTACCATATGTTGAGCCCTCATTTTGGGAAGTCTTAATGTCAAGTCCATGATTCCAAGGTCTCATGGCATATGAATGAATGATATGAAAGATGTTATGTGCTATATGCAATATGATATGTGTTATGTGTAAGATGTTATGTGTTGTGTGCAATATGATAAGTATGATGATGCATGTTACTCTAATGGCATGACTTTCCTAATCCAAATTTTGAAAGCTCACTAACTTTCCTAATCCAAATTTGGAAAGCTCATTGACTTTCCTAATCCAAATTTGGAAAGCTCACTAACTTTCTTAATCCCAATTTGGCAAGTTCACTGACTTGACTTTCCACAATCATGTTGTTAGGAAAGAGCTATTCTTACTCATGCATGTCCTTGATGTGTTCTTGCATATACCCATACTTAGTACAAATGTGTACTAATCTCATACAACTCTATATTTTTAGGTGCAGGCACAGGTGGACGCTAGAGCTTACAGGTTGACGTTGCAGCTATCCGGACGTGGAGCTTTCATCCGGACATGGTAGACCCTCATGCTTTGGAGGATGTCTACCTTTACTATCGAGCTTAGATGTAGGCTTTATCTAGTGGAGTATGTTCCACTAGTGTATCTTTCCATTTTTATTTCAGACATTGTATTGGTGCCATTTTGGCAATTATACATTTGATGCAGTATTGAACTATTTCTTTCAGTTGATAATCTTAATGTTATATGGTTGATTGTGAACATTATGAATGTAAGTAGAATGACATTTATGCATGATAAGAAACAAAAAATTTCAAATTTTCCGCTAAAATTAACCTAGATGAAATAAGAATGACGTAAGTAGGCTTATTTGCGACCTCTGAGAGGTCAATGACGCCGGTCTCGTCTGGGGTGTACACTCCGGTCGTGATAAAGTTGGTATCACATGTCTAGGTTAAATTTCGAGAATAACAAGTTCACATCAACCACATTGAGTAGTTTCTAAGTCATGGTAGTTAAGTGCACCACTATCCTGAATTAGAGACTGCATGATGCGTAGGAAAATTTCCCTTCTTCTACTGTTTACCGTGCGATCTAGAGCTTTGACACTTTGTGTCATTCTAAGTATCTAACTTCTTTCTTGTGTGAGCGCGTAAAATAATACACACAAGGATTAGGATTGCCAAGTGGTCTAAGGCGCTAGACTCAAGATCTGGCCTTCCCAAGAAGGGGAAGTGATAGAAATGCCAAGCGTGAACGAAAGACGTTTGGTAAGAGTGGTTGTTCGCATGGAAGTGAGTGCATGGTAGGTTCTAAAGCCTTCTATGAGTTCTGACGAAGAGGAGAAGGCTAAGTTGGCTGCTTACTAGCTCAAGGAGATGGCGTAGGTATGGATTACTTCATAAATGCTAGACTGCCTAATAGTAGTATGTGGTAAGACTATGTGTGCAGACTTGGTTGAGTTACCAATGCATGATTTTGATGTTATTATTGGCATGGAATGGATTCACAGTTGTTATTCTTGTATGGATTGTCGTAGTAGAGTGGTGAGATTTCGTTTCCCTAATGAGGAAGAGCTAGTCTGGGAGAGGTACAACTCGAGTCGTCCTAATCCCTTGATTTCGAACCTTAAGGCCAATAAAATGATGTCCAAGGGGTTATTGTGTCATCTTGTGAGTATTAATGATTTATATCATGACATTCCTTCCATAGACTCAGTGCCTATAGTGAATGAGTTCCTAGATGTATTTCCTGATGATTTGCCTGGAGTCCCTCCCCCTCGAGAGATTGACTTTGGTATCAACTTAGAACCCGATACTAAACCAATTTCAATTCCTCCTTACATAATGGCTCCAGCTGAACTCAAAGAGTTGAAGCTGCAGTTAAAATATCTCACTGATAAGGGCTTCATTCAGCCGAGCATATCCCCTTGGGGCGCATCAGTGTTATTTGTGAAAAAGAAGGATGGAACCCTTAGAATGTCTATCGATTATCGGCAGCTCAACAAAGTCACTATAAAGAATAAGTATCCACTTCCCAGAATAGATGATTTGTTCGATCAGCTCCAAGGGTCTAGTTTCTTCTCTAAGATTGATCTTCGTTCAGGGTATCATCAGCTTAGGGTTAGGGATGGAGATATCCCAAAGACAGACTTTCGTACCCGTTATGGTCATTATGATTTCTTAGTTATGTCATTTGGTCTCACAAATGCATCTGCTGTATTTATGGATCTTATGAACAGGGTCTTCCGTGAATACCTTGACTCTTTCGTCATAGTATTCATTGATGACATTCTTATATACTCTAGGACCAAGGAAGAGCATGAACAACATTTGAGACTAACCTTGCAGGTACTTAGACAACATTAGTTGTATGCCAAATTCAGCAAGTGTGAATTCTGGCTTAGATCAGTGACCTTCCTGGGTCATGTTGTGTCCGATCAGGGTGTGGAGGTGGACCCCAGGAAGACTGAGGCTGTTAAGAACTGGCCAAAACCTCTTACTCCCATTGACATCCGTAGCTTTTTGGGATTGGCTGGTTACTACCGCAGGTTCGTGGAAGGATTTTCTTCCATTGCTGCCCCACTGACAGCTTTAATTAAGAAGAAGGCCAAGTTTGAATGGACGGAGACTTGTGAGAAGAGTTTCCAGGAGCTCAAGGACAGGCTCACTTCAGACCCGGTGATTACTTTGCCTAAGTGTGGTGAGAATTACACTATTTATTGTGATGCATCTAGGGTTTGTTTGGGTTGTGTTCTTATGCAGGTTGGTAAGGTGATAGCTTATGCGTCCAGACAGCTCAAGGTTCATGAGAAGAATTATCCTACTCATGACTTGGAGTTGGAAGCTGTGGTGTTTGCACTGAAGCTGTGGAGGCACTACTTGTATGGAGTGCATGTGGATGTGTTCATAGACCACAAGAGTATCCAGTACGTGTGCACGCAGAGAGAGTTGACTCTACGTCAGCGGAGATGGTTGAATCTATTGAAAGACTATGATATGAATGTCCACTACCATCCAGGTAAGGCTAATGTTGTAGTGATGCTTTGAGCAGGATGAGCATGGGAAGTACAGCCCACGTTGAGGATGCGAAGAAGGAGTTGGCAAAAGATGTACACAGACTGGGTGTGCGGTTGGTTGACTCTACTAGTGGGGGTGTTTCAGTTCATCCTAGTTCTGAATCATCCTTGTTACTTGAAGTCAAGCAAGGTCAGCATCGCCATCCTGTGTTGATGGAGCTGAAGGACTCAGTGTTGATAAAGATGAATGAGTTTTTTGCTTTGGAAGGTGACGGCATACTTAGGTACCAGGACAGGCTGTGTGTACCAGATGTGGATGATTTGCGGACCAGGATTGTTGCAGAGGCCCATGGTTCCATAAAATTCCATACATCCAGGTTCCACCAAGATGTATCATGATCTTATGCAGATTTATTGGTGGGATGGCATGAAGAAGGACATTGCAGAATATGTGGCCAAGTGTCCTAATTGTCAGCAGGTTAAGGCAGAACATCTTAAGCCTGGTGTCTTACTCAGATTATTGATGTTCCGACTTGGAAATGGGAGGCCATTAATATGGACTTCGTGGTTGGTCTTCGAGGACTAGGAAACAACATGACTCCATATGGGTTATTGTGGACAGGATTACTAAGTCTGCCCACTTATCCCTGTGAACTCTACTTACAGAGCGAGGTTATGTGAGACTCTACATTGATGAGATTGTGAAGATGGAAAGGATTCCTTTGTCGATCATTACAGATAGAGGAGCTCACTTCACTTCACATTTCTGGAGATCCTTCCAGAAGAGCTTAGGCACGCAGGTAAAGCTTAGTACTGCCTTTCATCCTCAGACTGATGGGCAGGCAGAGCACACCCTTCAGACATTGGAGGACATGTTGACAGCGTGTGTGATTGACTTCAGGGGCCAGCTGGATGACCATCTGCCTTCATAGAGTTCCGTATAGTAATAGTTATCACTCCAGCATCGGGATGGCACCGTTTGAGGAACTGTATGGTAGGAGGTGTAGGTCTCCAGTTGATGGTTCGAGGTTGGAGAGTCATCCATTTTGGGTCCAGAGATCATTCATGAGGCCTTAGAAAAGGTCAGGGTGATTAGGGACAGGTTGTCTACTGCTTATAGTCGGCAGAAGTCATATGTAGATAACAGAAAACGGCCCTTAGAGTTTGATGTTGGTGTCAAGGTCTATCTGAAGAATATCACCTATGAAGGAGGGTCTATGAAGACTTGTCCTACGAGGAGGTACCTGTTGAGATCTTAGATAGACAGGTCAAGCAGCTGAGGAACAAGAAGATTGCCACAGTGAAGGTATTGTGGAGGAATCATCTTGTTGCGGGTGCTACGTGGGAGGCCGGCCGATATGAGATCCGCTATCCTATCTTTTCAGCTTTGAGGTTAGACTTCCTACTCTTAAGTCTAAGTTTCCTTATCTCTCCATTCATTATTGCTATTGCTTGACTGTGGCATAGTGATTATGTTAGTTATGACTGGCATTTGGCTAGATAGTTAGTAGTGTCATTCAGGGACGAATGTTCCTAAGGGGAGATAATGTAACAACCCTAAAAATGGATATGATAAAGTAATGCTTAATGTGGCTAGAATGGCCTACGATTAGACCGGGTTCACACGGATTGATGCGTGTAGACAGACCTCAGAACCGCTTGCTACAAGCCAAGCCAACTAAACTGGGAGTTATTTGATCTAGGAAAAGTTGGTTCCAGCCATGTAGGGCTCTCGAATACGAAGATTTACTCGAAGGAGTCTTACCGAACTTAAAAAAGGGAAATCTTAGGTTTGGAGGGTCTAGGGGTTAAAATGGTCTTTTTCAGGCTAAGGGTAGTATCATAAGTACCTAATATATAATTAATTATTTAATTAATAAGGTGGAGGGGCATTTTGGGGAGAGAGGCCAAAAATTCTCTTGAAGTGAGGTCTTGCTCCACCCGGGTCGAACCTAGGTGGAAGCAATGAATTTAAATTTGTTTTTATTTAAGTTGGTAAATTAATGTAATTAATAATAATTTATTATTTATTGGCTGATTTAAATAAAAGGAAATCAGATTTGTTTTTATATTTAACTAAACCTTATTTGACTAAGTCCTAAACTAGCACCTAAGCCTCATAAAATCTCTCACATCTCCTCAACATCCACGACCATTCTCTCTTCCTTCTCACATGTTTCTCTGCCAAAATACTATACAAGAACAGAAAATTTACTAAGTTCTTACACACTTGAAGAAACTCATAACGAAAAATAAATCAACCCTTAAGCCAACAATACGTTAGGCAGAAAGGGAGGTTTCCGTCGAAAGTTTTGGTGTTTGAAACTTGGTTTTTGACGTGGGTGTTGGAGAAGGTTTGGCAAGGCAACTTCAAGTTTGAACGTCATAAAAGGTATGGGTTTCTTATTTTGGTCCCTTTCCCAAGTAGACCCCTTAAGGTTCAGTATATTCTAATCCGAAAACTAGGGTTGTTTCCCCGTTGCATGTCCCTGTCACTAGCTCCAATGATTTGTAGATTTGGGTAGTTTTGCTTGGTAGATATTAGCGCGTGTTGTATTTTCGTGAAAGAATATGTTCATGAATGTATGTTAAAAATCGTATGAATGAAACCTATGTTGTCCGAAACTATGTGCATGTGAGTGCAAAAATGTGGCAGTGACTAGGTGTTCTCGGATTAAGGATGCAAAAAATTGTGATGTTATGGTTGTTATCTTACGTGCATAAATTTATGTAAATCGTGATGTTCATATGAGTTGAAAATGTGGGCTGATTTGAATGATAATCTTCTTGGCTAAACGAATCCATGAAAAATGGGCCTCAGAACGTATTAAATCATCTACAAATCTAACATATGAATTTACGTGTAAATGTTGATGAAAAGGTATGCTGAAAAATTTTAAAAAAAAATCCAGCTTCAATTGATGAATTTCGGTCAAGTTAAGAGGGTTCAAAAATGTTGTGAAAAATGAATTAAAACAAGTGAGGTCATGGAGGATTGAACCCGTGACCTCACCATGTTAAAAATCATGATAATAAAGAAGTAAAAAGGAATGTGGTGAAGGGAATTCGAACCATGGTCTTGGCTGGAAAATAAGCTATGAAAAATAAGAAATGAGAGGAGTGGGATTCGAACCACAACTCTCAGACAGCTTAATGAAAAATGTAAAGGAAAAGAAATGTGAGGCGTGGGGAATCGAACCGACGACCTCTGCAGTAAAGGAGAATTAAGAAAAGGAAAAGAAAAGAATGTAGGCGGGGAATTGAACCCACGCCCTGCTATCGCCGTAAAAAGAGAATTACAAGAAAAATAAAGTGAGGTTGTGGGGGTTTGATCCACAACCTCATGGTCAACTCGAAATAGTCAAGGAAAAATAAATAAAAAAATAAAAGAGGCTGTGGGGGTTCGATCCACAACCCTCGCCAAGGAAGAGAATTTTCAAGGATAGAAATAAAAAAGAAACGTTGATGTTGGGGCTCGATCTAGGTGTCCCAATGTTATGTGACCGAATTAAATAAAAAGAAAAATGTAAAGTGTTTCCAAGGGATTCGAAACCGGGTTCCTTTGCCCAAATTCCGTATTGATGATATAAGTCATACGTCAATTAAATATTCAAGAATAATGCTGCCTACTTAGATCGAAATCGAGATCTTGGCATACAAACAAGATGCATAAGTCTTGTACCACATAATCTTACGAAGACATGAATCACTAAAATGAACTATGAATGAAGCCTCATGGCTTGTATGTATAGACCCATAAGTCTAACATACGTTTAAAAATAAGTGAACCTAAGATGTATGTAATGAAATGATGTAAACCTAGAAGGGTTAAGTACGAGTGTAAAACACATTAAATGGCAAAGTGTATTGGCATACGATGAAATGAATATTACGTAATGAAATGATGAAACCCTAGAAGGGTTAAGTAAGAGTGTGAAACACACAAATGGCCAAGTGCATTGGCATATGATGAAATGAACATTCACGTAAAAAGGGGTGAGTAATTATGAAGAGAAAATGTGCTAATGTTAATGAATGTGGTGACAACATGATAAGAGGCTAATGTGAAAGATGAGAGCAATCTCAAATGAGCCTAAGTAAATGTTACCAAAACATACTCACCTATGAGAGTGTAAAGTTAATGAAGAGACCAGTCTCTATGAACACTCGAATGAAAGTATTGAGAATAATGTATACTTAATACTAATGATGAGATGAGAAATCATCTATTGAGATATGATGTCCTCATACTAGAAGCCAGCTTCCATGACGTATGAGTTGAATGAAATGGAACTTTATACTGAGCACCGATAGAATAGCTATGAGCGGTGATGCCTTCTTTCGAGAAGGGCGGAGGTTCACGTAACTCTCATGAGATGAGACTGTCCGGCATGCCGGTTATGGGTCTCCTTATATCTCCCAGTCTTCGTACCTATACTGCCAATATAAGGATCTGGCGGGGTTCAATTCCCATGTACGCTAGCATGTTTTGGGTCACTTTGGCCGGTGATTCCACCTATTTTCGGTGTGGGGTAGACACTGGATTTCATGTCGGTTAAAGTTAAAGTTCCCTATGAATGAATGAGGCCAGCCTCAAATGATGCATATAATGAAATAAATGATACCAAAGGTGTTAGGATAGGATAATCAAGAGGTGAGCTAGACTCAAGTAATGACACTAGGTTGGTCTTGATTATTGCACAGCAAACCCGATGAGAGTCTTAAACTACATCCTAGGTATAGATGGTGTTTACACTAGCTTATGAATGAATGAAATGAAGTACGTATGAATAAATGAAGCAGACTCTGTGTTTGCTAAAGAAGACTCCCTAGTTGAGGTCCCATATGTTGAGCCCTCATTTTGGGAAGTCTTAATGTCAAGTCCATGATTCCAAGGTCTTATGGCATATGAATGAATGATATGAAAGATGTTATGTGCTATATGCAATATGATATGTGCTATGTGTAAGATGTTATGTGTTGTGTGCAATATGATAAGAATGATGATGCATGTTACTCTGATGGCATGACTTCCCTAATCCAAATTTGGAAAGCTAACTGACTTTCCTAATCCAAATTTGGAAAGCTCATTGACTTTCCTAATCAAAATTTGGAAAGATCACTAACTTTCCTAATCCCAATTTGGCAAGTCCACTGACTTGACTTTCATAATCATGTTGTTAGGAAAGAGCTATTCTTACTCATGCATGTCCTTGGTGTGTGCTTGCATATACCCATACTTAGTACAAGTGTGTACTAATCCCATACAACTCTATATTTTTAGGTGCACGCACAGGTGGACGCTAGAGCTTACAGGTTGACGTTGCAACTATACGGACGTGGAGCTTTCATCCAGACTTGGTAGACCCTCATGCTTTCGAGGATGTCTACCGTTACTATCTAGCTTAGATGTAGGCTTTAGCTAGTGGAGTATGTTTCACTAGTGTTTCTTTTCGTTTTTATTTCAGACATTGTATTGGTGCCATTTTGGCAATTATACATTTGATGCAGTATTGAACTATTTCTTTCAGTTGATAACCTTAATGTTAGATGGTTGATTGTGAACATTATGAATGTAAGTAGAATGACCTTTATGCATGATAAGAAACAAAAAGTTTCAAATTTTCCGCTAAAATTAACCTAGATGAAGTAAGAATGACGTAAGTAGGCTTGTATGTAACCTCTGAGAGGTCAACGATGCCGGTCTCGTCTGGGGTCTACACTCCGGTCGTGACACATGAAAACTCACAATCTCATTAATGTAGATTCTTGCATAATATTCGGTAGTATAAGTAGACTTAACAAGAATAAAATGGGCAGATTTGGTCAACCTATCCATAATAATACATGTAGAATCATTTTGCCTTCGGGTTCGAGGAAACCCAACAACAAAGTCCATATTGATGGCTTCCCACTTCCAAGTAGGAACATCCATGATTTGGCTTAAACCTCCTGGCTTAATATGCTCAAATTTTACCTATTTGAAATTTGGACACTTAGCAGCAAACTCTGCTATGTCCCTATTTAAACCATCCCACCAATAGACCTCTTTAAGGTAATGATACATTTTGGTGTTACCCGGATGTATAGAATAGCGAGAACCATGGGCTTCTTCTAGAATCTAATTCTCAAATCCTCAACATAGGGTACACATAATATCCCTTGGTACCTAAGTACACCTTCCCCCTTGGGATAATGACTCATTGAGTTTACGAAGTACCGATTCCTTCAATTACATTAATAGAGGATCAAGATGTTTCTTAGATTTCACATCAACCACTAATTCTTAGTCGGAGTTATGATGGACCATAAAATCACCATTTGGAGAATCTTCTAAGCGCACACCTAATCGAGCAAACCTATGAACATCTTTCACAAGTTTATTATTCTCTTCTTCCATGTGTGACACACAACCCATAGTCATACGACTCAAAGCATCCGCCACCGCGTTGGCCTTGCCAGGGTGGTAAAGGACACTCATGTTATAATCCTTCAACAATTCTAACCATCTTCTCTGGCGGAGGTTCAACTCCTATTGTGTAAACACATATTGAAGACTTTTATGGTTAATAAACACATCAACATGCACACCATTCAAGTAGTGTCTCCATATTTTCAAGGCAAAAACTACAGCAACTATCTTAAGATCATGAGTTTGGTAATTCTTCTCATGAACTTTGGGTTGCCTAGAAACATAAGCTATCACCTTACCATGCTGCATGAGGAAACATCCAAAGCCCACTCGAGAAGCATCACAATACACTACAAAGCCTTCATTACCATTCGGTAAGGTCAACACCAGAGCAGAGGTAAGCTTATCTTTTAACTCTTGAAAACCTTTCTCACAAGCTTCCGACCACTCAAACTTCACCTTATTTTGGGTCAAATCTATCAAAGGAGAAGCAATGGACGAAAATATATCAACAAATCTTCTATAATAGCCGGCTAGACCCAAGAAACTCCTTATATCTGTGGGTGTCAAAGGTCTAGACCAATTTTTGACCGCATCTGTCTTCTTCGGATCAACTTCTACACCATCACCAGAGATAATATGGCAAAGGAAAGCAAATGACCTCAACAAACATTCACACTTGCTAAATTTGGCATAAAATTGGTGTTCTTTGAGGATTTGCAAGGCCAACCTCAAGTCATTGTCATGCTCATCTTCATTCTTGGAGTTTATCAAAATATCATCAATGAACACAATCAGGAATGAGTCGAGGTAATCTCGGAAAACTCTATTCATTAGGTCCATAAACGCCGCCGGGGAATTTGTTTAACCAAGAGACATAACTAGAAATTCATAGTGACCATATCTAGTGCGGAAAGCTGTTTTGGGAACATCTTCACCTCTCACCCTAAGTTGGTGATATCCCAATCTTAAGTCAATCTTGGAAAAATAGCTAGCACCTTGAATTTTATCAAATAGATCCTCAATTCGAGGGAGATGATACTTGTTGTTTATGGTAACCTTATTAAGTTGGAGATAATCAATGCACATTCTAAGGGACCCATCTTTCTTATTCACAAACAAGACCGGAGCACCCCATGGAGAAATACGAAGTTGAATAAAACCCTTGTGTAGTAAATCATTGAGTTGGAGCTTCAACTCTTTCAATTCAGCTGGAGCTATCATATATGGAGGAATTTAAATGGGATTCATGTCCTATAACAAGTCAATACCAAAGTCAATTTCCCATTCGGGAGGAAATCCTGGAATGTCATTAGGAAAAACCTCTAGGAATTCTCTCACTACAGGGACTGACTCAATAGAAGGAGTTTCACATTCTAGGTAGTTAACCCTCGCCACATGGTATGAAAAACCCTTGGCTATCATCTTACAAACCTTTAAACAAGAAATGATTTGACCCCTTGGCATAGAATTTCCCCCCTTCCACTCTAAAATGGGTTCATTAGGGAATTGTAACTTCACTACCTTTGTTCCACAATCTATGGAAGCAAAACAATCATGAAGCCAATCCATACCCAAGATGATATCAAAATCAAACATGTCAAGTTCTACAAAATCAACAAGAGTAGCTCTATTGGGTAGCACTACATGACATTTGTTATAGACTCTATTTGCAACTACAGAGTCACCCGTTGGGGTACAAACCGAAAAGGGTTCAATCAAAACATCAGGAAGTACATCAAACTTCCTAGATACAAAAGGTGTAAGAAAACAAAAGATAGCACCTGGGTCAAGAAAAACATAAACATTAATAGAGAAAACTTGTAACATACCAGTCACAACGTCGGGAAAGCTTTCTTGTTCACCCTAGCCTTAAGTGCATGGAAACGGTTCCTTTTTGGAGCTTCAGAACTAGGACCGCTTGGTTGAGTTTGGCTATTCCCCTTTCCTTGACTTCTTACATTAGGACAATATTTCACCATATGGCCACCTTTGACACAACCATAGCAATTATTAGTTCCAACAAGACATTCACCCACATGTTTCATACAATGCATACTACAAGTTGGTCTTTCTCTTGATAGATCAACATTTCTCCCCTTTTGAGGTTTAGGATTAGAACCACTAGCATTGCGATTCTTGGTGATATTTTAAGGAACCTGGGTTGAAAACCTCTTCTTGAATCTAGGATTGTCTTGAACATCAAGCCTACTCTTATAAGAACCACTTTCAAAAGACTTTGCCTTCTTAGCTTCCCTATTCCTCTTCCTTAGACGACTTTCCTCAACCTTTTGAGCATGAGCCACTAATCTAGAAAGATCCATATTGTCATGAAGCATGCCTGCACGACATTATTCATCAAGCTCTTCGGGCAGTCCCGTTACATAACGACCCATTTCATCCCTAGCATTAGAAACCAAAGAAGAAGCATATTTGGACAGCTTAATGAACTTTAGGGAGTATTTCTTAACACTCATACCTCCTTGACGAAGGTTGATGAACTCTTCTACCTTAGATTCTCGTTGCTCCCTTTGGAAGAATCTATCAAGAAAGGCCTTTTTGAAGATCTCCTAAGTCACGGGACCATCTCCCAAAGCCCGATTATCCTTCCACTGATTGTACCATGTCTGAGCCACCTTCTTAAGTTGATAACTAGCTAGTTAAGCCTTCTCAGTAGTACTCACCCCCATTGCTAATAAAATCTTGTAGACCTCATCAAGGAAATCTTGGGGGTATTCATCAGCTTTTGATCCAAAATAAATGAAGGGATTTGTTCTAGTAAAATCTCTCAAACGGCTAGGCATAGTACTAGCATGTTGGTTCTCTCGAGGTGAAAACTCTCTTTGTGTTTGTGCCGTAATAGCCTGAGCTTGGGTGGTGATGGCTTGATCCAGTTGGAACAAGGTTGCCCTCACATCACCATCCGTCATAGCCGGAGGATTCACCGGAACTTGATCATTTGCAGCAGCTTGCACTTGAGGATCATTTCGATTGCCTTGGGGAGTAGCTCCCGCATTCGCAATCTTAATTCATTTAATTTTTCTATTAATTCTTGTTCATATATTCTTTTATCCATTAAAAGAATATTTTCTCATAATAGTCTTTTTTAATTATATTTAATCTTTGTATTTCCTTAGCATTAGTTTCTATATATTCTAAATATTCTTCTTCTCGAAGATATATGTATCTATTTACATTTTCATATAATAGTTTTTCTTCTAAATCTATTTTTTCTTTAATTTCTTTCCAAAGTTTTAAATATCTATAATTTATCATTGATCTCTATTTAAGTCTATATCATCAAATAAATAATCTAGCTCATTATCTTCTCTTATAATTAACTCAGACCAACCAACGGTTGTGTTTCTTCAATTATTTCATACATCAATAATCTATCATATATTATTCTCTTATATCAGCATTAAGACCAGTCAATATATAAAATAATAATATCATGTAATTTTCATCATTATCTAACAATAAGTAGGCATGGTTTTATCAATTTTCATTTTATTTCACTAAAAAATTATTCCTTTTAACCTCTTCACAGCTATATGTGATTTTATAAACTTATAACAGCATAATATTCAATCTCATCTAGTCACTACTATGGCCTTCTCCTTTAATCAGTTACCCTAACAGCGCCTCAACACCGTGTACTCCCCTAACGGCCTCCTTGCCTCTCGGTTTCCACCTTAGGTTGGCATAGTCCGGGCTTACCTATTCTCAGATATCTCCTTAGCAAAACCTTCTAAGAGATGACTATTATATTCATTTATAGCATAATAAACACTTATAATCTAAGAGAGATTATCAGGAATAACTCAGTTTAGCTACTCATAAACAAAATTAAACATACCTGTTTTTGTTTATCGTTGTTAGATGATTCGTTTTCCATAATTATTTTTATATATCTAGCTCGTTTGATACTTAGCTCTGATACCAAAAATGACGGGCTATACCAACATTGGTAGCAGAGGAGCTAAACCAAGTTGTTTTACTCCCGCACGAGTCGCACACGTTAAGGCTTTAACCCGCAGGGAGCCAACGGAACGCTGAGCCAAAGCTCCATAATGGACCGCAATCACATCACTCGGCTCTGATACCAAATTGAGGGGGAAGCGGATTAGAGAGAGAAGAGAGAAATAAAAAATAATAGAATAAGTGAATTAGAAAAAGAATTAGCCCAATTAAAATTATTATATGAAACTAAACAAAAAGAAAAACAATTAGCTAAAGAAAGAGAAAAAGAAGTTACATTAGAAACTGAAATAAATAAAATGAAACAAAATGAAAATGAGAATCTAGAAATAGAAGAAATAAATGAAATTAATGAATTAGAAGAAAGAAATTCAGAAGTAAGTGATATAAGTAAAACATATACAGAAATTTTAGAGAAAATAGAAAAAAGAGACAAATTAAAAAATTTAGAAATAAATACAGGCGATATGCATAAACCAGGAACATCTAGAGTAAAAACTCCAGATAATAGTCCTAGACATAATCCTAGAAAATCAATACCAACTTATTATACAAGAAGTTATGAAAGTTCAGATAGAATAGACTCTATATGGAAGAGTAGATTAAATAAGAATTGGACACCTAAACAAATAATAGAAACAAATAACTTTTTAGATTTAGATTGTGTAATAGAAATTAATAAAACAATCTTATTATGGAAAGGAAATTTAGCAAAACAATTAGTAGACAATAAAATAACAATAAAAGAGACCCCAGGATATATAGAAAGAACACTAATAGGAACAATAAAATTATGGATAAATAATTTATCAGTAGAAAGTAAAGCAGCACTTAGAAGTGATAAAAACATAGATGGATCAACAACAACATCTAATATAGAAATATTAGAAAAATACGAATTAGCTATAAGAAATGAATTTGGAGATATGACCACAAATATAAAAGAACAAAACAAAGAAAAAATAATAAATAGACAATTACTATCAAAATTAGCTATATGCAATATGTGTTATTTAGAAGAATATACATGCGCATTTAAAGAATTTTACTATAAAGCACAATATACAACAGAAGAAGCTAAAGAAATAAGAAAACAATACTTTATAAAATTACCAGAACCATTTAGTACAAATGTAATTAAAGATTGGAATAATGAAGAAATGACAGATACTTTAGGATCTAGAATAACATATTTAAATCATTGGTTTGTAAAATTATGCGAAGATCAAAGAGAAAAATTCAAAATGGAAAAAGTATTAATTAAAAATCTAAAATGTTGTACAAACAAAGTTGCACCTCAATTTGGATGCAATGATAAATATTATAGAAAACCTAGAAAAAATAAGAAATATAGGAAAACTCCAAATAAATATAAATATAAAAATCCACGAAAAAGAAATTATGTAAAAAACTATAAGGAAAAAGAACAATTTAAAAGAAAAAAGAAATTATCCGATTGTAATTGTTACAATTGTGGTAAGTTAGGACATTTAGCTAGAGATTGTAAGTTACCAAAAAATATTAAAAGAAAACAAATTGCAGAAATAGTTATGAATAAAGAAGATTATCTGCAAATAGATTACATAGATTATGAGTTAAGCGATGATGATAGTATATATGAAATTTCAGATATAGAAATTGAATCTGATAATGAAAGTCTAGAATATAATGACTGAAACTAAAATAAAAATAATATCTAAGGAAGAATATCAAGATGAAGAATTTGAAGAACAAAAGATAATATTTGATAATAAAATATTTCAACAAATAAGAAATAAAGAATTAGATTTAAGTGTACAAAAAATATTAAAAATACCTATTATAAACAATTGGTTTAAAAGAAGTAATGAAGAATATTATGTAGTTAGTCAAAAAGAACATATTATTGATTGTAAATATACAAAAGGAAAAGCACAAATACCTATACTAAATAAAAGAGTGATAAATCAAGAAATACAACAAATAAAAACAAAACACCTATAAAATATGTACATTTAGGAGCAACAGAAATATTAATAAAAGCTTGTTTTAGAGAAGGAATAGATACACCAATAGAAATATATTTAGCAGATGATAGAATTATACATCCTATAGAAAAAAGCGTAATAAGCGCAATAAAAGGAAACCTAATATACCAAAAATTTAAATTTATAATAAGCGCAAACTATTCAATTGTTTAACAGATAAAAATATAGATAAATCATTAGTACTATATTGGAAGCTATCAGGAATAGAACTAGCACCTGGAAGTAAGATATTTACTGTAAGATGTAAAAACTTATATATCTTAACAACAAAACATAAAATAGTAGCAGAAAACAAAATAAATAGGATTAAAATAGAAAATCCTTTTGAACAAGTTATTACAATTATAGATAAAAATGATTACAGTTACAAGGATATAGACTTAGAAGAAGATTTACAAATAGTAAAAGATAGAATCAATACTCCAAGTATATTAAGTAGAAGTACCTCATCAAGAGCTAGTACATCAAAAAGAAAATATGAATTAACAGAAATTAAAAATTATTATTATATAACAGGAATTATTAATGATAAAAAATACAGAATATTAATAAATACAGGACAAGAAGATAATTATATAAATAGAGATTTAGTATTAAACGAAGAAGTTATAAGAACAGGACAAGAATGCCCTGGATTACCTAGTGAAATAATGCTACAAGAAGAAATAGTAGAAAAAAAAATAATTATAGGAGGAATCTTATTAGTAATACCATTTAAAATAAATAATGAAGAACAGAATATAACTTTAGGAATAAACTGGCTAGACCAATTTATACCATATAAAATTGAAGAAGCTAAGTTAATATTAACTTGTCAAAATAAAAAGATAATAATACCAAGAACATAATGAAAGAATGAAAATATACATTCTTGCTAAGATAATTATAGAAGGATATTATAATAGATATTATACACCTATGATAGATACAGGAGCAGAAGCAAATATATGTAAATATAATTGTTTACCTGAAGATAAATGAGAAAAGTTAAATACACCATTAGTCGTAACAGGATTTAATAATGAAAGTAGTTTAATAACTTACAAAGCAAAGAATATAAAAATACAGATATGGGATAAAATATTAACAATAGAAGAAATGTATAATTTTGAATTTACAACAAAAGATATGCTTTTAGGAATGCCATTTCTAGATAAGTTATACCCTCATATAATAACAAAAACACATTGGTGGTTTACTACACCTTGTGGATATAAAATAGGAGCTAAAAGAGTTAACAATAAACAAAGAAAAATAACGGAGTGGATAAAAGGAAATGAGAAAATAAATCAAAAATTGGAAAATATAAATACAAAGGAAATAAATAAACTTGAAATAATAATTTTTACGATAGATAAAATAAAAATGATAAATGAACAACTAGAATTTTTATATAGTGAAAATCCATTAGCAGGATGGGAAAAACATAAAACAAAAATAAAAATTGAGTTAATAGATGAAAATAGTATAATAACTCAAAAACCATTAAAATATAATTTTGATGATCTAAATGAATTTAAAATACATATTGATGAATTGTTAGAAAACAAATATATTCAAGAGACTAATAGTAAACATACAAGCCCAGCATTTATAGTAAATAACCACAATGAACAAAAAAGAGGTAAAAGTAGAATGATAATAGATTATAGAAACCTAAATGCCAAAACTAAAACATATAATTACCCAATACCAAACAAGATATTAAAAATACGACAAATCCAAGGATATAACTACTTTAGTAAATTTGACTGTAAATCAGGATTTTACCATCTAAAGTTAGAAGAAGAATCTAAACAGTTAACAGCATTCACAGTACCGCAAGGTTACTATGAGTGGAATGTCTTACCTTTTGGATATAAAAACGCACCAGGTAGATATCAACACTTTATGGATAATTATTTTAACCAATTAGAAAATTGTATCGTATATATAGACGATATATTGTTATACTCAAGAACACAGGAAGAACATATTAAGTTATTAGAAAAATTTATACATATAGTTAAAATTTCAGGAATAAGCTTAAGTAAGAAAAAAGCAGAAATTATGCAATCACAGATAGACTTTTTAGGAATTCAAATAGACAAAAATGGTATAAAAATGCAAATACATATAGTACAGAAAATAATTAATTTAGATGAAAATATTGATACAAAAAAGAAATTACAATCCTTTTTAGGATTAGTAAATCAAGTACGAGACTATATACCTAAATTAGCAGAATATTTAAAACCATTACACAAGAAATTAAGAAAAGATGTAGAATATCACTTTGATAATAAAGATAAGGAACATATAAAAAATATTAAAAATTTATGTAAAAAGTTACCTAAATTGTATTTTCCTGATGAAAATAAACTATTTAATTATATAGTTGAAACAGATTCAAGTGATCATAGTTATGGAGGAGTTCTAAAATATAGATATGAAAATGAAAAAATAGAACATCATTGTAGATATTATTCAGGATCATATACTGAACCACAAATTAAATGGGAAATTAATCGAAAAGAGTTATTAGCATTGTATAAATGTTTATTAGCTTTCGAACCATATATCGTTTATAATAAATTTATTGTAAGAACAGATAATACTCAAGTAAAATGGTGGATAACAAAGAAACTAGACGATTCAGTTACAACAAAAGAAATACGAAGATTGTTATTAAATATATTGAATTTTACATTTACAATTGAAGTAATTACAACTGACAAAAATATGGTTGCAGATTACCTATCAAGACAAAGGTATACAAACTGAACAAGAAAAAGATATGATGGAAGAAATACTCAAATCCATTACTACACTTTGTAATAAAGTGGACAGTATGGACAAAGAGATACAAAAGCTAAAGACTAATGAAGTTAATCTGAAGTCTAAAGCTAAAGATAGTATTCAGCAGCATGACTCTAAATATGCGGAGCTACGTCGTGAGGCAGACGGTAAACAGCCAGAGCTAGAAGGTGACGTTGAGAAACACCTAAAAACTCAAGCTATTAACGAGTTATCTATTGCAGGTATTGCAGGTACAAGTAAAAGAGTTATGGAAAAACCTATTCCAAAAAATACAAATTTAAACAGCTTATTTACAAAACCCTTTGTACCAAAAATCCAGATAATAGATACCCCTACTCCACAAACATCTACCTATGCAGCTAGTATAAATAAAGAAAAGAAAGTATACAACCATATTTCCAAAAACTATATTGAAAACATATACCAGATAATACCTTTCTGAATTCAAAACTAAGATCTACCACCACTACAGATAAAACCCAAGACTATGTAACCCAGAAATTACAAGGTTATAACAAACTTATCGCACAACCAAAAACTAATCCCAACCTAGTAAAAACATGTTATAATTATGGTTTATTAAGTACGGTTTATACATATACAGGTGAAGAGCTAAGTGGAATACCAGAAGTCCACAGATCGTTTTTAATATATAAAAAGATAACAAAAGGAAATTTATTCTTTGCTAAAATATATACAGCACCAGCTGAGATACTCTACAACGAGATAAAACCTATGATTCAGGTAGTTAAAATCGGTTTAACTCAAGATATGATAATTCCTGAAGAAATAAGCCAACAGCCAGAAATATCTAGAATTGAAATACCTAGCTTTCTTGCAAACAAAAGAATAATTGGAATATCAACGATTATTCAAGAGCTGGCAAATAATTATTTACAAGGAAAAGCTATATGGAGTTATTATTCAAGAGATCATTTAATGATATATGCAAATTCTCGCGAAGTTAGACAAGCAGATATGGACGAAGTTCAGAAATGGATATTGTCCTTATTAAAACCTGAAGATATGCCAACAACTAGAGCTATAAAGAAGGGATTTATTTCCGAAGAATTATTAATCAGATATTGCAAGTTAATTGGGCATAAATACCCAGATCATATATGTTCTAAATGCAATGAAGGAGATAAAAATATTCCCGAAGTACTATTTGAGTAAAGATATCGGAGAAGATGAAGACGGTAAAGAGATAAGAACGACAAAGAGATAAGATTCGTTGAAAAATGTAAAAGGGAAAAAGATAGTGTGTCGGCCAATATAGCTAATTCGTATTTTTCTAATATTTCTATATTAGATGTTGTTGTTGATCCATCTATGTTTTTATCACTTCTAAGTGCTGCTTTACTTTCTACTGATAAATTATTTATCCATAATTTTATTGTTCCTATTAGTGTTCTTTCTATATATCCTGGGGTCTCTTTTATTGTTATTTTATTGTCTACTAATTGTTTTCTTTCCAAAGTTTTAAATATCTATAATTTATCATTGATCTCTATATAAGTCTATATCATCAAATAAATAATCTAGCTCATTATCTTCTCTTATAATTAACTCAGACCAACCAACGGTTGTTTCTTCAATTATTTCATACAACAATAATCTATCATATATCATTCTTCTTATATCAGCATTTATATTCTAAACAATTTATTTGTAGTTCTAACTCAAATATATTTCTTTGCTGGATTAATATAGATTGTTTACATACTCCTGCAACTATGTTTGTAATTAACATATCTTTTTGAAATTTATGTTTGTATCTTAATTCATTTAATTTTTCTATTAATTCTTGTTCATATATTCTTTTATCCATTAAAAGAATATTTTCTCATTATATTCTAGACTTTCATTATCTGATTCTATGCTTAATTCTTCATTATCAGATTCAATTTCTATATCTGAAATTTCATATATACTATCATCATCGCTTAACTTCTTATCATAGCTGTTAAACTATCTTCTAATTTTGCTGTTTCTTTTTCTAGCATTAAATACATTTTATCTCCTATTTTCTTGTATCGTCTTCCTAAATTTGAAAATACTATTTTTATTGTTAATCCTTCTGGTTTTTCGAATATTTTTTCTTCTACTGCATATTCCTCTTTATTCATTTTTATTGGTTTTTAATACCTTTGTCTTGATAGGTAATCTGCAACCATATTTTTGTCAGTTGTAATTACTTCAATTGTAAATGTAAAATTCAATATATTTAATACCAATCTTCGTATTTCTTTTGTTGTAACTGAATCGTCTAGTTTCTTTGTTATCCACCATTTTACTTGAGTATTATCTGTTCTTACAATAAATTTATTATAAACGATATATGGTTCGAAAGCTAATAAACATTTCTTGTGTTCATCGCCTATAACCACAACAAAGGGATTAGATGCTAAAATACACATAGTGTCAAAACTCTAAAGGCACGACATAGGATTACAAAGAAAAGAGAAGTTTCCTAATCATCACATAGCATCTCGTCCACAATTGTGGCGCGCTTCACAACCATGAACGACACACTAGGTAACGTGGTTTAGTGAGACATTGATCCTAAGGATATTTAATCTCATGCTCTGATACAAAGTTTGTCATATCTGAAGAGCATACCCTAGATGAGACCAGCGTCGTCATCCTCCCAGAGGACTCAGACAAGCCCTTAGCATTCGCCATAACATGTGATCAGTAAAATTGCGGAAAATTTATAAATTTTACATTCTATTTGAAGTATACTTTGACTTCATACTGAAGATTCATAATGTCATACGATATTCTAAAAGCTTGTCTCACTATTTAAAACCATCTAAAGAGTACGAATCTGGACTTAGCTAATAAATAATAATTATGTCATATAGGCCTTAGTACAAAAGAATCCAACGAACATAAATGAAAATATTATATTCTTAAAATCTACTAATGTTTTAATAAGATAAAATAATGAAAAGATAGCATCCCCGAACATGAGGACCTACAGACACTTGATGAAAGTATTCCAAGCTTCTTTCATCGAACTTTTTAATCTTCAATGGTCGGACCCTACAATTGTAGTAATAAAAAGTAATGGAGCTAGTATGCCACATCTACTAAGTATGGGTATATGCACATAACATATAAGGATATGAATGAAATGGATAATTTATCATTTCTTTAGAAAACATACTAAGTCATGTGAATGTCTTCAATGCACATATCATAAAATATATAGAAGTTAAGGATTCCATCAACATAACGCATGATCATCAGAAAAGACATATTATCATTGAGTCATGTTAACATTTCGTATTCAAAAGATCATGTAAACATAACATAAAAAATACTTATTAATGATACCATCCCCAACCTACAAGTGCAATGGTCATGTGAAGCCCCATAACCCCACACAACCAAGTAGATAGGATAAGAGACCATGAGTAAAGATTTGCTTCATATAACTTGTAACATAAGCAGTCATCACTTCGTATAACAATATAACCCATTAAAATATTCATCATAATAGCCAACATCATATAAGAGTAGCATCATGTATCATAAACATATATCTTTCATGTTATCATTTTACATAAGAAAAATCTCCTAGGACTCCCCTTAGAGTAAACTTGTGCAATGTCTATGTAGAGTCCCATACCCTACCTATACTAAGCACACTCTCCAAGTCACCCTAGTCAATGTTCATTTATTTATCTTTTATTTTACATGAGGGAACATTCGCCTTAATCGACATAGACCATGATAGCTAAACATAAAATCTGGTGTCATAAAACCCCACACCGAAAGAAGGTGGTCTAGCGGCCAAAGTAGAACCTAACATGACATAGCTTTCTAGGTGGATCCACTAGGTAGTATCCGATGGTGGAAACATAGTTCAATAACTAGGAGATATATTAGAGTCCCATAGTTCCACATTACATGAAAGCCTCAATCACATGAGATTCATTGTGACCTACCTTCCAATTAGGGAAGGGACACCTGTCATATCTAGTCCATCAGTGCTTAGCTTAAGTCCCTTTCTTGAATAACATTTAAGTTTCTTTTATCATAAACTTATCATAGGTCATACGGGATTAACTCCTTGTATAAACATGATTATGAGATTTTTTTGGATTAGATGAGAATTTCCTTTAATTCCAACCCTTCGTTTGTAAGATTAACATAACATAGTAATCTTGTGTAAAGCATACAAGAGAATATCGTAACTTGTATTTATCATGTTCTTATCATGATATCACAAGTAACATGTTTATATCCTAGCATATACACATATCAACATCATACATACTTCCATAACATAGCATCATAATTTGTAGGCTAACATAAACATTGTAGAGTAATCACAACTTTTGAAGACTTTCCTCTTTCTTCCAAGATCCTTATTCAAGAACTTAGTTCAACTTACAACATTCATAACCATAACGTAGTGAAATACTCAATATCAAAATCAATAACAACTCTTCAAATCATATACAAGATCAATGCATAATGCAGGGTGAGGAAAAGGGTCATTTAAGAGTTCATTCTAGTCTTAGTTTTCATCTCAACGTTTTCATATTATCAAGTAGTGGGTATAACTCATTTGAAACCATCAAATTTATAGTAAACATGATTCACACAAAAATCTAACATTACAAGTCAAAACACTCAAAAATACATGCATAATTAACAATAGAGAACAATTGCTTTTCATCAAAAATCATAAATCTTGAGTTAGAAAGAAAATCCATTTTATAGAATAAAAACCCTAGTGTTTGAATTTCTTGAAACTTATATTTGAAAGGACCTCTTGGGGAAAGGTTACCCAAGAGTGAAAAATCCATACCTTATAGATGAAGAATCCACTAAAATTGAATGAAAATCTTGAAATCTTCGTCTTCTTCCTTAAGCTCTTCTTGTTCTTCAATGGGGTTTTGAAAAGAGAGCGTTCTTGAGAGAGATGAGATAAAACTTTTTTGAATCTGATTTGGACGTGTAAAAGTGGTCTAAAACTGACCTAATATCCATATATAGTTGTACTATGAATTTATCAAAAGACCATCCAATTAAATGGTTCTTTTTAAGAAGTTAAATTTCCAAAAATACGACTTTAACGATTCTGGGAAGTGGCTACTCGTCGCTGGGTCAAATGCCATCATTTTTCTGAAATTTAGAGTTGAGGTAGTGAGGTGCGTGTCAGCCTCGCGTGGAGAGGCTGACTCTCAAGTCTTGACGAAAAACCCTGTTTGACAGCCTCGCGTTGCACACTTAATGCTCCAATCAATTTCGCGCAGGCTGCTTTAGCAGCCTGCCTACCCACGTTGGGGTCCTCCCCAAGGACCCTTCATGTGGTCCTTGGGTTGTCATTACCGTGCGTTGGGACCCTTTGTACTACATACTACCTATAAAAGGTCTCTTTACAAGTTTTGGACTTCATTTGACACTTGAAAACCTTTACCAAACATAGGGACGTCTACTAGGTCAAATTAGCTAGTTTCCGGACGTCAAGGCCTTTCTTTGTCGTTTTCACTCTAACCTTTTCTAAATGAACTTATTAGATTAATATACGTCTGGATCATTTTAAACTTTATTTAATAGATTAATCTCTAGTCTAAGTCATGGCATTTTCGGAGTGTTACACCAACTTAACATAAACGAATCCTACATTCATACACTGTATGATTGAGATTACAGTGAATACCACTCATTAACAATCAACAAGAAGTAGAGACTAAGTCCTTCAAGCATTAATCCATATTGGAACAACAACTTATAATTCACCATTACATTACAATTTAGGCACTAGATATAAGCATCTTAACATAATTGAATCACAATTCGATATATATAAGATCAAGATCACAAAGCTATACATAGGCTAAATAGAGTTTGAGAGAGATCATGGGTTCAACACGGAACTGGATTAAAAATCACATTCAAATCAGTAGCTAATCAGCAATTCATTAATATTATGCTTTTGAAATCAATTTGAGAAAGAACCCATGGCTAGATTGAAGAAGAAGAGATTTCATCATATTTTCTATTTAAAAACTTTGAGATTTAATCTCTAGATGGAAGGTTAACTAGAGATGAAGGATCACCATAACTTAATGTAGAATAAGAACTCTAAAACATGGTGAAGAACCCATAGAATCAAATCTCCAAGTTGTTCTTGAGCTTCACCTTCAATGGAGGTTTCCTAAAAAAAAAACCTCTCTATAAACCTCAATTAGTGATAAAGCTCAAGAATAGCCATGGTGATGGATTCTCAAGATCTCTTCTTCAAGTTTTTGTGGATTCTTCATGTAATAAGGTATGGTAATCCTTCATATTTAGATATCTATTAATCTAGAGAGTTTCTTCAAAGGTTTTCAAAGAGAATTCATGATAAAACTCCCTATCTTTCAATCTAGCCATGGGTTCCTTACAAAATGATTTCAATAGCACGCTTATGATGAATTATTGATTAGCTACTGTTTATAATGATGTTTTAAATCCTATTCCATGATGAAATCCTGTTCCTCCCAATATCTCAATTTAGCTTATATTGTGGTTATTGTGATCTTGATATTAGGATGGTTGTAGTGTGATTCAATTTTGTAAAATTGATTATGTCTACTGTCTTCATTTAAATTGATGGTGAATTATGGGTAATTGATCAATGAGTATCAAGGTTTGGATATTTGGTAAGTCGACCTATACTCCTCCACCTTCTATAGAATTGAGGATGTAGTGTACATAATGTGATCTTGATTCTAGGATGGTTGAAGCATGATTTGATTTACGTTATTGTACTTTTAGATAATGCATTATATATGATATATGGATGAATTATGAGTGTTGATCAATGATGATCAAAGCTTGGAGAAATTGTAAGTTGGTCCTATTTCCTCTACTTCTCTATAGAATTTCTAGTTGAATTGGCCTTGAAGGTAATTGTGTGGTATGGTCCACTTATGGTGGCAGTGTTTACTTTCTTGTAAATCCTTATATGTTTTTATCATGGCCTTGAAGGCAAGTTTGTGAACTATGAGTGTGGTTATGATGATCACAATATGGAGTAGCATGCCTAGTCTTTTACTTTAGTATCATGTTCTAGGTATTGATGATGTCCACTCTAATTTAATGAAGTTGTTAGGGTTAGGTTTAGGTGCTGCTATTGATGAAGTAATAATGGTGATTTACCTTTGAATATGTACCCTATATGAATGTGTGGAATTAGCCAATGTTAGGAGTGTTAAATACAAATGTTTAAGATGTCTTTCCTCCTACCCTAGTATGAGGTGTGTGGTCTATGCTTGAATGTGCATTGTGGTTTTTAAAGGGTGGATGCATCAATGTGATGTGATAGACATTATGTGATCATGTTTACCAATGTACACACACTCACACCTCATGAATGCTTATAAGTAGTATAGGTTCATAGTGTCTAATGAAATGATAATTCTCATATTCACTTATGTCTACTACTATGTATGTAATGTATATGTCCATGAAGTATGATATGTATATTAACTAAGAATACTTGATAGGTGTACTAGTGCAGGCAAGGTATGGGACCTTTACAAAGCATTGGACATGTCTACCTTGATAGAATAGTTCCTAGGGTGATTACTCTATGTACATGAACATAAATGCATGATTAAGCTATGAACATGAAAGTATGTGCTATGATGTCAAGTGTATGATATGATGAAGTATTAATATGTATAGTGTCTAAATATGTTTATATGAAAGGATTGATAATATAGTTACACCTTTACACTTATTCATAAATGAAGTGAATTATGAACATGTGTTGTCCAAGGGTATTTATGTGAAAGGTCTTCTCACATACATGTTGTCACATCCGGGGAGCACACCCTAGAATTAGCATGGCGTACTTGACCTCTTGGAGGTCTTATACAATCCCATAGTTATCATTCATCGCATTGACATAGTAAATTTAGCGGAAAATTTAAAACTTTTCATAGCACATCATATGCTAGAAACTTCATCTCATAAATAGATAAAACATATTTCAAAATACATATTTAGACCTTAAGTATCTTTGCCATCTTAGACTCAACATCATAAGAGTACATTAGGGACACGGCCCTTACAACATAATACATAACTATACAATATTAAACAATTTACAGTAAAGACATAAGTAGGAGATCCTTGAAATTTAAGGATTCCTTTCATTGAGCTTGTGAATCATCTAGAAATCTCTTCACCATTCAAGACATCCTTTAAGCATCCATAACCTACACTTTGTGTAAAAAGTAGAGAAGAATGGGATTAGCACAAGAATGTACTTAGTATGGAAACCATGCAAAAACATGCATTTAAAAGGGACATTTTCTTGAAAATCATACTTCACGCTTTTTTGAGTAGATAATCATAAAACTCTTATACAACATCATTTATATCATTCACATACTTTATAGAAACATAATCAAAGGACAAACATCATAGAAAATCACATATAGAATTTAAGTCCCATTTGAGGTCACTTTACAGTAAGCTCCTATCCCTTAACAGTGAACCCTTTTTCTTTTAACTCATCAACTCCCCAAGTAACCCTCTAGTGATACTTGGTGCAATGCATCACCTTAAGGCCACAAAGGAAGCATATATGCACGTACACAAGCCAACTTATCATCTTATAAGTATAGCATATTACAAGACACATTCAAGTCAAGACCATAAGGCATCACAGTGAACTATATTCCTTTACACTTATTTTACTTCTTTTTCATATTCATCATTATAAGACCTTGTTCATGACCCCAATCTTAGCCTACTAGTGCAATGTACATGTGAAGCTCCATAACTCCACACATACTTAGTAAACTCTTCATGAGACCACAAACCTTAACATACCATTCATACATCCTCATAACAAGTAAAGACAACTTTATTCATGTCAATACAAGACCTTCATCAAATAGTCATTTAGAATAATATAGTGCACATAACGACAAATCATATTATATAGATTCATACTATGCACATCTTCATAACAAGTAGACAACTTCTACAATATCATGCATAAAGATATAAGCATAATCATATACATTAGGTAACCTTCCTAAGGCTTCCTAATGAGCTACTTGTTCAATATCTAGATGGGTTTATTACTTCCACCTATACTAAGTAACCTTCATTAAGTCATCCTAGTAAGGACCCTATTCCATTACTTCCATTGTCCATTTTACTTAAGGAAACTATAGCTTTAACCGACACTAAGACCATGGGTGCTAAACATGGAATTTGGTGTTGTAGAGCCTTACACCATTGGAAAATGTTCCTACCTAGCCAAGGTAGAAAATTAACATACATCCTAGCATCCTAAGTGAATTCACTTTTCTGGATCCTATGTGGCAAGCATAGTTTATGGAACTAAGAGATAAGAACTAAGAGATAGGTAGTTCCATTTTACTTGAGAAAACATGGGTGATCCCTTCCTCAAGGGAAGTCAACACCTCATGTGGGTCCATAGGTAAATATTCCTCAAAGGGAAGTCAACACTCTATAAGGGACAAATGGTGAATCTTTCCTCAAGGTAAAGTCAACACCTCTCAATGTCAAGTTCACTCGGTGCTAAGCTAAGTTCCCTTTATTGAAAAGCCTTTAATTACATTTTCATAAAACATAGGCTTAAGGTATTCATTTCTCATATGCTTATAGAATATCCAAGCACCTATGTAGTTATAGAGTATTCTTTGTCACCCCTATCAAGGCCCCTCTCACTTACTAGATCATCATCCATGTGTGTGTGTACATACATGTGAGCAAACCTTTCACATAACACATAGATACCACACATGTTCATACATCAAAGCATAAGTCTATAGGTATAACTATATGACCAATCCTTTCATATAAAACCAAAAAAGACTCTATGCACATTCATACTTCATCATATCATATAAGCTTAATATCTATAGTAATAGAAACTAGTGATTATGAGAACTACCTCTCATTTAGAAACCATGAACCTTTACTACTTTCAAGCATGCATGAAGTGTGAGTGTGTATGCACATCGGTAAACATGATCACATAATGTCTATCAACAATATATTGAGGCAGCCACCTTCTTAGACCACAATACCCTTTCAAGCATAGACCACACAACACGCAATAGCATAGGAGGAAAGTTAACTTCATAGAACGGCTTAAGACTCCTAACATTAGCTATTAACACAATCACATAGGGGTACATGGGTAGGGGTCATCAACCATTAGCACCTAAAACATGGAAGCATCTACACATGACATTACATAACCCTTTATATGCTCATAAAAATAGTTACATAACCTAGATTCACAACTCAAATAGAGACTAGGCACAAGTTACACATAAAGTGATCATCGTAATCACTTATTCATATATTCATCAATTTGCCTTCAAGGTCATGGTCAACACATATATAATGACATAATGTAAACACCGCCACCATAAGTGGACCATACCACACAATGCCATACAAGGCTTCATCAACAATACTATAAAGAAATAGAGAAGTAGAAGAGTAGAGGAATTTTTACCAATCCTTTAGCCTTTGGTCATCATTGACCATTACTACTCTTTCATCAATAAATCAAGTATGGGGCAGTAGCTAGAGTACCATAATCATACAAGAAACCATGTATAATTCGCTACAAGATCATATTACAATCTAATACAATATATCACATATATACTAGAAAGTATAAGAGCATAGATCTTTAAACCATTTCACTTGCATTGATCATCTATTATATTTTTTTAATAGCATAAGTCTAGGGAAGTAGCTTGAAGAAATCATAGCTTAAACGAGATCCTACTACAATTGTCAATAAACTATAGATCACTATAAATATGCTTCATATTAGGAATTCATGGAAGGTAAGATTACTTAGGTTAATCCTATTCAAACCATCATGAATTGATCCACATTGTATATATTACACATAATTCATAACAAATTACATCATAGGCAGTATCTAACCATTATTTTAACATAATTGAATCTCACAATAAGCATGCTAGAATCATCAATCTATAAGCTAAATCATGTAGGTCAATCTTACCAAATTTCCTTTGATTCAATCACTAAGGATTCATACCCACAATATTTTCATAATATCCAATTAGGACTATAGCTACAATGACCTATACACAATCGAAATATCACAACAAACATCATGAATCCTAACTTATAGTGAACACATAGAACATAGGCTAGTTTTGTTCAATTCTTCATCTATAGATCCACATGGATCCTTCACCATCAATTCGTAGTCAATTCATGTAAATAACAGTATTTATAAACAATTCAACGTAAGAAAATTACAATTCAATCAAGAACAAACCGCGATCACATTGCCCATGCAAGGCTAAATCATTTTTTGTGAAAGAGCATGGGTTCATCATGCAATTGGATTGAAAACCATGTCCAATTCAGTAGATAATCATCAATACATTTATATTATGCCTTTGAAATCAATTTAAGAAAGAACCCATGGCAGATTTAAGAAGAAAGTGTTTAATCATATTTTTCTCTTTGAAATCTCTGAGCTTCACCATCAATGGAGGTTTTTAGGGAGGATATTTTTGAGGGAAAGGTTTCTTACGTGTGTATGGGATTGGAAACGGGAGGATCACGTTTTAGATGACTTATACACACCCAAAAGTATCTAAATAAACCTATTATAGTAAGGTTAGGAAGTGGGGTAAATTTCCCTTTCACCCCTTCAATAAAACAGAAGCAGGCACCAGTTTACAGGCCACCATCGACGGAGCAATCGACTGGCCGTAGGTCAATCTACTGCCGTCCTTTGGCTTCCGTCGATTGGTACTTGGCCAAATTTTTGGTTGAGACCATCACAAACTAAGTACCAATAGATGATAACTCACCTACGGCCCGTTGGTTGACCAACTGGCCGTCGTTTGGTCCGTCGATTGACACTGCGAAGGCAGTGTCTCGGCCAGCCTTGGGTCCTTCTTGTGGGCTATTCTGCGGGGACCTTTTGGAGTTGTACCTTGACATTTCCCACGTAAATACAAACCTTAACAAGTTCTAGACCTTTTCACATAAGTTTCACCCAAAACAAACACCTGCAACTCGTCCAAACAAGCATGGCCCCATCGAGACACACATTTGTTTGTCTCTAGGCTATCTTTCGAACATCTTGGACGTTCCTTGATGTTTGACCTCCAAACTTCACAAAACTTCATATAATACCATTTGACATCATTATAAACCATTTTAAGACTTCAAAAGCTCCTGACATACAAATATAAGCATGCATTGACACATGAGGCACATCGGTGACTAATCGTCGAACGTTTTGGTCGACCCTTGACGTTTGACTTCCAAATCACCTCAAACATTATACACTGCCTATAAACTATATTATAAGTCATTTTAGGATATTATAACCTTAATAAACCATGTTAGTCTCTAGAACCCCAAACTCATTTTGGGGGTCTTACAATTTTCCCCACTTGGGAACATTCGTCCTCGAATGAAACATAGAACACTTTAATCACAACAAGGAATTCAATGCATCAGAGAGCAGTTCATCTTAATCATATAATCATCACATAGAAGTTAATGCACAAAAATTACAAGGAATATAACTTCAAATCATTTTGGCACTCAATGCACACAAGCAAGCCAAATATTCATTCACTCACTCTTTAATGCATCAAAAACAAAGGCTATTATCATGCTTATAGGAGGTAAAGACTTCTCCAAATAACAACATGGTCATTACACTTCAATTCATTAAGAGATTATCTCGCAAGTCCACACATAGGCAGATTACAACATATACTCAAAAGCTATTTAAGCACTCATACTTCAATGCACATAGACTTGAGTAAGATAGGTTGACAATTGATTCTTATAAGTTAGACCTAGTGCTATGAGGGTCATACTCAACCATACCATGATTAGTTGTGTCCATGGAGGAATGTCCATATCCTCAACACACTTACATGTATCATGAGCTCACACCCAAACAAATGCACAAAGGCCATCTTTACGGTAATATGAGAAATTATCACTTTCAAACCAAGACATGATCATGTTTTCTTCCTAGTGAAGTCCAAATGGTAAATCACACCAAGCACATCACAACAAATAGGAAGTTATTTCACAAAATTTCAAATTCTAACATAGTACTCACCTTCACAGTAAGAAATATAACGTAAATCTTAGGCACACATGTTAACACCTAGCTAAACATGCTTTCACTTTTCAAGAGTGAGCCTACAATCATGATTTCCAAACCATACAAGTCACATAGTTTTCAAGAGACTCAACATATTTCATGTTAAAGAGACTCAACTTTTATTACAAGGCTAAACATTAAACCTCACAAGTGACAAAAACCATGTTTCTTACTTTACCTGATAAAGTCAAATTCACAATTAGCATGCTAAGATGCACAACACACATGAGAAAGCATGGATATTATCAAATTTCCCTTTCATGCACCTTGGAATCTTAAAAGTATCCTTAAGGTAATTTCAATCAATACATACCAAACATATAAAGTTCATGCAATTCATGCTTATGCAAGACTATATTCATGAACAAGCTTACTAAGAATTCATTAGCTTCAAGTTCAAGCAAAATAGAAGGATAAGGTAGAAGATATCTACAATCTTACTATTCCATCACATCCCCCACTTAGGGTAAACCCAATTAAGAGCAACTTAACCCAACCTTAAGAGTATCTTAACTTAACGACATTCATTTTTTTCAACACTTACAAGTGATTTCCATTTAGAAAGAATTTACAGTAAATAAAGCAAGGTATTCTAAACTTCATTTCTTAGGCAATTTATTCCCAATCATCATGTTAGGTCATACCATTCAACCACATAAGGTATTCATACCATACAATAGACACCAAGGTCATACAACATTAGGGGAAAACAACAAGGAGACTTATCCATAAAGTTTCTTCTTTTCCCTAGAACATTGTAGTAAGGTAGATTCTAGGTCACTAAAACCCACTTCATCACTCTACCAAATCATGCGTACTACCTTTACCCCTAGGATCAAGTACATACAAAGGACTCCAATCCATATTAGGTTATCATGAATGTTCACACATCCCATCTAAGGCAACATTTGAAACATCACGTATATTTTCAAAGGGAAATGATGAACACCTTTAAATACATATTCTTATGGTAGCATGCTTCCATAGGTAGTCACTAAGAATTTCAAGTTCAATTCATAGTATTAGGCTACCATCATGTAAAAACCATATAGGAGCACATCATTCGAAAAGGACTCATGTAAACTACATTGACTTCTAACATACTTTAACCATATCATGACACACATTCTACATCATAACATGTTATTTCACACAAGTCTCATACATAGACATAAATGGCATCACATCATCAAAACATGTCAAGATTCACCTTCACACATACTCATTCAACCATAAAACCAAATTAGTATTAACTCACCTTTTCTCCCTCAAGCATAGAGATACAATCTCATCCAAGCAATCACATCTAAAAGACCATCGGACAAGAAAACATAAGAGAGAGATCTTATAGAGTTAAGTTCTATGGCACGATATGAGAATGATGAAGAAGGGAAACTCTATCTTCTTATAGCCTCCCGTACTATTTGATGTGTCGCGACTCACCATCAATGCTACGAGACTCTACTAGACGTGGCAATATGAGACTCTTAGAACCTAAAATCACTTTATAAACCTCATGCTCAGATACCACATTTTGTCACATCCGGGGAGCACACCCAAGAAGTAACATGGCGTACTTGACCTCTCGGAGGTTCTATACAAGCCCATAGTTATCATTTATCGCATTGACATAGTAAATTTAGCAGAAAATTTAAAAATTTCATAGCACATCATATGCTAGAAACTTTATCTCATATATAGATAAAACATATTTCAAAATACATATTTAGACCTTAAGTCTCTTTGCCATCTTAGACTCAACATCATAAGAGTACATTAGGGACACGTCCCTTACAACATAATACATAACTATACAATATTAAATAATTTACAGTAAAGACATAAGTAGGAGATCCTTGAACTTTAAGGATTCCTTTCATTGAGCTTGGGAATCATCTAGCAAGCTCTTCACCATTCAAGACATCCTTTAAGAATCCATAACCTACACTTTGTGTAAAAAGTAGAGAAGAATGGGATTAGCACAAGAATGTACTAAGTATGGAAACCATGCAAAAACATGCATTTTAAAGGGACATTTTCTTGAAAATCATACTTCATGCAATTTTGAGTAGATCATAATAAAACTCTTATACAGCAACATTTATATCATTCACATACTTCATAGAAACATAATCAAAGGACAAATATCATAGAAAATCACATATAGAATTTAAGTCTCATTTGAGGTCACTTTACTGTAAGCTCCTATCCCTTAACAGTGAACCCTTTTTCTTTTAACTCATCCACTCCCGAAGTAACCCTCTAGTGATACTTGGTGAAATGAATCACCTTAAGGACACAAAGGAAGAATATATGCACTTACACAAGCCAACACATATCATCATATAAGTATAGCCCATTACAAGACACACTCAAGTCAAGACTATAAGGCATTACAGTGAACTATATCCCTTTACACTTATTTTACTTCTTTTACATATTCATCATTATAAGACCTTTTTCATGACCCCAATCTTAGCCTACTAGTGCAATGTACATGTGAAGCCCCATAAATCCACACATACTTAGTAAACTCTTCATGAGACCACAAACCTTAACATACCATTCATACATCCTCATAACAAGTAAAGACAACTTTATTCATGTCAAACAATACCTTCATCATATACTCATTTAGACCAATATAGTGCACATAAGGATAGATCATATCATATAGATTCATACTATGCACATCTTCATAACAAGTAGACAACTTACTACAATATAATGCATAAAGACATAAGCATAATCATATACAATAGGTCACCTTCCTAAGACTTCCTAAGGAGATACTTGTGCAATATGTAGATGGGTTCATTACTTCCACCTATACTAAGTAACCTTCCTTAAGTCATCCTAGTTAGGATCCTATTCCATTACTTCCATTGTCCATTTTACTTTAGGAAAACTATAGCCTTAACCGACACTAAGACCATGTGTGCTAAACATGGAATTTGGTGTTGTACAACCTTACACCAATGGAAGGTGTTCCTACCTAGAATAGGTAGAACATTAACATACATCCTAGCATACTAAGTGAATTCACTTTGCTAGATCCTGTGTGGCAAGCATAGTTAATTGAACTAAGAGATAGGTAGTTCCTTCTACATGTCATTGGACAATTGGAGACTCAACTCATGAGAAAACATTGGTGATCCCTTCCTCAAGGGAAGTCAACACCTCATGTGGGTCCATAGGTGAATATTCCTCAAAGGGAAGTCAACACTCTATAAGGGACAAATGGTGAATATTTCCTCAAGGGAAAGTCAACACCTTTCAATGTCAAGTTCACTCGGTGCTAAGCTAAGTTCCCTTCATTGAAAAGCCTTTAATTACATTTTCATAAAACATAGGCTTAAGGTATTCATTTCTCATATGCTAATAGAATATTCAAGCACCTATCTAGTTATAGAGTATCCTTGGGCACCCCTATCAAGGCCCCTCTCACTTACTAGATCATCATCCATGTGTGTGTGTACATACATGTGAGCAAACCTTTCATATAACACATAGATACCACACATGTTCATACATCAAAGCATAAGTCTATAGGTATAACTATATGAGGAATCCTTTCATATAAACCCACAAAGACTGTATGCACATTCATACTTCATCATATCATATAAGCTTAATATTCATAATAGTAGAAACTAGTGATTATGAGAACTACCTTTCATTTAGACACCATGAACCTTTACTACTTTCAAGCATGCATGAAGTGTGAGTGTGTATGTACATTTTTCAACATGATCACATAATGGCTATCAATAACATATTGAGTTAGCCACCTTCTTAGACCACAATACCCTTTCAAGCATAGACCACACAACATACAATAGCATAGGAGGCAAGTTAACTTCATAGAACACTTTAAGACTCCTAACATTAGCTATTCACACATTCACATAGGGGTACATGGGTAGGGGTCATCAACCATTAACACCTAAAACATTGCAGCACCTATACATGATATTACATAACCCTTTATATGCTCATAACAATAGTAACATAATCTAGATTCACAAGTCAAATAGAGACTAGGCACAAGTTACACATAAACTGACCATCATAATCACTTATTCATATATTCATCAATTTGCCTTCAAGGCCATGGTCAACACATATATAATGAAATAATGTAAACACCGCCACCGTAAGTGGACCATACCACACAATGGCATACAAGGCTTCATCAATACTACTATAAAGAAGTAGAGAAGTAGAAGAGTAGAGGAGTTCTTACCAATCCTTTAGCCTTTGGTCATCATTGACCATTACTACTCTTTCATCAATAAATCAAGTATAGGGCAGTAGATAGAGTGCCATAATCATACAAGAAACCATGTACAATTCGCTACAAGATCATATTACAATCTAATACAATACATCACATATATACTAGAAAGTATAAGAGCATAGATCTTTAACCCAATTCACTTGAATTGATGATCTATTATATTTCATTAATAGCATAAGTCGAGGGAAGTAGCTTGAAGAAATCATAGCTTAAACGAGATCCTACTACAATTGCCAATAAACTATAGATCACTGTAAACATGCTTCATATTAGGAATTCATGGAAGGTAAGTTTACTTAGGTTAATCCTATTCAAACTATAATGAATTGATCCACATTGTATCTATTACACATAATTCTTAACCACATTATGTTATAGGCAGTATCTAACCATTATTTTAAAATAATTGAATCTCACAATAAGCATGCTAGAATCATCAATCTATAATCGAAAGCATGTAGGTCAATCTTACCAAATTTCCTTTAATTCGATCACTAAGGATTAATACCCACAATATTTTCATAATATCCAATTAGTACAGTAGCTAAAATGACCTATACACAATCGAAATCTCACAACAAACATCATGAATCCTAACTTACATTGAACACATAGAACATAGGCTAGTTTTGTTCAATTCTTCATCTATGGATCCACATGTATCCTTCACCATCAATTCATAATCATTTAATGTAAATAACAGTAATTATATACAATCCAACGTAAGAAAATCACAATTCAATCAAGAACAAACCGCGATCACATTTCCCATGCAAGGCTAAATGGTTTTTTGTGAAAGAGCATGGGTTCATCATGCAATTTGATTGAAAACCACGTCAAAATCGGTATATAATCATAAATACATTTATATTATGCCTTTGAAATAAATTTAAAAAAGAACCCATGGCAGATTGAAGAAGAAAGTGTTTAATCATATTTTTCTCTTTGAAATCTTTGAGATTAACTCTCTAGATGGAAGGATAACCAGAGATGAAGATCACCATACCTTCTTATTCATGAAAACCTCTAAAAGTTGATGATTCACCCATGGAAATCCGAGCTCCAAGCGGTTCTTGAGCTTCACCAACAATGGTAGTTTTTAGGGAGGATATTTAGGAGGGAAAGGTTTCTTACGTGTGTATGGGATTGGGAATGGGAGGTTTACCTTGTAGATGACTTATATACACCCATAAGTAGCTAAATAAACCTATTAGAGTCAGGTTAGGATGTGGGGTGAATTTCCCATTCACCCATTAAATAATATAGACGCAGGCACCAGCTTACAGGCCACCATCGACGGAACAATCGACTGGCCGTAGGTCAATCTACTGGCCGTCCTTTGGCTTCCTTCGATTGGTCCTTGGCCAAATTTTGGATTGAGACCTGACCAAGATAATTACCATTCGAATATACCTCACCTATGGGCCGTTGGTTGACCAACTGGCCATCGTTTGGTCCGTCGATTGACACTGCCAAGGAAGTGTCTCAGCCAGCCTAGGGTCCTTCTTGTGGGCCCTTTTGTGGGGATCTTTTGAAGTTGTACGTGGACGTTTTGCATGTAAATACAACCCTTAACAAGTTTTAGACATTCCACATAAGTTTCACCCGAAACAAACACCTGCAACTCGTTCAAACAAGCAAGGCCCCATCGATACACGTACATGCATGTCTCTAGGCTATCTTTCGAACGTCTTGGACGTTCTTGGACGTTTGATCTCCAAACTTCACAAAACTTCATATACTACCATTTTACATCATTATAACCATTTTAAGACTTCATAAGCTCATGACATACAAATATAAGCATGCATAGACACATGAGGCACATAGGTGACTAGTCGTTGAACGTTTTGGTCGACCCTTGACGTTTGACTTCCAAATCACCTCAAACTTTATACACTGCCTCTAAACCATATTATAATTCATTTTAATTTCTTATAACCTTAAGACAACCATTTTAGGATCTAGAAACCTTAACTCATTTTGGGGGTCTTACACATGTACACATACACACACATTAAAGCATGTCTATGATTCTTGTATGATGATCTAGTAAATAGAGGGTATCTTGAAAGGTGTTCTTAATTGTATCCTAAACTTGATGGTGCTTTAATATGTTATGTCCATGTGAAAGGTTTTCTCACATTATTTAGGTTGATGAAAGGACTTCGTTAGCTATAACTTATGCGCTAAGCTTAAGAGGGGTTGATTCTCCTACAACCTATGTTTTATAAAGTAATGTTGATAAAGTTTTTTAAATAAAGGGAACTTAGCATAGCACCGAGTTAACTTGATGATAGGGGGTGTCTCTTCCCAATGTGGGAAGGTAGGTTCACCAAAGTCCTCACGAGGTGGAATACTACAATGCCTCAATAGGCATAAAGAGGGTTTTCATATATGCCTCAAAGTTCCATAAACTATGTTGCCCCATAAAATATAGAAAGTGATATCACCTAATATGCTAGCATGGTGTTAATGTTCTACCTTGGCTGGCAAAGTAGAGCACCTCCTTTTGGTGTGAGGTTCTACAACACCAGATTCCATGTTTAACACCCGTGGTCTTAGTGTCGTTTAGGGCTATTTTTTCCCTAATGTAAAATGGTGTTAATGTAAGGAACCCTAACTAGGATAACCTAAGGGATGTTGCTTAGGATAGGTGAGAGTAATGAACTTACCTATGCAATGCACACGTAGCTATTTAAGGACGTCCTATATAGGTGTTCCATATGTATTTGATTATGTTTATGTTCCTTAGGCATGACATTGTGGTATGGTCTACTTGTTATGGTAATATGCATGGTATGAGTCCTATCGAGTCTATATAATGAGGTCTTACCGTATATGCATAGTGTTGTCTCATTGACTATAGAAGTGAAGGTTCTACCTAATGTGTATGAAGCTGTATTTACTTGTCATATTGGTATGTAAATAAAGTGATAAGGTCTTATGATGTTTTATGTGAAGCGAAGATAATGTATGTTAACGTTAACTATTTCTTTACTATGATGATGTTGGAAGTCTTGACTTATATGTGGTCTTGTAATGAGTTCTTCTACTTGGTCCATAAAGTATGTTGGGTAAAATCTGAAGTATATGTCTTATTATACGAAATAGTTCTATGAATATATGTGGTGGGTTAATGAAGGTTGTATGTATGATCACCTTGTGGCCTTAAGCTGATGTTTGAGTGTGGATAGTGGAATAGGAAATTATTCATACATTGCAACAAGTAGCACTAGAGGGTAACTTGGGAAGTTAAGAAATTGAAGTAAATGGCGATTACTTTGAAGAAAATGTAAATGTTCCTTAAATGAAATATATGGCTTTATGTGATGTTATTACCATTGTACATGTCTATATGATGTATATGATTTGTAAGATTATTATTGTATCAAGTTATATGAAGTTTCAAAAAAGGCATGATGCATGGTTTCAAAGTAAAATGTCCTCTCTAAATGCATGTTTTGGCATGGTTGCCATACTTAGTGCATTCTCGTACTAACACCATTCTTCTTCACCTTATTACACAAAGTATAGGTTATGTATGCTTAAAGGATGTCTCTAAGGTGAAGAGCTTGATATGTGTTTGCCAATCTCAAGGAAATGAATCCTTAAGTTCAAGGATTTCCTATGTCATATTTTATTCAAGTCATGTAATAGCATAGTTATTGTTTTATGTTGTAAGGGACGTGTCCCTAATATACTCTAAAGATGTTGAGTCTATATGACAAAGAGAAATAGAGTCTAACTATTAATTATGATATTTTTTTTATATATAATGAAAGTGATGTTCTAGCATATTATGTGCTATGAATGTTTAAATTTTTCGCTAAATTTACCTATGATAATGCGATGAATCATAACAATGGGCTTTTATAAGACCTCTTAGAGGTGAAGTATGCCATGTTACTTCTAGGGGGTGCTTCCCGGTCATGAAAATGTGGTATTAGAGCATCTAGTAATAAAAGTTGTTTAGGGTCCAAAGTCACATATTGTCGCATCTAGTAGAGTCTCGTTAATCGGTGGTGAGTCGCGACACATCTATGAGTGAGATGCTATAGGATGATACTGTTTCCCTTCTTCATCATTCTCATGTTGTGACATAGGATTTAACTCTATATGATCTCTCTCTTATGTTTTCTGGACCTGTAGTCTTTTAGATGTGATGGATTGGATAAGATTGTATGTCTATGATTGAGGGAGAAAAGGTGAGTTTTGATGCTTATCTTTGTTTTATGGTTTGATGAGTATTTGTGAAGGTGAACTTTGATATATGTCGATGTGATGCCATTTATGTCTATATAAGTGATTTATGAGAAATAAGGTGTTATGTGAGGATGTATGTAATTGTATAGTTATAACTTGTTAAAAAGTTGTTATGGTTAAAATGAGTTTTCTTTTTGGATGATAAGTTTCTATATTGTTTTGTATGATGATAGTCTAATGATATGGTTTAGACTTGAAATGCTTTGAAGAAGTGTGGTAAATAGCTAAAGATGCATGTTGCCTTTATTTATGTGAAAGGGTTTAAATGTTGCCCTTTTTTGTGGCTCTTCATAGTGCCTTGTACGGATTGGAGTATTTTGTATAGGCTTGGTCCTAGAAGTGAAGGTAGTGCGCTTACCTTGTAAGGCGATTATGGAGTATGCTAATAATAGGAGAACCCATATGATTAGTTGATTAATCCTCATATGAACCTATTCTAAGAGTGGAGAGAGGGGGATAAAAAAGTTTTGTTCCATAGGTTGAAATTATGTTTTGCCTAAGGTTGACCTAGAAGTGACCTTGCTTAGTGTGGAAAGAAAAGAAAGAGGCCTTTATGTCCAAGTCTCTTCTAAGTTTCCCCAAGGTTTTCATGACTTTGGTCTTCATGGTTAAGTTGAGACCTTATGGGGTTGGGTAGTGTGACCTAACTTGAATGTTATGGATTTCCTTTAGGTATTGAGCTTTGAGGAATGATGATGATTGAGGTACTACCCCTTGATGATTGAGTTAGTAGACTCTTTGATATGAGATTATGAGTGGAAATCCTCAATGAATGTTAAAACTTCTTATGTGAAGAGTATATTGGTTGGTCCTGACTTGCCTTGACCTTGGTGTTTAAGGGCATGATGTGATTAGGCTTGCTTCAAGTGGGGTATAGTGTTCATAGATGGTATGATTTTAAGTGCCCTTTATGTTCCTATGTTGAGTTCCTAACTTCTTTATGTTGAGAACCACTTTTAGGTGGTGATGATGAAGGGTTTGCTTAAGCTTATATCCCAAGAGTCGTGTGATGTGCTTAGTGATTAAGGTTGGTGAGCTAAGGTTCTCATCATACGGAGTTAAGTTGCTCTTAAATGGGTTTACCCTATGTGGTAGATATCCCTATCTTGTCCTTCTATTCTTACTCAAGCTTTAAACCAAAGAGTTCCTAGAATCTTGTTCATGATAGGAGTCTTGAATAAAAGCATGAGTTACATGTTCTACATATGCTATGTATGTCTTAATTGACATATGTTAAGCATGTTTTGAAGATTCTAAATTGCATGAAAAAGGATTTTTATCAAATTCATTTTTTTTCATGTTGATTGTACATCTTGATATGTTAGTTGTGCATTTAACTTTAATATATGGTGTTTTAAGACATCAATGAAAACTTGATTCTCCTTAAAATTACAAATGGTTCTTGAAAAGTATGTGTCTTTTATGGTTTGGAAAGTATGATTGTAGGCTCACTCTTGAGAAGTGAATGTATGACTAGCCAATGTCTTTGTGTGTGCCTATAAATTGTAAATTTCCCATAATGATGTATGTTTATGAAAGCTAGTGTTATGAAATTGAAACATTGTGAAATGACTTCCTATTGTTGTGATGTGTGTGGTGTGATTTGCCATTTAGACTTCAGTAGGAAGGATGTATGAGCATGCTTTTGTTAAAAGTTGAGAAATTCTCATTTAAGTGTGTTCACCTTTGTGCATTGCGTGTGTATGAACTCATGAAGACATGTAAGTCAGTTGAGGAGAAGGACATTCCTCCCTATATATAACTAAGCATGGTAAGGTTGAGTATGGCCTTCATGGCATTATGTCTAAATGATAAGGATCCTCATTGATCTACTTGACTCAAGTCTATATACATTGAAGTATGAGTGTTTATTTTCTTCTTGAGTGATGTTGAACTTGCCTAAGTGTGACTTATAGGTTGTTGTATACTTAGCCCTAATGAAACGAAAGAGAAAGATCATGTTATTATTAGGAGAAGTATGTTCCTCATGTGAACATGATAAGAGCCTATGTGTTTGATGCATTAAAGAGTGAGTTAATAAAGGTTTTTGCTTGCTTGTGTTCCATTGAGTGCTATATGGTATGAAAGTTTGTGTTTCTTGTAAGTTTGGTGCATTGACTTCTATGTGATGAGGTGTTGAATGTTCTGAGCTACTCTATGAGTCATTGAAGTCCTTGATGTGTTTGAAATGTTCTAAGTGTCATTCGAGGACGAATGTTCCCAATTTGGGGATATTGTAAGGTCCCTCAAATTAATTAAGGTTACTAGAGCGTCATATGTGCCTAAAATTCTAATAATGTGTTAATAAGTGTTTTACAGTATGCATACTTTATTTGAAGTGATTTCGAGGTCAAATGTCCAAGAACGTCTGATGAAGTTCGAAAGGTAGCCTTTAGACGTTCATATATGTCTTGGTGTGCCTTGGCATGTTTTAAGTGTTTTTTTATGCTCAAATTGATAGGGAAGTTCCATAACATGTTAATGATCGTATTTAAGTTTGAAATGTCCGGGCATGACTCCTCAAGGACCACCCAAGGGGTCCTTGAGAAGGAACCAAAGGCTGCCTAGACACTGTCCTGGCAGTGTGAATCGACGAGCCAAGAACGATGCCCCGTAGTCAGGTTGACACCCGGTCCTATTGAGGGCGTAGCCTCATACTTAGCCTCAGGGAGCTTAAGCGCTAAGATTTTAGACTCATACCCAAACAATGGTTTCCAGTATGAGCCATCGATGGGTCTACGACGCGTAGCTTGTAGCCATCATTTGGTACCTGCACTCTGCTGCATCGCACTGTTTCATTAAAGGGGTGAATGGGATATTCACCCCACATTTTTAAATTACTATGGACTGTAATTATGGGTATTTAGGTATATTAAGTTATGTAATAACATGAAAACCCCATTCCACATTCATTCTTGAAAAAATTAGACTTCCCTCTCAAAACAAAACCTCTCTAGAAACCTCCATTGCAGATTAAGCTCAAGAACAGCAATGGTGATGGACTATCAAGATTTCTTCTTCAATTTTAGTGGCTTATTTATGTAATAAGGTATGGTAATCCTTCAACTATAGATATCCATTAATCTAGAGAGTTCCTTCAAAGGTTTTCAAAGATAACTCATGATCAAACTCTCTATCTTTCAATCTAGCCATGGGTTACTTCTCAAAACGATTTCGAAAGCATGCTTATGATGAATTATGGATTAGCTGCTGTTTATAATGATGTTTTCAATCCAATTTCATGATGAAACCATGTTCCTCCCAATTTCTCAATTTAGCCTATATTGTGGTTATTGAGATCTTGATGTTAGGATGATTGTAGTGTGACTCAATTATGATAAATTAATTATAGCTACTGACTTCTTTTTAAATTGATGGTTAATTATGCGTTATTGATCAATGAGGATCAAGGTTTGGAGATAAATTAAGTCAACCTATATTCCTCCACCTTCTATAGAATAGTTGTTGTAGTGTACATAATGTAATCTTGATCCTAGGATTGTTGAAGCAAGAGTTCTTTTATGCTATTGTACTTTTAGATTCTTCCTTATATATGAATTATCGATGAATGATGATTATTGATAAATGATGATCAAATCTTGGAGAAATTGTATGTTGAACCTATTTCCTGTACTTCTCTATAGAATTTCTAGTTGAATTGGCCTTGAAGGGCATAGTGTGGTATGGGCAACTTATGGTTGCAATGTTTACTTTCTTGTCAATCATTATATGTGTTGATCATGGCCTTGAAGTCAAGTTTGTTAACGATGAGTGTGGTTATGATGATCACAATTTGGAGTAGCATGCCTAGTCTTTTACTTTAGTATCATGTTCTAGGTATTGTTGTTGTCTACTCTAATTGAATGGATTTGTTAGGTTTAGGTTTAGGTGCTTCCATTGATGAATCATAATAGTGATTGACCCCTACCTATGTACACTATATGAATATGTGATAACAGCTAATGTTAGGAGTATTGAATACAAATGTTTAAGTTGTCTTGCCTCCTAAACTAGTATGTTGTGTGTAGTCTATGCTTGAATGTGCATTATGGTCTTAACAGGGTGGATGCCTCAATGTGATGTGATAGCCATTATGTGATCATGTTGACCAATGTACACACACTCACACCTCATGCATGCTTATAAGTAGTATAGTTTCATGGTGTCTAATGAAAGGATAATTCTCATATGCACTTATGTCTAATACTATGCATGTAAAGTATATGTCCATGAAATATGATCTGTATCTTAACCAGGATGACTTGATAAGTTTACTAGTGTAGGAAAGGGTATGGGACCTTGCCTATGCATTGCACATGTCTATCTTGATAGAATATTTCCTAGAGTGATTACTCTATGCACATGAATATGAATGCATGATTAAGCAATGAACATGAAAGTATATGCTATGATGTCAAGTATATGATATGATAAATAATCAATATGTATAATGTCTAACATGTTTATATTAAATGATTTCTCATATAGTTACACTTATACACTTATGCATGAATGAAGTGAAGTATGAACACGTCTAATCAAAGGGTGTGTATGTGAAAGGTCTTCTCACATACATGGTGCTTGAATATTCTATGTCTATGTGAAAGGTTTTCTCACATGATTTAAGTTGATAAAAGAACTTCCACATCTATAACCTTTGAGATAAGTATATGAGAGGTTAATTCTCCTAAAGCCTATGTTTTATAAAGTAATGTTAATAAAGTATTTTCAATAAAGGGAACTTAGCTTAGCACTGAGTGAACTTGATGATGGGGGGAGTAGGTAGGTTCACCTAAGTCCTCACAAGGTGGATACCTACAATTCCTCAATAGGCATAAAGAGGGTTTCCATATATGCCACCAAGTTGCGTAATCTATGTTGCCCCATTGGACTAGCAAGTGATATCACCTAATATGCCCGCATTATGTTAATTATCTACCATGGCAAGGTAAAGCACCTTCTTTTGGTGTGAGGTTCTATAACACATGATTACATGTTTAGCACCCATGATCATAGTGTCAGTTAAGGATATAGTTTCCCTAATGTAAAATGGACAATGAAAGTTAATGTAAGGAACCCTAACTAGGATAACCGAAGGGAAGTTGCTTAGGATAGGTTGGAGTAATGAACTTACCTATGCATTGCACAAGTAGATATTTAAGGAAGTCCTAGGAAGGTGTTCCATATGTATATGGTTATGTTATGTTCCTTAGGCATGACATTGTGGTATTGTCTACTTATTATGGTAATATGCATAGTATGACTCCTATTGAGTCTATATGATGAGGTCTTACTATTATATGCATAGTGTTGGTCTCATTGACTATAGTAGTAAAGGTTTTACCCAATGTGTAATAAGTTGTATTTACTTTTCATGTTGGTATGTGAATCAAGTGGTAAGGTCTTATGATGTTTTATGTGAAGCGAAGATAAAGTATGCTAATGTTGACTATTAATTTACTATGATCATCTTGGAAGTCTTGAATTATATGTGATCTTGTAATGAATTCTTCTATGCGGTCCATAAAGTTTGTTGGGTCACATGTGAAGTATATGTCTTATTATACGAAATGGTTTTATGAATGTATGTGGTTGGTTAATAAAGGTTTTATGTAGGATTAATATATGGCCTTAAGGTGATGTTTGAGTGTGGATAGTGGAATGGGACATTATTCAAACATTGCACCAACTATCACTAGAGGGTTATTTGGGAAGTTAAGAAGCTAAAGTAAATGGAGGTTACTGTAATGGAAATGTAAATCTGCCTTATCTTCAATGTATGACTTTATGTAATTTTATGACCATCGTACATGTCTATATGAAGTATGAGAGTTGTATGATGATTATTGTATCAAGTTTCATGAAGTTTCACAAAAGGCCTGATGCATGGTTTCAGTGTAAAGTGTTCTCTTTAAATGCATATTTTTGCATGGTTGTCATACCTAGTGCATTCTTGTACTAACAACATTATTCTTCACATTTTACACAAAGTGTAGGTTATGGATGCTTAAAGGATGTCTCTCTAAAGTTAAGGGCTTTATATGTGTTTTCCAATCTCAAGAAAAGGGATCCTTAAGTTCAAGAATTTCCTATGTCATGTTTAATTCAGGTTATGTAATAGCTTAGTTATTGTTTTATGTTGTAAGGGTCGTGTCCCTAATATACTCTAAGGATGTTTAGTATAAGATGGAAAAAAGACTTATAGTCTAACTATGTATTATGATATTTTATATATATAATGGAAGTGATTTTCTAGGACATGTTTGTGCTATGAAAGTTATAAATTTTCCACTAAATTTACCTGATGACAATGCGATGAATTATAACTAAGGGCTTGTATAAGACCTCCGAGAGGTCAAGCATGCCATGTCACTTATAGGGGGTGCTCCCTGGTCGTGACACTATATATTGGTTATAGGTCCTTTTAAGTCAATTTTACCCATGAAAATCAATTCCCCAATCGAGACCCAATCCTCTCAAACGTTTCTCTACTTTCTCTCTCTTTTCGAAAAGACACCATTGACGACCAAGGTTCGATCTTCATTAGGGCATCAACATTAATGTTTTCCTCCATCAAAATTCAAGGAATATTAAGGTATGAAAGCTATTCACTCTTGGGAACCCTTTCCCCAAGAGGCTCTTCAAAGATTTGATTTCTATGTTCTTCAAAAGATGTGTTTACATCCAATTTCGTAAATTGTCATTCAAATTAAATTCTTATGATATTGTGTTGGTTATTATTGATATATTATGATTATTTATTTGTTAAATGTTGTTCTTAGTCTTTGACATAGTTTCCATGAAATATCCATGATTGAACCCTTTTCCCTAACCCTATGTTTGAGTTGGACTTTTAGATGATTAAGGTTAATACAATAGATTTTGTTATTGTTAATTCACTCTATTATGATGATGATTAGTGTACTATTCGAATAATTGTGATGAATTGAGTTTAAGTTTTTGAAGAAGGATTTGGAATCTATTTGGTAAGACTTCTATGATTTTGAGTTCTCTACTTCAATTATATTGGTCTATTCTTGATAATGAAATTTAATTGAAGTATGATTATGTGAATAGAATAAGAAGATGTTGATATGATGATGATGATGACATGTTATGAATATGTTGAGTGTAAGATCATTGTAAGGGTATGATGATACAATGGTGAAGACGATTCTCTTGTGTGCCTATATGATATGATTATGATGTGTTGATCTCACTAATGATGGTTTGTGATGAAAGAAAGATCTCATCCTATACCTAATGAGCTAATGACATGATTATACAAGGGGTTAGTCTCCTATGGCCTATATTAAGTTTGATTATTAAGATTGGCTTAAAGTCATTTAAAAAAAGAGACTTTAACTTTGCATAGAGCAAACTAGATATGAGAGGTGTCCCTTCCCAATGTGGGAAGTTAGGTTCACTATGGTTCTTATGAGATTGAGAATACAATGCAAGGTTTATAAAGTGGGTTTCTAGTATATTTGTTAGATTTTTTACTATGTATCCCCTATAGGAATACTAGCTAGTGGATCCACCTAGAATGCTATATTCATGTTTTGGTTCTACCTTGGCAAGTAGAGCTCCTTCTTTCGTTGTAGGATTTGATGAAACCTTATTCAGTGTTTAGCTCACATGGTCTAATGTTTGTTAAGGCGATTGTTATTGAAAGTAAAATAAATGAATTAATGAAATAAAGATGGACACTAACTAGGGTGACTTAAAGGGTTCTACATACTATGGGTGAGGGTATGGGACTTTACCCATGCATTGCACAAGTTGTCTCTAAGGAAGTCCTCGGAGGTTGTCTTATGCAGTTATGATATCATGAAATGTATAACGTTGATACATTATGATGTTACTTTTATATGATGTTGACTAAATTGATGAACATGATATTGGTCTAAATTGCACTATGGGGTGACTACTACACATGATGTTATGTTATATGAAGCAAGGCATTGCTATGGTCTCTTGTCTTGTTTCATTTATTGTGTGGGATAATGGGGCTTCATATGAGCATTAAACTTGTAGGCTTGGGATGGGATTGTTTGTAAGGTTCTTGTATGTTGATGATATGAAGTACGGAACATGAAATGTTGAGATGACTTTATGACAATGTTTTCCTTGTTTCTGAACATGTCTTATGTTGTTGTGGTTTCTTGACTTGTATATGTTCTTGTATGTTCATAAAGGCTTTCGAAATGACTTAGTATGTTTTGAAAAGAAACGGTCCCTTTCATGCATGTTCTCAAATGTTTTATGTGCATTATTTCCATACTAGTACAAGTGGTTGTACTAACCCATATTACTTATGTTACTACAAATATGTAGGTTCTTTCCATTGAAGAGACTAAGATAACATTTTCAAGAAGAATTGGACATCTCTCCAAGTTGTTGGTGATTCCTCAATGTTTGAGGATGGTGTCATTTATCTGGCTTGCTAGGATTGCTTATGTCTAAAGACAATTGTTTCTTTCCTTAATTGTTGAGACTATTGTTGTAAGGCTATAATGGTATATTGTACTTCTGTATGGGATGATGCGCAACTTTTGAATACTCTTTAGATGGGCTAAATGTGAGACAAGATATTAGGCTCTAATATGATTTGCCTATGCTAAATGAGAATACTATGTAAACTTCATAAGCGAGGAGTCTATGTAAACTCCATATATGATATGCAAGAAGTCTAAGTATACTTCACTATGTATATGTTATAGTTTTAAATATTTCCCAAATTTTCTCTACCAATGATGTGCTATGTTGTATGATAAGGGCTATTCTAAGTCATCTTCGAGGATGATGACACCGGCTACGTCTAGGGGGTGCTCCCTGTTCGTGACAAACTTTGTATCATAGCACGAGGTTCAGTAGCCTTAAGGTTGATTTCTCACTAAACAACGTTAATGCAGGGTCTTATTCAATTGTGAAGCGCGCCACACTTATGAATGAGAGACTATGTGATTCTTAGCAAATTCGCATCTTCTTGGTATTCCTATGTCGTGGCCCAAGAGTATTAATGCAATGTGTCCTTTTCACCTTACCCTTTTATTGTGGTTATAGGTATGACTACCAAAAGGACAGCCGCAAGAAGAGTTGCGGAAGAAACTGCTAATACGGAAGCTCCTTCACAACAACATGTTCCTTTGGATGATCAAGGTCCGGTCAATCCTCCGACTATGACGGATAGACAGATAAGGTCGTATGTTCTATGTTTGGCTCAAACTATTATTACCCAAGCTCATGTGATAACTACTCAAGTCAAAGCTATGACGGCTCAAGCAAACCAGGACGTTGGACCTTGGTGAACCCAAATGCTAGTACCATGGCTTCTCGTTGAGGGACTTTACGAGAATTAATCCTCCTACGTTCTTTGCGTCAAAGGTTGATGAATACCCCCTATACTTTCTTGAAGAGGTCTATAAGATCTTGTACGCTATGGGGTGAGTTCTAGTGAGAAGGTCGAGCTAGCCGCATATCAACTCAAATATGTGGGCCAAACTGGTTATACTAAATGGAAGGATAATAGAGCTTTAAGAGGTGGTCCCGTGACTTGGGATATCTTTAGGTGGGATTTTCTTGATAGGTTCTTCCAAAGGGAGCAAAGGGAGGCAAAAGTAGAGGACTTTATCAACATTCTTCAAGGAGGTATGAGTATTAACGAATAATTCTTGAAATTCATCAAGCTATCCATGTATGCTTTCTCGTTGGTTTCCAATTCTAGGGATGAAATGAGTCGTTATATGATGGGCGTGTCCAAAGAATTTGAGAAAGAATGCCATGCGGCAATGATTCATGAAAACATGGACCTTTCTAGGTTAATGGTGCATGCCAAAAAAGTTGAGGAGAGTCGGCTAAGGAAGAAAAATAGGGATGCTAAGAAAGCAAGTTCTTATGAAGTAGGGAATTCTAAGGGTAGACTTTACATTCAAAACAAGTCTAGGTTTGAGAAGTGGTTTTCCAACCAAGTTCCTTCTACGTTCCCTAAGGCTCGCAATGATAGGGTGTCTAACCTTAGGTCCCAAAAGGAAAGAGGTGTTAATACACCAAGTGAGAAACTAACTTATGGTATGTGTTGTAAGAAACATATGGGTGAATATCTTCTAAGATCGGATAATTGCTTTCGTTGTTGCAAGAGTGGCCATTAAGTAAGAGATTGTCCTAATGTAAGGGGTTAAGCAAACAGAAATAGCCAATCTCAAGAAAGAGGTCATATATCCAAAGCTCCAAAAATGAACTTCTTTTATGCACTCAAGGCTAGGGGTGAACAAGAGAGTTCTTCTAATGTGGTGATTGGTATGTTACATATCTTCTCTATTAATGTATATGATTTATTTGATCTCGGTTCTACCTTATCATTTGTTACTCCTTTTGTATATATAAAGTTTGATATACTTCTCGATATCCTAAACGAACCTTATTGATGTCTACCCCGGTGGGTGATTCGGTAATAGCAAAAAGGGTATATAGGAAATGCCCTATAATGTTGTCGAATAGACTTACTCATGTTGATTTGGTAGAACTTGACATGTTTGATTTTCATGTTTTTTTTGTAATAGATTGGTTACATGCTTGTTTTATTTCCATAGATTGTAGAACAAGAGTAGTCAAGTTCAATTTTCCAAATGAGCCATATTAGAGTGGAAGGGGGGAAACTCTACCCCTAGAGGTTGAATCATTAGATGTCTAAACGCATGTACAATGATTGCCAAGTGGTTTCTCTTCCATGTCGTGAGGGTCAAAGATCTGGAATTTGAGATTCCTCCTATTGAGTCGCTTCCCGTAATGAGGGAAATTTTGAAAGTTTTTACCAATGACTTTCCCGTAATTCATCCCTAATGAAAAATTGACTTTGGTATTTACTTATTACCGGATACGAATACCATTTTAATTCCTCTTTATCGGATGGCTCAGCAAAATTGAAAGAGTTAAAGGCTCAACTCAAAGATTTGCTTGACAATGGTTTTATTCAACCAAGCATATCTCCATAGGAACTCTGGTCCTATTTTTGAAAAAGAAAGATTGGTTACTTAGGATGTGTATCGAATACTGGCAATTAAACAAGGTCACCATAAGAAATAGATAGCCTCTTCCGAGCATTCATGACTTGTTTAATCAACTCCAAGGTGCGAGTTACTTTTTAAAAATTGATTTGAGGTCAGGATATCACCAACTTGAAGTGAGAGGTGAAGACATTCCTAAACGTTTTCGAACTAGGTATGGTGATTATTAATTCAAAGTCATGTCTTTTGGGTTAACTAATGGCCTGGAAGATTCTATGGACATTATTAATAGAGTGTTTCGGATTACCGTGATGCCTTTGTAATTGTCTTCATTGATGATATATCAGTGTATTCTAAGAGTGAGGATGAGAATATGGGTCATTTGAGGATTGTATTGCAAGTCCTAAAGGAACATCAACTCTTTGCAAAGTATAGTAAGTGTGAGTTTTGGTTGAGAGTGGTTGCATTTTTTCCCATATTATATCAAGTGAGGGTATATAGGTCGATCCAAAGAAAAGAAAGCAGTTATAAATAGGCCTAGACAAAATCTCATCGACATAAGAAGTTTCTTGGGTATAGCTGGCAACTAAAGAAGGTTTGTCGACTGGTTTGAACCCATTGCTTCTCCTTTGACAACATTGATCCAAAAGAAGGTTAAGTTTGAGTGTTCGGAGGCTTGTGAAAGAGGCTTCCATGTATTTAAATATAGTCTTACGTCCGCTCCGGTGTTGACCTTACAAGAGGGCAATGAAGGTTTTGTGGTGTATTTTAACGCTTCCCGAGTAGGTTTGGGATGTGTCCTTATGCAATATGATAAGATGATAGCTTATGACTCTAGGAAACTGAACGTGCATGAGATGAACTATTCAACTCATGACCTTTAATTAGCGGCCGTGGTATTTCCCTTGAAAATATAGAGGCGTTATATTTATGGAGTACATGTGGATGTACTTACCAGAGTCATCAATATGTGTTTACTCAAAAGGAGTTGAATCTCCGATAAAGATGGTGGTTTGAACTTTTGAAGTATTATGACATGAGTGTCATTTACCACCCCGGCAAAGCAAATATTGTTGCGGATGTTATAAGTCATATGACTATGTGTAGTGTGTCTCATGTGTAGGAAGGTAAGAAAGACCTAGTGAAAGATATTCATTGGTTGGCCCGGTTGGGTGTTTGGTTGGAAGATTCTCCAAATGGGTTTTTTATGGTGTGTCATAACTCTGAGTCATCTTTAGTAGTTGTATTGAAGTTGTAGTGAAGTCTAAGAAACACCTTGATCCTCTATTGATGGATTTTAAAGAATTGGTACTTGGTAAGTTCAATGAGTCATTCTTCCAAAGGAGGGATGGTGTTCTAAGATAACAAAGAAGATTGTGTGTACCCGATGTTGATGATTTGAGTAATTGAATTCTATAAAAGACCATGGTTCCCGTTATTCTATTCATCCAAGTGCCACCAAGATGTATCATGACCTTCGGGAGGTCTATTGGAGGGATGGCTTAAAAAGGGAAATAGTGGAGTTTGTGTCTAGGTGCCCAAATAGTCAACATGTTAAGGCCGAGCATCAAAATCCAGATGGTTTGACTCAAATAATGGACGTCCCTACTTTGAAGTGGGAAGATATTAATATGGACTCCATTTTTGGGTTGCCTCGAATACAGAGGTCAAATGACTCAATATGGGTTATAGTGGATAGGTTGACGAAATCTCCCTTATCCCCATTAAGTCTAGTTATTCGGCAGAGAAATATCCAAGAATATACATTGATGATATTGTGAGTCTTCATGGGATCCCTTTGTCCATTATCTCGGATAGAGGTTCCCAATTCACTTCTCGTTTTTGGAGGTCCTTTCAAAAGGGTTTATGTACTCAAGTGAAACCTAGCACCGCTTTTCATCCCCAAACGGATGGTCAGGCGGAACGTACCATCCAATACCTAAAAGATAAGTTAAGAGCATGTGTTATTAATTTCATGGGAAATTGGGACGATCACCTACCGTTGATTGAGTTCTCTCACAAAAATAATTACGATTCAAGTATTTCTATGGCATATTTTTAAGCACCCTACGGTAGAAGATTTAGATCTATTGTTGGGTGGTTTGAGGTTGGTGAGTCTTCACTTCATGGTCCCGAGATAATCTATGAGGATATAGAGAAAGTTCGAATTATAAGAGATAGGTTCAAAACAATGTATAGTTGGCAAAAGTCTTATACCGACAATAGAAGAAGAGACCTTGAATTTGAAATAGGTGATTGGGTCTATTTGAAGATTTCACCCATGAAAGGTGTGATGAGATTTGCTAAGAAGGGGAAGATAAGTCCCCAGTGTGTGGGTTCTTATGAGATATTGCAACGGGTCAAAAAAGTTGCTTATGATTTTGAAATACCTAGTGAACTACTTCAGTAAATCCGGTATTCATGTTTCAATGTTTAGGCGAACCGGTGTCCATTCTCCGTATTGAAGGGTTAGGGGTGAATGAGGACCTTTCTTATGAAGAGGTTCTGGATGAAATTTTAGATCATCACTTCAAAAAGTGAGGAACAAAGAGGTGGCCTCCGTAAAGGTTTTATGGAGAAACCATCTAGTTGAGGGTGCAACATGGGAGGCCGAGGCCAACATGAAGTCCCGCTATCCTCATCTTTTTTCTCTTTGAGGTATGTAGTTGTCATCTTTAAAAAGAAGGAAAAGATATGAATAATGTGAATTTTAATTGTCTTTGAAGTATATGTATAACTTGATAAAGGTTGCATGCTAAAATAAGATCTTATGAAAAATTCTTTGGGGTCTACTAGCACTTATATGAATTGTGTATATTTGCCTTCTTGAGATTTTGGTGTTTGATGTTTTCTTGAAAAGAAGAATAGAATGGTAACTCCTTGTTGTCATTTTGAACTCATGTTGATATTGAGAAGGTAGTTCCTCATTATGTATTATGAAATGTTGAGCTCTTATATGTGATTAATTGTGATGTGAGTTGCTATGTGTAATGCCATGTTTATGTGTTAAAAGGTAGTTGTGAAGTACTCCCATGTGTTGTGACTCATGAATATATATGAATGTTGTTTGGTTGGGCTACTAGTATTGAGTTATTCTCTCCCTACTAAAAGATTTAAGTGTCATTCAGGGACGAATGTTCCTAATGGGGGGGGGGGTGATAATGTAACACTCCAAAAGTCCATGACTTAGTCTAGAGAATAACTTGTTGAACCAAGCCTTAAAACAGTGATTCTAAGCCTAAAATAATGAATTCAACCTAATTAGGAAGCGTTAGAGTCAAACGTCAAAGGAAGACTTTGACGTCTGGAAATAGCGAAATTAAACTAGTAGACGTCCCTATGTTTTGTGATGGTTTGGAAGTGTCATACGAAGTCTAAAACTTGTAAAAATACTTTAAATAGGTAAAATAATGTTTATGGGGTCCAAACGTCCAGTTACGACTCCCCAAGGACCACTCAAGGAGTCCTTGAGGAGGACCCAAACATTTGTAAGGAGGCTGCCAAAGAATCCGCGACAACTATGATATAAAGGTCCTTGCGCGTCACGCAGCCATCACTTGGTAGGAAAATATTTCCTCGTAATGCGGGGCGTTCACGAGGCTCACTTCCTCAAACCGGATTTCAGAAAAAAAAATATGGAAGTGCCCCGCGACGCACAACCACTTCCTAGATACATTTGTGTCATTTTTAAGTCAATTTGACTTCACAAAAAGACCCAATTAAGGGAGGAGTCTTTTGTGTAAGTTAGGGGATGACTATGTATTGATTTTAGGCAAGTTTTAAGTCATTTTTACCCATCCAAATCAATTCCCCAATTGAAACCCAATCTTCTCTAACTTCTCTCTACTTTCTCTCTCTTTTCCCAAGGACACCATTGAAGACCAAGGTTCAAGATTCATTAGAGATTAAAAATTAATGTTTTCCTGAATAAAAATTCAAGGAATCTTAAGGTGTGTAGACTATTCACTCTTGTGAACCCTTTCTCGAAGAGGCTCTTCAAACAATTGATTTATGTTGTCTTCAAAAGATGGATTTTCAAATTTTGTAAATTTTCTTTCAAATTGATTTCTACTTATATTTTGTTGGTTATTATTGATAGATTATGATTTTTCAATGGTTAATTGTTGTAGTTCTTAGTCTTTGACCTAGTTTCCATGAAAGTTCCATGATTTAACCTTTTTCCCTAACCCTAGCTATTAATTGGACCTTTAGATGATTAGGGTTGTTACAACTGATTATGTTATTGTTAAATTCATTATATAATGATGATGATGAGTTGATTATTTGGATAATTGTTATGAATTTATGATAAGATCTTGAAGGAGGCTTTGTAATCTATTTAGTAAGAGTTCTGTGATAATGAGTTCTCTACTTCAATTATTTTTGGTCTATTATTTATGATGATATTCAATTAATGTATGATTATGTGAATAAAATAGGAATATGATGATATCTTATAAACATGTTGAATGTGAGATCACGGAAAGGGTATGATGATACAAGAGTGAAGATGATTCTCTTGTGTGCCTTATATAGTATGATTATGATGTGTTGATCTCATTAATAATGATTTATGATGAAAGGAGGTTCTCATCCTATACCTAATGAGGAAATTACATGATTATAAATGGGGTTAGGCTACTATGGCCTATACTAAGATTTATGATTAAGTTGACTTAAAGGCATTTCAAAAAGGGACTTTAGCTTAGCACCGAGCGAACTAGATATAAGATGTATCCCTTCCCAATGTGGGAAGGTAGGTTGACTATGGTTCTCATGAGATGGAGACTACAATGCAATGTGCATAAAGTGGCTTTCAAGTATATCTCCTAGTTCATTAACTATGTTTCCCCCATAGGAATATTATCTAGTGGATCCACCTAGAATGCTATGTTCATGTATTTGTTCTACCTTTGCAAGTAGATCACCTTCTTTTGGTGTAGGGTTTCATTAAAATGGATTCCATGTTTAAGTCACATTTTCTTATGTCGGTTAAGGCAATTTTTATCGAAAGAAAAATATGTGAATGAATGTAATAAAGATGGACACTAACTACTGTTACGACCGAGGGTGTACCGTTGAAGTTATGGTATCCTCAAATTGTCACACAGCGTCGTCGACCTCTCGGATGTATAATACAAGCCGGTAGATATATTTGATTGCATAATAGTAAAAATAGCGAAAATTTAAAAAATTTAATAGCACATCATATGCTAGAACAATACTTCATTTATATATATAAAATCATAAGTACATTTGTAGACTCTAAGTTTCTTTGTCATCGTAAAACACAACTAAATATAATAGAATAGGGACACGACCCGTAAGAACATCAAATATAAGTCTAAGCTATTACATCAACTTAATAAAACATTTTGACATAGGCAACCTTTGAATCATAAGGGTCCCCTTACTTGAACTTGGGAAATCTATCCAAGCTCTTCACTTCGGAGACATCCTCTAGCGATGACTACCTACACTTTGTGTAAAAAGATGAAGAAGAATGGTATTACTACAAGAATCAACTAAGTATGGCAACCATGCAAACATATGCATTTAAAGAGGACATTTCATTTGAAATCATGCAACACGTCTTTTTAGTAAACTTCATGAACATAGGCGGCACAGATAAGATGAATATAGTTCACATACATCATATAGACATGAATACTACTCATAATAGCACATGAAGCCATTTATCATACTTTGAGGCATATTCAATACATACAGTACATTACCTCTCTTTTTTCTTACTTATTTCCTTAAGTAACCCTCAAGTGTACTTAGTTCAATGTATCACCTTGAGGTCACCTTACAATACTCCTTAAAAGATATGCTTCATAAACACAACCACATATATTCACAAGTCTTAGACACCTAATAAATATAAACTTCACATAGACCATCACCTAATACAACTCCTAAGTCACACTAGTTGAACGTGTAGGTAGCATCCCAAAATACTACTTCCACCAAGTCTACCTAAGAAGTCATCCTAGACTAGGCATAACATATTTAACAATTCATAACACTTTAATTTCTAACAAGACATAAGGCCACATACTTTATACCATAATATAAGGACTCTTTCCTTTATTATAACCTTAGTCATAAATCATTTAGTTCATATCATAGGCAAACGACCCACATAACCCCTTCACAAGCTTACTTGCGCAATGTACACATGGAGTCCCATACCCCCACATATACTAAGTAAAATCATTTAGAACATATAAGTGTAATTCACATGCATAGTAATAATTCATGTCTTGAGATAACAAAGTCACTAAACATGCATTCATACAAGTCATATATAACATAAGTCATCACTTCATAAGAGGCTCCAATCCTATCCTTTCTTGAGGTCATCTTGTGCAATGCATAGGTAGGGTCCGCAGTCCTCCCTATAATAAGTGCACTTCTCAAGGAATTTGATTAGAATTCATATTCTTATCTTAGTTTATTTCTTAACCTTCGGTAGACATAGCTATAACTGACATAGACCATGTGAGCGACATGGAATCAGGTGTTATACTCCCACACCAAAAAGAGAGGGTACTACTTTCCAAGGTAGGACCTTCATACAAAATAGCTACTCTAGTGGATCCACTAAGTTAAAACCTACGGGGTACGCGATTATGGAACAAGGAGATTGCTTCTAGGAACCTTGACTTTCTAAAGTGGAGGTTTCCATCTCATGAGACAACATCTAAGTTGGGAACCCGTACTTACTAACGTGAAGGTTCTCTTGTGGGAATTACTAATGTGAAGCTCCCACTCTGATTTGTCATGTTCACTCGGTGCTAGGTTGTAACTCCCTTTTTAATATATATTTAAGACTTGAATGCATTAAGTCATAAAGAAGTCCTTAGGATCTTGCTCGTTCGTACTTCATATAGCTCAAAGGATTCTAAGATGAGTATTTCCTTTCATCATGGACCCTACATTATGTGAGAATGTCCTTTCACATAACCATTTCATATTCATACTATAGTCTAGTTTAGAGTACAATTGAGTAATACCTTTCAAGAGACTCATTTATTCATTAGACTACCATTAACATACTTCATTCATACATGCATGTGTGTGTACATAAATGTGAGATCTACCTTCACATACGTACCTTTAGGCACACATGTTCATAACTTCATTAATCCTATACTTTACATGCATAGAAATAGGTAATGATTCATAGGAGAAGTATCCTTCCTTAGTCATCATTAATCTACCCTACTCGATATGCATGAAGTGTGTGTGCACATTAGTCAATAAGATCACATAATGTCTATCACATAACATTAAGGAAGCTACCCTCTAAAGATCACAACACATGTACAACATTATTTCAAGTCTTGAGTCAAACACATCTAGAGTATTAAATATTATCGACTACACACACTCACATTACATCATAGTAGGCAAGTACATATTCAGTTTAGAGTAGAACTTTTAGCATAATTTGATCACACATTCATATAAGCTTCATATAGGTAGAGGTCATACTACAAGGATATTCATCATCATTAGCAATATCGACCACACCTAACCCTAACATGATTATCACACATGTACATATAACATCATCCCCACACCTAGATCATACAACTAGTCTGGTAGACTATTCATAAACTTCACATATTATAAATTGGAACATGATATTAGAATCAAAGCTAAATCCTTCAACTTTCTAAACATGGAAATCATCATGTAAATTCATCTTGCATCTAATGCCTTCAAGTACATGATCATAATACATAAACATGTACAAGAATGTAACACCGCCACTATAAGTGGACCATATCAATCATCAAAAATCGATATACAATCTGAGCTAAATAGAGGAAAATAGGTCAACTTACAGAATCTACAAATCAATGATCATACTTGATCAATTACCAACAATTCATAATTAATTGACATAAAGGAATATAGAACTAAGCAAGTATTGATAATCTAAACATAATCTAATCATCCTAACATTATAGGCCAATTTATGAAACTTGGAGGATCATGGATTCCTCATAAAATTGGATAGAAATTCAACATAAAATCTGTAGCTAAACGTATATTCATCATTATAATTCTTTTGAAATCAATTTTAGAAAGAACCTATGGCTAGATTTAAAGATATGATTTTTGACATAGAATCATGTTTGAAAAATGCTTTGAAAGGACTCCATAGATGAATAGTTATCTAGGGATGAACGATTGACATACCTTATACATTAGAAAGCTCACAAATTTCTGAGAATAAAGCTCCAAGAATCCACCTCCATAGCTTGTTCTTGAGCTTGGTCTTCAATGGAGGTTTTGGGGGTTTTGGAAGAGAAGAGACTTTGGGGATTTTGATTTCTTAATGGGTGTTGTGGTTTTGACTTGGGAAAGGGGTTAAATAGATCCTAAAAACAGTTTATAACAGCCTCCAAAAGTTATCAAAATACCCCCATACTTATTGGGACTTTTAGACATGTCAAAATTGACTGTAAAACAACGCAACCAAATCTGGGAAGTGGCGGCGCGTCGTGTAGGCAGCTCCAAATTCTGTCTCCCATGAGTTTTAAGGTAGTGAGCCATGTGTATCTCACGCGACGCACAGGAATCCAAGTTCCAGGAGCACGACACGAGGCTGGGCTTCATTTCTTGGTTAAGCACGCTGCCATTTGGCAGCTTCCTTGTCCAACATTTGGGTCCTCCTCGGGGGCCCTTAGGGTCGTACTCGGGGAGTCTTACCCGGACGTTTTGACCCTTAACATGTCTATTAATATAATAGGGTCAACTCCACTACTTTTCAACTCAAAACAACACATAACAATAAGGCAAACATACAAGGACTCACTAGCACGTCTAAAGACTAACTTTCGAACATCTTGGACGTTCTGCGACGTTTGACCTCCAAAATACTTCAAATCTATCATGAAAACAGTAAAACACTTAATAAACCTATTATTAACCTTTTTAGGCACGTGTGAGGATCTAGATACCTTCGTTAATTTTGACGGTGTAACAACTACGGTGACTTAAATGGTTCTACTTAGTATGGGTGAGGGTATGTGTAACATCCCTAAAACAAACTAAGGTGAAATAGACCCTAACATGTGTTTCATGAGATTATAAGGTCTTAAAATTGTTTATTATAGTGTTAGAAGTCAGTTTGAGAAGTTTGGAAGAGTTTGGAAATGGAACGTCAAAGAACGTCCACGATGTTTGAAAGTTAACAATGAGATGTGCTTGTGTAGTATTGTATGTTGTGGTTGTTTTAATGTATTGTTTGGTGACTAAAATCAGTGGGGATGACCCTACAACCTAGAGGGACATATGTATGGTAAAAATTTCCGTGAAGGACGCCTCGGGGACCAGCCATTTGGTCCCCAAGGTGGACCCAAACATGGGGCAAGAAAGTTGCCGAGGCAGCCCAGATTTGAATGTGGTTGCGCATTGCGCCAGCTACACTTAAAGGGAAAATTCCCTGCGATGCAAGTCTATCGCAAACCATTATGTCGAAAAATTATACATAACCAAGATTTAGAGGTGACCTCACGACGCGTAGTGATTTCCCATATTTGGTCGCGTATTTGGGAAAAAGTTCCAATAGGTGCAGGGGTATATGGGGTTCTTTAAGAATAATTTATTGATGGTTATTGAGTATTTTTAAACCATAAAACTCTTGAATCAAATCTAAACCCTCAACTCAAAACAAAATTTCTCCATTCCTTCTCTCAAAAACCTCCATTGTTTAAACTTTGAAGCTCCAAGGAAGAAGACAGATTTTCCAAGTTTTTCTCCACAAATATCTTGGGCTAATCTTCAGTATTGAGGTATGGTGTTTCATTTTTGAATCCTCTTTCCTTCAAGGAGTCAATTTCAATGTTTTCTAAGATGATCAAAACATGAAATCTTCTAAATTAAATTCTAGCCATGGGTTCTTTCATAAAACGATTTGAATGAATGATTTATGATTGAATTAGTGTTAATTGAAATATTTAACATAAAAATTCCTATGAACCCATGCAAATTATGATTTCCTATTTTTTGCTATAATATGGGTGATTTGATCAGGGCCTAATTGTGTTGGATTCTTGTGTAGATTACATTGGGCTGTGAAATTATGTAAAGATCATGTTAGGATTGTATATTGGCTGCCTTAATTTGGTATTCTTCATATGGTATCTCAATATATCAATTGTATAGTTTTATTATTTGTTTGGATTGATGTACATGGCTATTGGTAAGAGCCTGTGTGAATTGATTTGATTGAGAAGACCACGGATTGGTGATGATAATGATGGAATGGGGGCAAGTTGACCAAATTCTCTCCATATTGTGTAGTATAGATATTGAATTGTGTTGATTGGTATGGTCCACTTACGGTGGCGGTGCTTATGTGTTATACTTGTAAAGAACATGGCCTTGTCGACATTACATAATGAATTATGATATTATTATGTTATAACTTGTGTAATTGATCAATGTGCAGCGTGATTGTTTTTATGTATATATGTAATGTTAAAGCATGTGTTCTCCAAATTAATTATAGGTGACCATGATAGACTGTGGTGATGTGCTTATGTGTGTATATTTGATGTTGAAGTATGATTCTTCCTAATTGACTATATTAGTCTTAAGATGGAATGTGTTTATGTTTCAATCGGAGTGAATAGAGTGACTTATAGTAGACCTAGTTGTCCCTATGTTTTACTCTAATGTTATTGTACATGTTATAAGATGATGATATGCGTGTCTTGTTTTGGTAGACCTACGTCTCTCTACTTGATACATGCAGTATGTGAATATGAACTCTTGAATTAGTTGGCTAAAGAACTTTGGTCATGTGTGTGTAAATGAGTGATTAAAGACCATGAACAAGTGAAGAAGGTCTAATTTGTGTAACCTTCAAACTAGTAAGGAGGTTGAGATATCCTTGAAGTTTAAAGTCGTAATGGTATCCTTCTTATTTGAATGATAGACTTAGGGGTAGGTTAGCTGAAACGGCATGAAACAATCTCTACAAAAGTCATTAAGCTTTCCTATAAACCATTGAGTGGCAGCTTTTAAGGACCTATGTTTGGTAGCGGAATTATGGTGAGGTAAGGCTAGAAGTGTTGCGTTGTCATATGTCTTGTGTGATTGAACTACTCTATGAGAACAAAGGCTAGAACCGAGTGACTATGCTTGGGGAGTGACTCTACTTAAGTTGAGATTATAGTACAAAGAAACCCTTGTTATTCCTTAACCATGTGACTACATGGGATGTGTCCTAGTTCTACCGTTGGCAAGTACAACACCCTACATCGGAGTAGGTTGACACTGGATTTCATGCCTAGCTAGTATGGTCTATGTTGGTTAATTCCTATTCTCATCACGTGGGAAACATTATAGTATTGGATAAGTTCTAAAAAGTTTAGGTAGTGGAATCAGACGCTATCTAGACATGGAACGAGTAGGCTTTGAAGATGCTAGGGTGTAGGTTACCTAGGTATTTCAAAGACCATTATATGCAGCCTTCTAAATTCTTAAACGAATCTTAATTGACTGAATTGATGATTATGACTTTAGTTAATGTAGGTTGAATAAAAGTATCTCTAAATAGGGTAGCCTTGAGAGTTGATTAGGTAGACTTGAAGAGGGTGTACGAGCGGTCTCTTCAAGTTTTACCCAACTGAATCTTAGAGTAACCTTAGGTGGTGCGTTTAATGCTAAATGTAGAAAAATCTTATCTTAGGTAGTCTTAAGGATTATGTAGGTGTGCTTTTAGAGGGTGTAGCGGTCTCTTTTTCTCTTACTTAAGTAAGTCTTAGGATAACCTTTAGTAGCTGTATTATATGCTTATATGGTTTGAAGTGATGTTAATGCTATATTGTGGTTTACTAGGAATATTTCTTACACGTGAAGTTTATGTTAAAAGTGGTTCTTATACTTATGTTGTGAAGTTTTCTTTAAAAAGAGCATAATTCATACAAATTTCCTTTTAGCATGGTTTTATTGCATGTCACCATACTTAGTGCATTCAGATGTACTAATTACATATATGTGTTTTATCTTTAAAGGTTTAGGTGGCAATTAAGAGGAGTCCTTTGAAGTGAAGTGATGTACCGTAGTTTCACGGTACTTTCAATGCTTTTTCCTTAAGTTTTGTGTATGTCTAGGGCCTTTTTGTAGTAATTTTAATGTGTTTTTACCTTTGTTTTGCAAGAAAGTTTTTCGAAACTAAAATGCAGAAGGATGTGAAACATTAGTGCAGAAATGACCCACGAAGCCATCGATGGCTCGTCGTCCCATCAGAGGACCGTATATGGTGACCGTCGATTGGAGGTTCAGACATCTGGAAGCAACTCGGCGAATTTTGACTAAGTGTGGGGCTACGGAAGGATCGACGGTCCGTCGGTTGATCGACGGACCGTCCTAGCAAATTGTCGATCAGATCAAAGAGATGTCCCAGTACCCGGTGTTGAAGAAAAACTAAGTGTGGAACGACAAGAAGCATCGACGGACCATAAGTGAATCTACGGACCGTGTTGTTGGTCAGTAAACGGGATCAGAGAAGGTGCAAAAGTAAATACTGAAGAAAAAGCTAAGTCTGGACCGACGGAGGCAGTCGAAGGTCCGTCGTTCCATCGACGGACCGTCTGTGGGGTCGTCGATTGAAGCCGCTTTTTTTGGACAAACTTTCGTTATATGTTTTTCTTTTATTTTAGGAAAATGTATTTATAAATAGGGTGTAAAACCTCATTTTTGGTGTTGGATTCTTTATTATTTTTCATACTTTTGTTCTTGGAGATTTGACTTTGCATCTTGGGCAATTAATTCAAGTTTTCGGAATCGATTTTCAAGTGAATTTTGTTGTTTCAAGTGTTATTTCTAGATTTTGTTCAAACTTGTCAAAGTAAGTTCATGAATTATCGTTTATAAACTATGAATTGTTTCTTCTAGGGATGGGTAACTAAATCGACAACTAGGGTTGTGGGAACCATGGGTCATTAACAAAGTAAAATTAGCTAAATAACAATTCTAGAATAGGTTCTTGCATGTATTGATAATTCTTTCGCTTAGAAATCTTTTTAACGAGTGCACGCGTTAGGACTCACCCTTTTTCTACATGCCGGACCAAAGGGGTAGTTAACAGGAAAAGAATTATCAACATAGATTAGTGGGACACTATCTCATATGCTAGTTTTGATTGGTGCGATGTAATAATTAATCCATACATCGAATATTATGATTAATATGAAGTAAAGGTAAGGGTTAGTAACTTAGACACACATAGCCGGACCAAGGTACGGGGTGAAATTCTCTAAATGCCGGACCAAGGATTTAGAAATACATAACTTATCACTTTGCATGCAAGACACTAGGAAAGAATTGTTATAGCTAGTATTACCGCTTTATGAACCTATGGGGAACACTTACACCTTAGGTTCTCTCACAACTTGATAAACACCAAAGTTTCAATCTTTCTATTTGTTTTACTTAGAAATAACTAAACACTTTTATTTCACAAAACCCCCCTTTAATTAACTGCTTTCGGAAAGGACTTGACTAAATAGACGTAATTGTATATTGAAGTTAAGTCTAAACCATTTTCCTCGTGGAATCGACCTCAACCTACTTGTTGGGTTATTTACTTGATACGACCACTTATACTTCTGTAAGGAAGTGTCATTTGAGTGTATCATGAAGCTTGGATATTAGCATCCTTTCAAGAATGTTTTGGTATGTCCTCAATTTTTTCGAGGAAATGACTATGTTTAGCTTTTTGGTTTCGAAGACATTGTAATAGACATAGATTTTTTTCTATTTGTTTGAAGTATGGGTTGTGACCCAAGATATTCGTGAGTCTAACATGGCTAAAAGAGACTTAGCATTTTCTATGATATTCTATAAAAAGAGATATTGAGATATTGTTGTGAAAAGTTTAAATTCCACACTACTTGTAATATATATATATATATATATATATATATATATATATATATATATATATATATATATATATATGCAATGAATCATGTCTAAGGGCTTGTATAAGACCTCTGAGAGGTCGAATACGCCATGGGTTGACTCTAGAATACCATTTCTTCTAGGGTATAATCTCGGGTCGTTTCAATATTGTATATGCTAAACCATAAAAAACACTAAAAAAACACTAAAAGACATAAGCCCTAAAACCTACATCTATAAATATTTAAAAACCTTAACCTAAAATACCCAAAGCATAAACCGTTAAAAACTAAAGAAAATCATTAACCTAATACCCTAAACACAAAACAACCCTACACCCTAATCTAAAACTCTAAACCCTAAACATAAAATCTTAAGAAACCCTTAAAAAAAACCGCACCCTCATTTCCCTATTTTTTTCTCTCTAATTTCTCTATCTAAGAAACGCGCTCAAGGAACATTTCCAAAAAGCTAGTAAACTCTCTCCTATGCACACTGCCAGGATGGCGCGTGAGTTGCCGGCGGAGCTCCCTAGATAACCGGACAAACACCATCATGAGAGCCATGGAAATAGAAACAAAACTTATCTAACAAAGCCCTATTCTTCATCATATAGCTCCTCGAATTCACAAAACACGGATGTGATCAGCACAATAATTTCGGAGGGGGTGCTGGATGGAATGGGAAATTTTATTTTCCCAGAAGTTAATGTTTTGATTCATAGAAAAACGACTGAAATTATGGAATCTACCAATCACGATCTATGTTCTACAAAAAATCCAAAACGGTTCTATTGTCGCAATCGAGAGAACTAGTGAGGCAATTTTAGTGAAAATCGTGACCAAGCCACAAGAACTGCGCATGCAAATTTGAAGTTCTTCGAGTCATGTTCTTGAAGATTTAACTACTGGGGATTTCTCCCCACAGCTTATGTTTCATGTCACATAAATTTCAAGAGAAATAGACGGTGGAATCGTCGTAGGGGAGAATTTCAGCAAAAATCGATCTTAGACTGCCGGAGTTGGTGAATATTTTAGGAATGGAAACTATTATCCTTCTCTTAACATCCATCTCTTAGGTATTTAAATTATTTAGATGGAGGAAACAACAACCATAACCAACTACACAGCACTACAGAAGTGATGTTGAACTCGAACAAGGATACAACTCAAAACATGCAGGACACTGAACAGAGTGACGCACTTCAATCCCAGCTTCTGGAAACAATACTCAACTGGGAGTAGTTCGATCACCAGGAATAGAAACATAGCACGTTGAAGATAATTTATTGAAGAAATTGAAGTTGATAGAATAACAGGCGTATGATAAAACACCTAAGAGACAGACTCAGAAAATTACTCTAAAGAAGCCAACTCTTCTAATTTTTCATTTGGCATCCAAGGTAAGTCAATGTGTTTAACTACAACTCCTATTCCTTGTAAATGGTAGGATATAATAGAACAGGATACACCACGGGAGAAACATGCAAATATTCAACAACAAAGGAATAACACACACAACAAAAACAACAAGATAAAGGCAAGGTAGTGCAGATAGATGTGTCAAAATAGGACTTAAATCAACACAAGGCAACATGAAAGCGGCAAAGGAGTGAACAAAGAACGCATGAGAGACAACCTAATGACAAGGAAGTGCAGGCTGCTGAGAAACTGCTAACTACTCAGGATCATCAAGGGAAGAATGATCAAATAGCTCAAAATAAAAGCAACCAACAAAGATCAACTCATAGACCTCAACAGCCCAACTATCAAGCCAACAAGGAGTATCATAACAAGTTCCCTAAAATCTCAAACAAATATACAAGGTATGCTCCTAATCTCTACAAACATAGAAGTTCTAATAACCAGGACAACCAAAATACTATTCACGACATTGTGAAACATCAAAATTCTTAGTAACATGGTCAGATTCAAAATGTTAAATAGGACATAGTTCCTGCACCTGCACCATATACTATTGTTCAATCGTTTGCTGCTCGTTTGAGATACAACCAGTCTAAGAATGAAATTCCTATTGTGATGAATAATCCTATGAAAACTACAAGATAGAGACTGCATGCGGTGTTACTAGATGAGGATGATTATTATGTGAAGTTGGTTGATAGTTTTAAAGACACTCTTGTGGGTAAATTCACCAACACCATGCCTAAAATGAATTTAGTTAGGAAGAGTTTCACTCCCTTGGCATTGCTTTAACAAGGTTCTTTTGACAGTTCTTTTGAGCTCCGTTTGCAAGGTATTATATCTTGATTCACCATCTTCCAAAAGGACTAGAGGTAGCATAGTTAGGGTGAAGATCAAAGATGATCTTACCAAAGAATGACTTGCTCATGTTTGGTTGGGATTCAAGAATTCCAACCCCTATAAAAGGAGATGGTTAAAAGTTCAATAAGAAAGAATTCATGATCATTGTAGGTATTGTAAACACCAAGGACATATGGAATATGAGTGTACTATAAAGAAAAGAGATGAGGATTTCAAATGGAGGAATGAAATGGAAGCTTAAAAACAGAATAAGTCAAAGGGTGACAAGGGAAGGGAGGCAACAAAGTTCTAACTAGTGATAAGTCAAAGGTTTCTCTAAATACTCAATCCTACTAGCGTTTATCCCAAAAAGGGTATTACAGATCATATGAGAACTAGGGGCAAACTCAAGGGAACATGTACTTTACAGATTAATTTACAAGACAACCAAGGAGCCACAAATAGTTGATCATGAAGAGCACTAGCAGACTCAGAAAAGGAAGCAAACGAAAAATCAAGAACAACATAATCCTAACACTATATGGAGACCTTTTTAACCTCAATAGAAGGAAATCATAGACAACATGCAGCTGGCACCAACACTACCAGGTATGTTATCCACAATCCTCACTCATAATATTTATACTAACTTAGACATGTAGGAATAATTAGTCCAGGATGATACTATGGAGAGAACCAACAATAAAGCAACAGACCATAAACCCAAGTATTTCAAGAGTCAAAAAATGACTCACCTATATAAGCCTCTAACAATAAAATAACAATGCAAAACGAACAAGTCACAACCAACCAAAATAAAAAGATCAAGGGTATTTAATAAATGTTCCAAATACCCCCTCACCCCACTGGTATTGTTGTTGATGTTGGTTTGACTGATAGAATGTTATTGGAGGTATGAATGGGGTGTCAGGAGAAGCCTACAAACATGAATGAAGAGGTTACCAAAGGGGTGTTTGAATCTAGCTTTGCATGAGGTCCACAATGACCATTGGGAAGACCTTAGAGTTGTTGCCACCACTTCACTACAAAACAATCAGAATGTAACGACCCTAATAATGAAATAGGTTAAACTAGAGATTCACATGTGTTTAATGAGGTAATAATATTTTAAAATAGTAAATTTTAGTCTTTGAGGTTAGTTTGGTATGTTTGGAAGTCAAACGTGAAGGGATGACCAAGACGTTCGGAAACTAGCCTTGTATCTGCTAGTGTATCCTTGTATGTTGTATGTGTTTTTATGTGTTGTTTGGAGTCTAAAAGCAGTTGGGATTACCCTATAACCTACAAAAAAAGTTTTAGGGTCGAAATGTATGGGCACGACTCCCAATGTACCAACCTAAGGGTCCTTGAGGAGGACCCAAACTTTGGCCAAACAAGCTTCCCAAGGCAGCAAGGTTTTCACATAAGAGAAACCAGTCCGTGTCGCGAACATGGTTTACCAAGGGACAAATTTTTGGTCTGCGTCGTGGACTCCACTTTCTCAAAATTTATTTTCAAAACTCTTGCGGGAACAGCTCCGAGTCACGGACTTGTTTCCTGATAATAATTCTGAAAACAAAAGTTAAGTTTTACTTATTTGAAAAGGTCCAATTAATGTAGAGGTGTTTTTGGTATTTTGTGGGGGTGTTTTTTACTTATTTTAGATCATTATAAACACATTACACACAAAAAAAAAAAAACCTCAATTAAAAATCAAAGTTTTAAAACCCTCAAAAGTTCTTCTCTTCAAAAAGTTCTTTCAAACTTCATTGAAGCTAGAACTCAAGGTTGAGCTAGGGTTGTAGCTTTTGGACATTTTCTTCACAAAAATCACCTCATATTAAGTTATGGTAGTTAATCCTTGACTCTTCTTTCAATCAAGGAGCCCATTCAAACACTTTTCAAACAGGATTTTCAAAATCCAAACTCTTTTATTTTTTACTCTAAGCATGGGTCTTGGATGAAAACATTTTAATGAATGTAATATGATATTATTAAATGTTAGTTGATTATTTTAAGGTTAAAACTCAATAAACCCATGCTCATTAAATTTTTTAATTTTTAGCTTATGAAGTGGTTTTAATATGTGTCACACCGGAGTTTAGACCCCAGACGAGACCGGCGTCGTTGACCTCTGAGAGGTCGAAGACAAGCCTACTTACGTCATTCTTACTTCATCTAGGTTAATTTTAGCGGAAAATTTGAAACTTTTTGTTTCTTATCATGCATAAAGGTCATCTCACTTACATTCATAATGTTCAGAATCAACCATCTAACATTAAGATTATCAACTGAAAGAAATAGTTCAATACTGCATTAAAAGTATAATTGCCAAAATGGCACCAATACATTGTCTGAAATAAAAACGGAAAGAAACACTAGTGGAACATACTCCACTAGCTAAAGCCTACATCTAAGATAGACAGTAACGGTAGACATCCTCGAAAGCATGAGGGCCTACCAAGTCCTGATGAAAGCTCCACGTCCGGATAGATGCAACGTCAACCTGTAAGCTCTAGCGTCCACATGTGCATGCACCTAAAAATATAGAGTTGTAGGGGATTAGTACACACTTGTACTAAGTATGGGTATATGCAAGCACACACCAAGGACATGCATGAGTAAGAATAGCTCTTTCCTAACAACATGATTATGGAAAGTCACGTCAGTGGACTTGCCAAATTGGGATTAGGAAAGTTAGTGAACTTTCCAAATTTGGATTAGGAAAGTCAGTGAGCTTTCCAAATTTGGATTAGGAAAGTTAGTGAGCTTTCCAAATTTGGATTAGGAAAGTCATGCAATGAGAGTAACATGCATCATCATACTTATCATATTGCACACAACACATAACATCTTACACATAGCACATATCATATTGCATATAGCACATAACATCTTTCATATCATTCATTCATATGCCATGAGACCTTGGAATCATGGACTTGACATTAAGACTTTCCAAAATGAGGGCTCAACATATGGGACCTCAACTAGGGAGTCTTCTTTAGCAAACACAAAGTTTGCTTCATTCATTCATACGTACTTTATTTCATTCATTCATAAGCTAGTGTAAACACTAGCTATACTTAGGATGTAGTTTAAGACTCTCATAGGGTTTGTTGTGCAATGATCAAGAATAACCTAGTGTCATTACTTGAGTCTAGCTCACCTCTTGATCCTATCCTAACACCTTTGGTATCGTTCATTTCATTATGTGCATCATTTGAGGATGGCCTCATTCATTCATTGGGAACTTTAACTTTAACCGACATAGATCATGTGAGCATCATGAAATCCAGTGTCTCCCCCACACCGAAAAGAGGTGTAATCACCGGCCAAAGTGACCCAAAACATGCTAGCGTTCATGGGAATTGAACCCCGCCAGATCCCTATATTGGCAGTATAGGTTCGAAGACTAGGAGATATAAGGAGACCCATACCTGGCATGCCGGACAGTCTCATCTCATGAGAGTTACGTGAACCTCCGCCCTTCCCGAAAGAAGGCATCACCGCTCATAGCTAGTCTATCGGTGCTCAGTATAAAGTTTATTACATTCAACTCATACGTCATAGAAGATGGCTTCTAGTATGAGGACATCATAGCTCAATAGATGATTTCTCATCTCATCATTAGTATTAAGTGTGTTAATCTCAATACTTTCATTAGAGTGTTCATAGAGACTGGTCTCTTCATTAACTTTACACTCTCATAGGTGAGTACGTTTTAATAACATTTACTTAGGCTCATTTGAGATTGTTCTCATCTTTTACATTAGCCTCATATCATGTTGTCACCACATTCATTAACATTAGCACATTTGCTCTTCATAATTACTCACCCCTTTTTACGTGAATGTTCATTTCATCATATGCCAATGCACTTGGCCATTTGTGTGTTTCACATTATTACTTAACCTTTCTAGGGTTTCATCATTTCATTACATAATATTCATTTCATCGTATGTCAATGCACTTGGCCATTTAGTGTGTTTCACATTCTCACTTAACCCTTCTAGGGTTACATCATTTCATTACATACATCTTAGGTTCACTTATTTTTAAATGTTTGTTAGACTTATGGGTCTATACATACAAGCCATGAGGCTTCATTCATATTTCGTTTAAGTGATTCATATCTTCCTAAGATTATGTGGTACAAGACTTATGCATCTTGTAAGTATGCTAAGATTTCGATTTCGATCTATGTAGGCAACATTATATTTGAACATTTATTCACATATGACTTATCTATCAATACGGAATTTGGGCAAGGGAAACCAGTTCCGAATCCCTTGGACAACACTTACATTTTTCATTTAGTTTATATCGGTCCACACGGCTTGGGGACCCAAGATCGAGCCCTAACAGCTTCATTTTATTTTTCCCATAGTTTTTCTCTTCATTTTTCGCTCAATGGTATTGAGAGAATGTGGGATCGAACCCCCACAACCTCATTTTCTTTTAATTTCTTTTCTTTAAACTCTCTATCCCTTGGCCGAGGGGTTGTGGGTTCGAACCCCCACAGCCCCTTTTATTTTTTTATTTGGTTTTCCTTGACTATCTCGAGTTGACCATGAGGTTGTGGGATCAAACCCCCACAGCCTCACTTTATTTTTCTTGTAATTCTCCTACTGTCTAGAGGTCGTGGGTTCAATTCCCACGCCTCACATTCTTTAATTTTCATTTTTAATTCTCCTCAAATCTGCCTAAGAGGTCGTGGGTTCGATTCCCACACCTCACATTTATTTTATATTCATTTTTCCTTTCTCCTTTACTGCCTAGAGGTTGTGGGTTCGATTCCCACGCCTCACATTTCTTTTCTTTTCATTTTTCCTTTCTCCTTTACTGCCTAGAGGTCGTGGGTTCGATTCCCACACCTCACGTTTCTTTTCTTTACATTTTTCCTTAAGTTGTCTGAGAGGTTGTGGGTTCGAATCCCACTCCTCTCATTTCTTATTTTTCATAGCTTTATTTCCAGCCATGACCATGGTTCGAATCCCCTTAACCACATTCCTTTTTACTTCTTTATTTTCATGGTTTTTAACATGATGAGGTCACCGGTTCAATCCTCCATGACCTCACTTGTTTTAATTCATTTTTCACAACATTTTGAAACCCCTTAACTTGACCGAAATTCCTCACTTAAATCTGGAAATTTTCTTTTAATTTTTCAGCATACTTTCATCAACATTACACGTAAATTCATAGTGTAGTTCGTAGATCATTTAATACATTCTTAGGTGCACTTTTCATGGATTCGTTTAGCCAAGAAATTATCATTCAAATAAGCCACATTTCAACTCATATGAACATTACGATTTACATTAACATGTGTACATGAAATATAAAGAAATATCATGCCATTTCAAGTCCTAAACCATGAACAATAGCCACGGCAACACACATAAACACACGTAGTTACATTTTCGGAAAACATCAACATAAGTCACAAAATTCCGAACATATATATAAACACATAATCATCACGAAAACACGTTTCATCCCTAGTTTTCTACCAGCAAACATAACCAACCTATGATTTAATGGGAGCTAGTGACAGGGAACATGTAATGGGTAACAACCTTAGTTTTCGGAATAGATTCATCTGAAACTTAAGGGTCTCTTGGAAAAGGGACCAAGAGTAAGAAAAACCATACCTTTTTGACGTTCAAACCTAGACTTGCTGCCCAAATAACTCCTCCAAACATACGTCCAACACCAAAAGTTCAACACCAAACTCGACGGAAAACCTTCTCTTTGCCTACGTGATTGATTAGTTGTTTGTTTATAATTTTTCGTTGTGAGTTCTTCAAGTGTGAAGAACTTTGGTTTACCTACTATTTTTTTAATTTATTTGGCAGAGATAATCGTGAGTGAGAGTGATAGAGACGTGAGATAGAGATGAGTGTGAGAGGAGAGAGTTAGCTTAGGCTTAGGAGTCTAGTTTAGGACTTAGTCAAATAAGGTTTTTATTAAATATTTAAAATATGATTTCCCTTTTAATTAATCAGATAATAAATAATAAATATAAATTAATTACATTAATTTACCAACTTAAATTAAAAACAAATTTAATTCATTGCTTCCACCTAGGTTCGAACCCGGGTGGAGCAAGACTTCACTTCAAGAGCCAATTTTTGGCCCTCTCTCCCCAAATTGCCCCTCCACCTTATTAATTAAATAATTAATTATATATTTAGGGTAATTATAATACTACCCTTAGCCTGAAAAAAGACCATTTTACCCCTAGACCCTCCAAAACTATGATTTTCCCTTTTTAAGCCCGATAAAGACTCATTCGAGTAAATCTTCGTATTCGAGAGCCCTACATGGTTGGAACCAACCTTTCAAAGCTCAAATAACTCCCCAAGTTAGTTGGATTGGCTATAAAAAGGGTTCCGAGGTCTGGTTCTACGCGCATCAATTCGTGTGAACCCGATCTAATCTAGGCATTCTAGATACATTAGACATTACTTAGTATAGTCATTTTTTTAGGGTTGTTACAATATGGATGATTTGATAATGTTAGAACTATGGTTTTATTTATGTTATAATGATATTTATCTACTGCCGTAAATGCTATTTGGTGATGTATTGTTGGAGAAATTGAGAAAATGGGTTAAAGGCTTGGATGAAGGGTAAGTTGTTCTAATCTTTCTTAGTTCTTATTGTAAAATAATCTTCAGTGTATGGTCCACCCTTGGTGGTGGTGTTAACTTGAAGTATATGAATATATATATATATATATATATATATATATACATGTGTGTTATGATTTATGGCCTTTAAGGAATAGTATGTTAAGTGAGGTGATTATTATGATGTATATCCATGATATGTTAAGGGAAGTTGAAAATGTGTATCTTGAAGATGTTATGTCGAAATGAAGTATATGTTTCTGTGAAGCATGATGGTGTGTGAATTATGATTAATGAAGGTATGAGCATGTTTAGAAGTCAATGATATGGATTATAGTGATTATGTGAAAGGTCAGATCATATGTACTCACACACATACATTAAATGTATGAATAAATTTATGAATGAAATGGGGGATTTGTAAGGTAGACATTCTTTGTGAGTAGAGATTAAGTTTCTAGACCATCCCTACTATTCCTATAGTATGAAAAGGGGGATTTTGGTTTGAACACTCTTCCTGAATTGTGATTAAGTGTTTAGTAGCACCTCACTATTCCCAAGACCTTTCTACATAGGTTGGAGGTTGGATACCATTCGTGAGTTGAGATGTGGTGTTCAAAAGTAACATCTAGAGATAATTACTCTCCGTTAGTTGAGATATGGTGCTAAATAGTTATCCCTTAAACTATTGTCAATGAATGTTTAAGACTCCGTGAGGGAGTTATGCTTAGCACCAAGTGGATTTGAAGAAGGGGTGGGTACACTTCGTCAGTAGAGATGTTGTATCCAATATACCTCTTGAGATGAGTGCTCCTCGTTAGTATAGAATGATTTACTTAGTACCAATATCCTTATACCTCAATTATGCGCCCGCGTAGGTGTAGCTATTGGTGATTCCATGTAAACGCAATAGACAATAACCCTACCTTAGGTATGTACGGATCCTTTATCCGGTAGGGGTCAATACCGGGATTCCATGTCTAACTTTCATGGTCTCTGTCAGTTAACTCTAGCCCCCACAAATGAGTGTTATGAACTAAGTCTGATTAAGGGTGTACTACTTAGTGTAGGTGGTGGTATGGGACACTATCTATCCATTGCAAAAGTAGACATTTTGAGGGAGTCTTGGTGTGTTATTTTACGAAATGTATGACTGGGTCATTATATGTTGAAATAAAGAATGTTTACTATACGTCTAAGGTTAATGAAGTAATGTGACCTTTTGTCTAATGTTTATGAAGTATTTTTATTTCATGTTTATGTTCATGAAGTATGAGAGGCTTATGTCTAAATTTGATTAAAGTTACGTTAATGAAGTTATGGATGTGATCTCCCTATTCTAGGGTTATTCCTAAGGAGCACTAAGTGGAAGTAGTAGTATGGGATGCTACTTTCACAATGCACTAAGTGTAACTTGGGGACTGCCTAAGAGGATGGTTTCATGTGAAGTTCCTATGTATATGTATGTTCCTATAGTGTCTTTAGGTATTGATATTGACTTGTTCAAATGAGATGAAGTATGTTATCCTTAGTATTCTTAAGGATCTCTTAGGTACTTATTGGAGAGGTTGTATGGGTGATCTATTCATGTCTTACCTAGGTGGGCCTTAGGATAACTTTGGATGGAAGTAGTTCATGCAATATTTGGGTATACTGAAAGTGTGTTTTTATGTTGAAAAATATGGAGGTTTTACCTTGTGTTCTAAATGATGAATATATGATGTTTTCTAACTTGATTCATGAATGTTTCTATCGAAATAGCATGACTTGTAGTATTCGATTAAATTGTCCATTTTGCATGTTTTTGCATAATGCCATACTTAGTACAATTTGTGTACTAACCCCATGCTATTCTATACTTCAATAAGTATAGGTGGAAGGAAAGTGGAAGTTTTGGGAGGCGAAGCTTGGGAAGTTGACTCTCTCAAGATCTGGTATGTTCTCATATATTCGAGGACATAGTCTTTGTTTCCTTATTTCTTCTTTAAGACTTGTATAAGATTATTTATGTATTTCTTTCAATATAAAGGGCCGTGACACTAATATATTTAAGATGTGTCGTTAAGTTTTCTTGTGACGATGAGACTTACTTCTTTAGCTTTTATAAAAGAGTTTCTTATTTATATTGTTGTGAAAGTTTTAATTTTACACTATTTTTCATACTTTATGTAATGAATGATTGTTAAGAGGCTTGTGCAAGACCTTCGTGAGGTCAAGAACGCCGTGTGACGACTCAAGAGTTCTCTAACTTCTAGGGTGTACTTGCGGGTCGTTACAAACACGGTATTAGGACATAAGGTTTTGGGAAATAGTTTAGGGTCCAAAGTATCACAAGCCACATTAAGTAGATTCTTGTTCATCGGTGTGAGTCGCGACACATCCATTCGCGAGAAGCTATAAGGCGATAAAAGTTTCACTTTCTTCATTACTCTAGTATCATGATATATAGTCGAGTTCTCTAAATTTCTTTTTCTCAACCTCTTCTCTTGTGTTTATAAGACATGAATACGAGGAGGACACCCTCTAGAAAGGAGGATGGAGGAGTGGTGTAAGACCTCGAAAATGACTTAGGTTATATAGAGCCTAACACTAGTTTTCAAGGTGGTATAAGGTCCTAAATATGTCTCTAATATTGTATAGAGGCAGTAGCTAAATTATTAGGTTCATTGGAAGTCAAAACGTCAAGGGACAACCAAGACGTTCGACGACTAAGTCACCTAAGTGTCTCATGTGAGGGTCTATGTGTTTATGTGTGACTCTTGTAATTCTAAGGTCTTAAATGAGTTTAATCTGATGTGTATAGGTAGAGTGTCAAGTTTCGAGAAGTTTGGAGGTAAAACACTCAAGAACGTTCATGAAGATCAAAAGATATGCCTTGAAATGACCTTGTGTGTCTAGGCATGTTTTGTTGAGTTTTGACGTGTTCGTTTTGAGTGAAATTAATGTGAGGTGTCCTAAACTCTTATACGGCAATGTTTGAGTTGTAAACGTCCAGGCAAACATCCCCAATGACCAATCAACGGTCCTTGAGGAAGGACCCATGTTGAAGGCCAAGACTCCAAAGGCAGCCTCACCTACGGAAGCCAATCGACGGCCAGTGGGCTGGTTGACGGTCCGTGGGTGATGGGCGTGGGTAGGTACTTAGCCTGGGTGTCTAAGATACCTGTCCCAAGACTCTAAAACGATCGACGGAGGATAGGACGTCCCGTAAATAGACCTACGTTGTAACAGCCCGTAGCCAAAACAGACCAAAAATTAGTTTTTCAGAAAAAAAAAATTGTAGACAGTTAAGGGGAAATGCAGTTGGTTCAACTTAAAATGATCATAACTATTATCACAAAATGAATTAGGTCTCTCATGACCTACCCACAGATAGATAATTGAATTATATTTCCATAGCCACCGACCTTGCTAAAATCAGACCTCCGAGTAAAAAATTATGACTATTTTAGTAAAGGCCTGTCGAACAGGCCCTCACGACGGATCCAACGACGGGGCGTCGGGCACACGACGGACCGTCAGTCCTGGCCGTCGTGTGGCCCGACAGCAACCTTCCCAGGGGTCTTTTTGACCTTTCCCACTCCGTTTAAACCATAAGTTACGTCGTTTTGACCCTAAATCATCAGATTTTAGTCAGTTTAAGCCTAGAAACATAATTAAAACATATCCAAGTCAAATCATTAAATCAAAACTTAGAAAATTAGAAGCAAGATAGGAGGAAAAAAAAAGCTCAAGAACCCTAGTTCAAGAACGCCACAAGCTCCAGCAGTTCCAGCCCAGAAACTTAATTATTTTTCCGTGGATTTCATCACCAGGTATGCGGGATATCACTAGTGGGTTCCTTTCACCCATTGGGTCCCTAGTTTTCAGTCAGATTCTTGATTTTCTTATCATGATTAAACCTAGGGTTTCTAGAACTTTGATAGAACTTCATGAATTTATTAAATATATGTTCCAAATCAGATTATCATTCTATTACTCAGATTATCGCATGAATTTCAGAACCCTAGCTTTGTATTTCTTTAGTCCTTGAATTACACATGCTAGGTCAGATATTTCAGACACTTCAGATATACATGCCTCAGTTATAAATGCATAATTACCAGATTAATTGTTGCATTCTCAGTTTGCATGTTCACTTTCGAGCTATCCAGTATTTACAGAAACTCAGACATAATCAGTTAATTTACAGAATTCATTGGGAGTAGCATAATACCGAGTTGGACTAGGGTTTAGCGTACCCAATAGTCCCAGAAATACTAGCCAAGTAGGTTGTAAGTCTCCTCTGTGGGCAATCAGTTTAGTGATCACGCCAGCATGCCTTTATACCTTTGGCAAGGTATATTGGGTCCTCTCGATGGGGCGTATACATCGGACTCCACATTTAGCTCATGTGGTTTTATTATCGGTTATTAGTAGCTCCCACAGTTCAGTCAGACTCTCTGCATGACCATTTATCAGTATATTCAGTATTCAGTTTTAGCATGTTATAAATTGGTCATTGCATTCAGTTAGCTCAGAAATTCAGTATATCATGTTCAGATTATTATTCTTGCTTTTGTGCTTGTTCAGTTATGTTTTATTTCAGCTTTACTCTATCCTACATGCTCAGTACCTTTCAAGTACTGACGCATACGTGCGCTACATCTTCTCGTGATGTAGGTTCAGGTTCTCAGCATCCAGATCACGCATAGATCGATTTCCCGATCTCCAGTTCAGCAGATTCAGTGGTGAGTCCTCATTCTCCGAGGACAAGAGTCATGAGTTTCATTTCAGTCTTTAGTCATTTAGTTTCAGTTTTTGCTAGATTTAGCTGGGGCTTGTCCCAGTATTTCTAGTCCAGTTTAGAGGCTATTTTCAGACATAGTTAGTTTCAGCTTAGTAGTGAGTTAATATTTCTTTGTATTAAACTCATGTTTTCATATCTCAGTTTAGAATATGGGTATTCCCCATCTTTTCAGATTAATTATGATTTAGCTTCCGCATCAGTTTATTATCTTTAGTATGCTCATGATCATGCCAAGGGTTAGCTTGGGATCACTTGTGGTCCTAGGTTCCGTGTCCGCGTCTCGGGGGTAGCTCGGGGCGTGACAAAACTTGGTATCAGAGCACTAGGTTCAAGAGTCCTAGGATGTCTGAAAAAGCCGCACTAAGTAGAGTCCTTTTCATGGGTGTGAAGTGCACCACATCTAATGAGAGGGAGGCTATGAAGTGTTTTAGGAAAACTTCACTTTCTTGATATTCTTATCGTGCGTTGGTATGATCTTCTTTCTAATCCATCGTTATGCGCTTAAGATCATGCCTTCTCGTAGAGCTTAGGCATGGAATGCTAATGCACGCAATGCTAACGCAGTTCCTCTAGTACCAGATAAGAAGTTCAAATGCAGAGTTTCAGAATGCCAATTCATTTTGGCTCAGAGTATGAACAACAAGAACAATCAGCAGGTTCGAGTTCCTACTAATAGAAATGATCGATTAGTGGCAGCCAGAGTTTGTGATTTCTTAGGATGAATCCGCCTAAGTTTTCAGGGTCGCAAGTTGGTAAGGACCCACAGAAGTTCATTGACGAGGTCAAGAAAATATTTGGTGTGATGTCAGTAACTGGTAGTGATAGGTGAGATTGGCATCCTACCAACTCAAGGATGTGACTCACATATGGTTCACTCAGACAACGGACATGACTTTGTCTTTTGTAACTCAGTATAGCAGTCCGATTCAGTATTAGTTCAGAAACTCTCTCAGAACCTTTCTCAGTCTCTACTCAGTTGGTGACCCAGTTATAGCTAGACGGGTATACATAAATTGCCCTGTCACAGTCAGAAAGTCACCTCAGCAGATCTAGTAGAGTTAGAAATTGTAGACTTCGATGTTATTCTAGGCATAGATTGGTTACATTCATGTTATGCCTCAGTCGATTGCAGAACTAGGATTGTTCATTTTCAGTTTCCAGACGAACCAATCTTAGAATGGAAGGGTAGTAGCTAGCGCCTATGGGTCGATTTATTTCTTACCTTAAGGCCAGAAAGATGATATCTAAGGGTTATCTCTATCATCTAGTTCGGGTTAAGGATTCTAGCCTTGAAACCCCAACTCTTGAGTCAGTTCCAGTAGTCTGTGAATTTCCAGAAGTATTTCCAAAAGATCTTCCGGATCCCTCCCGAAAGGGAAATCGACTTTGGAATTGATCTCCTTCCAGATACCCAGCCTATTTCTATTCCTCCTTACAGAATGGCTCCAGCAGAGCTTAAGGAATTGAAAGAGCAGTTGAAAGACCTTCTAGATAAGGGTTTCATCAGACCTAGTATTTCACCATGGGGTGCACCAGTATTGTTCGTAAAAAAAGATGGTTCTCTCAGAATGTGCATTGACTATAGACAGTTGAACAAGGTCACAATCAAGAATAAGTATCCCATCCCCAGGATTGATGACTTGTTTGACCAACTTCAGGGTGCTAGTCATTTCTCAAAGATAGACCTCAGATCGGGTTATCATCAGCTCAGAGTCAGAGATAGTGACATTCCGAAAACAGCCTTCAGAACTCGGTATGGTCATTATGAATTTGTAGTTATGTCGTTTGGACTAACCAATGCTCCTGCACTTTCATGGATTTGATGAACAGAGTGTTCAAACAGTACTTGGACTTGTTCGTTATCGTCTTTATTGATGATATCCTCATTTACTCTAGGAGTGAGGAAGAACATGCAAGTCATTTGAGAATTGTTCTACAGACTCTCAAGGATCGCCAGTTATTCGCTAAGTTTAGCAAATGTGAGTTTTGGTTGCAATCCGTTGCTTTTCTTGGTCACATTGTATCTAGCGAAGGGATCCGCGTAGATTCACAGAAGATAGAAGCAGTGAAACAATGGCCCAGACCTACCTCTGCTACAGATATCAGAAGTTTCTTAGGTCTAGCGGGTTATTACAGAGGTTCGTGGAAGGATTTTCATCCATAGCCTCACCATTGACTAGGTTGACTCAGAAGATGGTCAAGTTCCAATGGTCAGATGATTGTGAGAAAAGCTTCGCAGAATTGAAAACTAGATTGACTACAGCTCCTGTCTTGACTCTACCAGAGGGTTCAGATGGTTATGTGATCTATTGCGATGCATCCAGAGTTGGCCTTGGTTGTGTGTTGATGCAAAGAGATAAGGTTATATCTTATGCCTCTAGACAGCTTAAGGTGCATGAGAAGAACTATCCAACTCATGACCTCGAGCTTGCAGCAGTGGTGTTTGCACTCAAGATATGGAGACACTACTTGTATGGTGTTCATGTAGATGTGTTCACCGATCATAAGAGCCTTCAGTATGTGTTCACCCAGAAAGAGTTGAATCTTCGCCAGAGGAGATGGCTTGAGTTCCTTAAGGATTATGATATGAGTGTGCATTATCATCCTGGAAAGGCGAATGTAGTGGCCGATGCTCTTAGTAGATTATCTATGGGTAGTGTAGCCCATGTTGAGGAAAAAGAAAGGAGCTAGTGAAGGATGTTCACAGGCTTGCTCGCTTGGGAGTTCGCCTTATGAGCATATCAGACAGCGGTGTAACAGTTCAGAATGGGGCAGAATCGTCTTTGGTAGTGGAGGTTAAGGAAAAGCAAGAGAGTGATCCGATCTTGCTTGAACTAAAGGGTGCAGTCAACAATCAGAGAGTGGAGGTTTTCTCCCAAGGGGAGATGGTGTACTTCGCTACCAGGTAGATTGTGTGTTCCTGATGTGGGAGATTGAGAAGCATATTCTTGCAGAAGCTCATAACTCCAGGTATTCTATTCATCCAGGTGCCACTAAGATGTACCGCGATCTGCGGGAAGTCTATTGGTGGAATGGCATGAAGAGGGATATAGCAGACTTTGTGAGTAAGTGCCCCAATTGCCAGCAAGTCAAGGTAGAACATCAAAACCAGGAGGTATGACTCAAGAGATCGATATTCCTACTTGGAAGTGGGATGTGATCAATATGGATTTCATCACAGGGTTACCTCGTACTCGCAGACAGCATGACTCAATTTGGGTGATAGTCGATAGGATGACTAAGTCTTCTATCGTTTTGGCGGTCAAGACTACGTATTCGGCAGAGGACTATGCTAAAGCTTTACCTTAATGAAATTGTGAGGTTGCATGGGCCTTTGTCTATCATCTCAGATAGAGGTCCTCAGTTTACCTCTCATTTCTGAAGTCATTTCAAAAGGTCTTGGT
>CM040618.1:67398161-67454671 GCA_022817965.1 Solanum lycopersicoides | reverse complement strand
TTAATTAATTTAAAGGGTGAGGCCACCAGGATTCGAACCTGTGACCTCACCGTGTGGAACCTTAATTTCGCAAGAAAGAAAGAAATGGGGTTGGGGGGATTCGAAATGGGTGTACAGGCGAGTAAGGAAAATGCAAATATTTAAATAAATAAAATGGGAGGCGTGGGAATCGAACCCACGACCTCCAGCAGCGAATGAAGGGAAAGAAAATAAAAGAACGGAAATGTGAGGCGTGGGAAATCGAACCCACGACCTCAAGGCTGAAAGGAGAAGGGCGAAATAAATAAGAAAATAAAGTGAGGCTGTGGGGGCTCGATCCACAACCTCACTGCCAAACGCCTAGCTATAATTTTAATTAAAAATAAAATAAGGAGGTGTGGGGGTTCGAACCACAACCTCACAGCCTAGCGAAAATTAAAATAAAATAAGGAGGCTGTGGGGGTTCGAACCCACAACCTCCCCCAGCGAAATAAAGATAAAATAAAAGAGGCCTGTGGGGGTTTGATCCCACAACCTCTGGTCTAGGCGAAATGGGACAATAATTAAAATGAAAAATAAAAAGGGGTTGTGGGGGTTCGATCCCACAACCCTTCGGCCAAATAAGAGGAAAACCAAGGAAAAATAAAGATAGAATGTTGATGTTGGGGCTCGATCTAGGTCCCAATGTCATGAAGACTAAAAATAAGTCAAGGAAAAATGTAAGTATTGTCCAAGGGTTCGAACTTGGGTTCCCTTGCCCAAATTCCGTATTGATACATAAGTCATACGTGAATTAAATGTTCAAGAATAATGCCACCTACTTAGATCAAAATCAAGATCTTGGCATACATACAAGATACATAATTCTTGTACTACATAATCTTAGGAAGATATGAGTCACTTAACGAACTATGAATGAAACCTCATGGCTTGTCTGTATAGACCCATAAGTCTAGCATACGTTTAGAAATAAGTGAACCTAAGATGTATGTAATGAAATGAAGTAACCCTAGAATGGGTTAAGTACGAGTGTAAAACACACTAAATGTCCAAGTGCATTGGCATACGATGAAATGATTATTATGTAATGAAATGACGAAACCCTAGAAGGTTTAAGTAAGAGTGTGAAACACACAAATGGCCAAGTATATTGGCATATGATAAAATGAACATTCACGTAAAATGGGGTGAGTAATTATGAAGAGCAAATGTTCTAATGTTAATGAATTTGGTGACAACATGATATGAGGCTAATGTAAAAGATGAGAACAATCTCAAATGAGCCTAAGTAAATGTTACCAAAACGTACTCACCTATGAGGGTGTAAAGTTAATGAAGAGACCAGTCTCTATGAACACTCTAATGAAAGTATTGAGATTAACACACTTAATACTAATGATGAGATGAGAAATCATCTATTGAGCTATGATTCCTCATACTAGAAGCCAGCTTCCATGACGTATCAGTTGAATGTAATGGAACTTTATACTGAGCACCGATAGACTAGCTATGAGCGGTGATGCCTTCTTTCGGGAAGGGCGGAGGTTCACGTAACTCTCATGAGATGAGACTGTCCGACTTGCCGGGTATGGGTCTCCTTATAGCTCCTGGTCTTCGAACCTATACTGCCAATATAGGGATCTGGCGGGGTTAAATTCCCATGTACGCTAGAATATTTTGGGTCACCTTGGCCGGTGATTCCACCACTTTTCGGTGTGGGGGAGACACTGGATTTCATGATGCTCACATGATCTATGTCAGTTAAAGTTAAAGTTCCCAATGAATGAATGAGGCCAGCCTCAAATGAAGCACATAATGAAATGAACAAAACCAAAGGTGTTAGGATAGGATAATCAAGAGGTGAGCTAGACTCAGGTAATGACACTAGGTTATTCTTGATCATTACATAGCAAACCCGATGAAAGTCTTAAACTACACCCTAGGTATAGCTGGTGTTCACACTGGCCTATGAACGAAATGAAATGAAGTACGTATGAATGAATGAAGCAGACTCTGTGTTTGCTAATGAAGACTCCCTAGTTGAGGTCCCATATGTTGAGCCCTCATTTTGGAAAGTCTTAATGTCAAGTCCATGATTCCAAGGTCTCATGGCATATGAATGAATGTTATAAAAGATGTTATGTATTGTATGATATATAGTATGTGCTATGTGTAAGATATTATGTGTTGTGTGCAATATGATAAGTATGATGATGCATGTTACTCTCATGGCATGACTTTCCTAAACCAAATTTGGAAAGCTCACTGACTTTCCTAATCCAAATTTGGAAAGCTCACTGACTTTCCTAATCAAAATTTGGAAAGTTCACTAACTTTCCTAATCCTAATTTTGCAAGTCCACTGACTTGACTTTCCATAATCATGTTGTTAGGAAAGAGCTATACTTTCTCATGCATGTCCTTGGTGTGTGCTTGCATATACCCATACTTAGTACAAGTGTGTACTAACCCAATACAACTCTACAATTTTAGGTGCAGGCACAGGTGGACACTAGAGCTACAAGTTGACGTTGAAGCTATCCGGACGTCGAGCATTCATTCGGACTTGGTAGGCCCTCATGCTTTCGAGGATGCTTGCCATTTATATTCTAGCTTAGTCTTAGTATTGAGCTAGTGGAGTATGTTCCACTAGCGTTTCTTTCTCGTATTATTTCAGACATTGTATTGGTGCCATTTTGGCAAGTATACAGTTATTGCTATATTAAACTATTTCTTTCATTTGATGATCTTAATGTTAGATGGTTGATGTGAACAAATTATGAATATATTAGAAATGATTAGTAAGTATGTTAAGAAACAAAAACTTCAAATTTTCCGCTAAAATTAACCTAGATGAAGTAAGAATGATGTATGTAGGCTTGTCTGCGACCTCTAAGAGGTCAACGACGCCGGTCTCGTCTGGGGTCTAGATCCCGGTCGTGAAAATGTGATGTTTTGAATGCTCTTTATGATGTCATAGTTTCATGAGTAGATTTGTAGTTGATCTATCTTTCTCATGTTAAGGTGTAACTAGTAAGATTTCTTAACTACTTTAAAGTTGTTAAGCTTATGTGCCAACGTGTGATTTGAAAGTTATTACATGTTGAGCTTTGAAATTATTTGATGAGCATGTCTAATGTTGGAGAAGGTAGTTCCTCCATAAAAAAATGATAAAGATGGAGTAAGTGTGTGCTTGAAATTGTGGAAATTTTTCCAAATTTACTTATGTTTCTTAAAATGCTTAATGATATGACGTTGGTGTTCCTTGAAAGCTTGGTGCATTGACTATGAGTGCAGCGAACTTGATGATATGTGTGGTATGCTTGTAGTTGTGTCCTTTAGGTCCTTGAAAGTGTTTAGTGTCATTCGAGGACAAATGTTGTTCTAAGTGGGGGAGATTGTAAGGACCCTAAAAATGAAATAGGTCAACCTACAGCTTCACATGTGTTTCATGAGGTTATAATTTGTTAAAATTGTGAATTTTAGTGTTTGAGGTCAGTTAGGTATGTTTGGAAGTCAAACGTCAAGGGACGACCAAGACGTTCAGAAACTAGCCTTGTGTGTATGCTAGTGTGTTCTTCTATGTTGTATGTATTTTTATGTGTTTTTTGGACTCTAAAAGCAGTGTGGATGACCATAGAACCTAGAAATACATGTTTAGCGTCGAAATCTACAGGCACGGCTCCCCAAATACCAACATAAGGGTCCTTGAGGAGGACCCAAGATTTGGCCAACCAAGCTTCCCAAGGCAGCAAGGTTTTCAATTATGAGAAACCAGTCCTCGTTGCGGACTTGGTTAACCAAGGGAAAACTTTTTACTATGCATCGCGGACACTTCGCGGACTCCACTTTCTCGAAATTTATTTACAAAAATCATGTGGGAACAGCTCCGCGTTGCGGACTTGTTTCCCGATGATAATTCCAAAAAATAAAGTTAAATTTGACTTGTTTAAAAAGGTCAAGCTAATGTAGGCATTTTTTGGTTTTTTTGGGTGTGTGTTATATACTGATTTTAGGTAATTATCCACCCATTGCCCTACTAAACACCCAAAACCCTCAATTAGAAATCAAAATTTCAAAAGGGTTTTGAAACTCCAAACTCTTCTAATTTTAACTCTAAGAATGGGTCTTGCATGAAAATATTTTAATGAATGTAATATGATATTATTCAATTTTAGTGGATGATTTTAAGGTGAAAAACTCAATAAACCCATGCTCATTCAATTTCTCAGTATTTAGCTTATGAAGTGGGTTTAATGTGGATGATTTGATAATGTTAGAACTATGGTTTTTGTAAGACCCCCAAAATGAGTTAGGGTGTATAGAGCCTATTTTTTTTTTAATGTTATAAAGTCCTAAAATAACTTATAATATGGTTTAGAGGCAGTGTGTAATGTTTGAGGTGATTTGGAAGTCAAACGTCAAGGGATGATCAAGACGTTCGACGAATAGCAAGCTATGTGCCTCATATGTCTATACGTATTTATAATTGTATGAAATGAGCTTATGAAGTCTTAAAATGAGTTATAACGATTTTTAATGGTATTATATGAAGTTTCGTGAAGTTTGGAGGTCAAACGTCAAAGAACGTCCAAGACGTTCAAAAGATAGCCTTGAGACATGCATGTGTGTGTCTTGATAGGGCCTTGCATGTTTGGATGAGTTGTGAGTATTTGTTTTGAGTTAAACTCATGTGGGAGGGATAAAACTTGTTAAGGATTGTATTTACGTTGTAAACGTCTTGGTACGACTTCAAAAGGGCCCCGCAAAAGAACCCACAAGAAGGACCCAAGCTGGTCGAACCAAACGACCGTCAGTTGGTTGAACAACGGCCTGTAGGTGAGGTATCGTTGATATGCAACTTATCCTGGGAAAGTCTCAACCAAAAAATAGGACAAGGTCCAATCGACGGAAGCCAAAGGACGGATTGACCAACGGCCAGCCGATGGTGATCCGTCGATGGTGGTCTACAACACTGTCATGCGAACTATTTTATTTAAGGGGTGAATGGGAAATTCACCCCACGTCCTAAACTGACTCTAATTGATTAATTTACCTATTTTTGGGTGTATTTAAGGTATCAAACACGCGAACAACCCATTCCCAATCCCTTCTAATGAAATTGAACCTTCGCTCAAAAACCAATTCTCTCTAGAAACCTCCATTGTTGTTGAAGCTCAAGAACAACTTGTAGATTGGATTATCATGGATTCTTCACCAATTTTTAGAGGTTTTCAACTATACAAAGGTATGGTGATCCTTCATCTCTAGTTATCCTTCCATCTAGAGAGTTAATCTCAAAGTTTCAAAAGAGATTTTATGATCAAAGTTCTTCTTCTTCAATCTAGACATGAGTTCTTTCTAAAAAAAAATTGAATGGTTAAATAATGATGAATTGATGTTAATATATTGTTTTGAATGTGATTTTATTTCAATTGCATGATGAACCCATGTCCCTTGTCAAAATCGATTTAGCCCTTGCATGGGCATTGTGATCATGGCTTGTTAATGGTTAAATTGTGATTCTCTTACGTTGAATTGCTTATAATTACTGTTATATCTCTGACCGGGAAAGAGGTTACCAAGCAAGTTGTTTAAGTATATTGATATTGAATATTTTATGAATGATACAATTGGATCCATGTATGAAGATTTGAACAAAACTAGCCTATCTTCTATGTGCTCACTGTAAGTTCGGCTTCATGGTGATTGTTGTGGGATTTTGATTGCATAAAGGCCATTGTATCTACTGTATTAAAGTTTATATTATGAATAAATTTTGGGTATGAACCCTTATTTATCGAATTAAAGGAAACTCGGTAAGATTGATCTACATGCTTTAGCCTATAGATTGATGATTCTAGCATGCTTATTGTGAGATTTAATTATGTTAAATGATGGTTAGCTAGTGCCTATGATGTAATGTAATTATGAATTATATGTAATTGATCCAATGTGGATTAATACATGATAGTTTTAATAGGATTAACATATGTAAATTTATCTTCCATGAATTCCTAATATGAAGCATGTTTACAGTGATCTCGAACTTATTGGCAATTGTAGTGAGATCTCATCTAGTCTATGATTTCTTTAGCTACTGCCTTAAATGAATATTAATTATACAAGACGATTGATGAACTAAAATAGGGTAGTTACTTGATGATCTATAACACTCTACTTTCTACCATATATGTGATATAATGTCTTGGATGGTAGCTTGATTTTGTAGCAACTTGTACATAGTTTCTTCATGATAAAATGTATGTTTAGCTACTGCCATATAATTTATTAATGATTGAAAGGGTGTATTGATCAATGATGATCAAAGGATAATGAAATTATAAGAATGACTCTTCCTCTATACTTTTCTTATAGTATTGTAGTTGATGAAGCCTTGTATGGTATTGTGCGGTATGGTCCACTTATGGTGTCGGTGTTTACTTTGTTGTCATTATATATGTGTTGACCATGGACTTTCAGGAAAATTTATGAATGTATGAATGAGTTGTTATGATGATCACCTTATGTGTAACTTGTGCCTAGTCTTCTATTATAGTTGTGAATCTACGTTATGTTATTATTGTTATGAGCATGTAAATAGTTATGCTAAGATCATGTGTAGGTGCTTCCATTAATAAAGTGTTAAGGATTGATGACCCCTACCCATGTACCCCTATGTGTATGTGTAAATAGCTAAATTTAGGAGTCTTGATTATAATATGAACATTGTCTTGCCTCCAATGCTATTTTGTGTTTTGTGGTCTATGCTTGAAAGAGTATAGTGGTATTAAGCGGGTGGCTGAATCAATGTGTTGTTGATAGCCATATGTGATCATGTTGACCAATGTGTACGCACACTCACATATTATGCATGCTTACAATGTAGTAAATGTTCATAGTGTCTAATGAAAGGTTGTTCTCATATTCACTAGTGTCTACTTCTATGCATATAAAGTATGTGTATGTGAAGTATGTTATGTATTCCTTACTAGGATGACTTTATAGGTGTACTAGTATTGGCAAGGGTATGGGACCTTGTCTATGCATTGCACATGTGTACCTTGATAGGATAGTTCCTACGTTTGGTTTCTATGTACATGAATATGAATGTATGGTCATGTGTGGTCTTAATGTGTTATGTGAAAGGTTTGCTCACATATATGTATACACACACACATATGAATGATGATCTAGTCAATAGAGGAGACTTGAAAGATGTTCTCAAGTGTATCCTTAACTACATAGTGCTAATACATATGCTATGTCCATGTGAAAGGATTTACCACATGATTTAGGTTGATAAACTCTCATCTATGACCTATGAGTTAAGAATATGAGGGTATGACTCTCCTAAGCCTATGTTTTATAAATAAATTATGATAAAGACTTATTCAATAAAGGGAACATAGCTTAGCACCGAGTGAACTTGTAGATGAGGGGGTGGCACCTTCCTAAAGAGGGAAGGTAAAAAGGGTACACTACGGTCCTCACGGGGTGGATAGCCTCATAACCCAAAAAGGGTGTAGAGTGATATTTATATGATGGCCCCCAAGTTCCATAAAGTATGCTTGCCACATAGGATTTAGCAAGTTATATCACCTTATAGCTAGCATGTGTTAATGTTCTACCTTGTCTAGGTAGGAACACCTTCCCTAGGTGTAAGGCTCTACAACACCAAATTCCATGTTTAGCACCCATGGTCTTAGTGTCGGTAAAGACTATAGTTTCCCTAAAGTAAAATGGACAATGGAAATGAATGACTAGGATCCTAACTAGGAGGACTTAAGGGAGGTTACTTAGGATAGGTGGAAGTAATGAACACATCTAGACATTGTACAAGTAGATCCTTAGGAAGTCCTAGGAAGGTGACCTAATGTGTATGATTATGGTTATGTATTTATTCATGGCATGATAGTATTTGTTTACTTGTTATGAAGATGTGCATGATATGAATCTATATGATGTGATCTTATCTTTATATGCACTATGTTGGTCAAAATGACTATATGATGAAGGTCTTGTATTGACATGAATGAAGTTGTCTTTACTTTGTATGTTGATGTATGAAGTAGTAAGGCTCGTGGTCTTATGATAGGTTTACTAAGTATGTGTGAAGTTATGGGGCTTCACATATACATTGCACTAGTAGGCTTAGAATAGGATTATTAGTAAGGTCTTATAATGCATTGATGTAAAGTGAAGTTGGTATATGTACAAGTTGAATGTAGCTCACTGTAATGGTCCTATGGTATTGGCTTAAATATGTCTATATTGTACTATACTGCTATGATGGTATGTGTTGCCTTGTGTAGATTGTACGTATGGTTTTCTTGTGGCCTTAAGGTGATGCATTGCACCAAGTATCACTAGAGGGTTACTTGGAAGGTTGATGAATAAAAGAAACGAATGTTCACTGTAAAGTAGGAATAGCTCCATGTAATGTGACTTGAAAATGTCTTAAATTCTATATGTGATCTTATTAAATCTTTAGACTTTGAATTTATGAAGTATGTGAATGATATAAATGCTATTGGATAAAGGTTTTATGAAGATTTACTCAAAAAGGCATAAAGTATGATTTCAAGAAAATGTCCCTTTTAAATGCATGTTTTTGCATGGTTGTCATACTTGTGTATTCTTGTACTAATCCCATTCTTCTTTACCTTTTTACACAAAGTGTAGGTTATGGATGCTTAAAGGATGTCTATATGGTTGAGGATCTTGATATGTGATTCCCAAGATCAAGGAAAGGAATCCTTAAGTCCAAGGATGTCCTAATGTCATGTCTTACTGTAAAGTGTTTAAATGTAGTATACTTATGTATTATGTTTAAGGGACGTGTCCCTAATGTAATCTAATGTTGTTGAGTCTAAGATGAAAAAGAGACATAAGGTCAAAGTATGCAATATGATATTCTATATATATATCTATATATATATATATTATATATATATGTAGTAAAGTTTCTAGAATATGATGTGCTATGAAAAGTTTTAAATTTTCCGTTAAATTTACTATGACAATGCGATGAATGATAACTATTTTCTTGTATAAGACCACCGAGAGGTCAACTACGCCATGTTACTTCTCGGGGGTGCTCCCTGGATGTGACAGTTTTCTTTATGTAATAATGTGATTTAGCTACTGCCTTGAATTCTATTTTATAATGTATTATTGGACAAATTGAGAAAAGGTGGTAAAGGCTATGATGAAGGGTAAGTTGTTCTAGTCTTGGTTAGTTCTTATTGTAAAATGATCTTGAGTGGTATGGTCCACCTTTGGTGGCGGTGTTAACTTGAAGTATATGAATATATATAAATATATATATATATATATATATACATGTGTATTGTGATTTATGGCGTTGAAGGCATAGTATGTGAAGTTAGGTGATAATTATGATGTATATGCATGATATGTTTAGGGAAGTTGAAAATGTGTATCTTGAAGATGTTATGTCGAAATGAAGTATATGTTTATATGAAGCATGATGGTGTGAGGTATGATTAATTAAGGCATGAGCATGTTCAGAAGTCAATGATATGGATTATGGTGATTATGTGAAAGGTCATCTCACACGTACTCACATATAGACATTAAATGTATGAATGAAGTTATGAATGAAATGGGAGATTCGTAGGGTAGACACTCTTCGTAAGTAGATATGAAGTGTCTAGACCATCCAGACTATTCCTATAGTATGAAAAGGGGGATTTGGGGTGAAAACTCTTTGTGAGTTGACATGAAGTAGTTAGTAGCAACCTCACTGTTCCCAAGAGATTTATAGATAGGGCGGAGGTTGGATGCCCTCCGTGAGTTAAGATGTGGTGTTCAAAAGTAACCTATAGGGATAAGTACTGTTCGTTAGTTGAGATGTGGTGCTAAATAGTTATCCCTTAACCTATAGTCAATGAATGTTTAAGACTCCGTGGGGGAGTTATGCTTAGCACCGAGAGGTTTTGAAGAAGGGGTAGGTACACTTCGTGAGTAGAGATGTTGTATCCAATATACCTCTTGAGATGAGTTCTCCTCGTTAGTAGAGAATGAGTTACTTAGTATCAATCTCCTTATTCCTTAGTAATGCGCCCACGTAGGTGTAGCTATTGGATATTCCATGTAAAGGCTAAAGACAATGACCCTACCTTAGGGAAGTAGGGATCCCTTATACGGTAGCGGTCAATACTGGGATTCCATGTCTAGCTCTCATGGTCTATGTCAGTTAAAGCTAGCCCCCACAAATGAATGTTATGAACTAAGTCTTCTTAAGGGTGTACTACTTAGGGTAGGTGGTGATCACGATGTTATCTATCTATTGCACAAGTAGACATTTGGAGGGAGTCTTGGTGTGTCCTTGTATGAAATGTACGAATGGGTTATTATATGATTAAATGAAGCATGTTGACTATAATTCTAAGGTTAATGAAGTAATGTGACCTTGTTTCTAATTTTTATGAAGTATGTTGATTCCATGTCTATGTTCATGAAGTATGAGAGTCTTATGTCTAATGTTGATGAAAGTTATGAAAATGAAATTATGGTTGTGATGTGCCTAATCTAGGGTGATTCCTAAGGAGCACTAAGTGGAAGTAGTAGTATGGGATGCTACTTTCACATTGCACTAAGTGTAACTTGGGGATTGCCTTGGAGGATGGTTCTATGTGAAGTTCCTAAGTATATGTATGTTCCTATAGTGCCTTTGGGTATTGAATATTGACTTGTTAAAATTAAATAAAGTATGATTATTCTTATTAGTCTTAAGGATCTCTTAAGTATGTATTGGAGAGGTTCTATGGGCAATCTCTTCATGTCTTACATAGGTGAGCCTTAGGATAACTTTGGATAGGAGTAGTTTATGTGATAATTGGTTTTACTGCAAGTGTGATTTTATGTTGAAAAATATGGAGGTTTCATCTTATGTTCTAAATAATGTCTATATGATGTTTTATAACTTGATTCACGAAGATTTCTATCAAAATAGCATGACTTGTATGGTTCGACTAAATTGTCCCTTTTGCATGTTTTTGCATATTGTCATACTTAGTTCAATGTTTGTACTAACCCCATATTATTCTATATTTCTATAACTATATGTTGAAGGCAAGTGGAAGTTTTAGAAAGCAAAGGTTGGGAAGTTGACTGTCTCAAGATTTGGTATGTCCTCATATATTCGAGGACATAGTCCTAGAAGTAGATGACCAATAAGTTACATGTAAGATTAAGCACACAGGGAACCCTGAAAAATTTATCATCACAATTGTATATGCCAAGTGTAAGGATGTGTTTAGAAGACCTTTATGGGACAAATCATATACCTTTCCAATGTAAAAATTCCTTGGTGCACTATGGGTTATTTCAATGTGATAACTTCTATTGATGAGAAGAAGGGAGGAATACCATATAATATGAACAAAAGCTTTGAGTTCATTAGTGTGATAGAAGAAAGTGGACTTATTGATTTGGGGTTGGTGCTCATTTCACATGGTGTAATAACAGGGATGAAGAAGCAAGAATGTGGAAGAGGCTTGATAGGTACATGGTTAATGACCACTGGCTTGAAAAGATGCCTCAGACTGTTATCACATACCTACCTTCTGTAGGGTCAGATCAAAGTCCTCTACTTATGGAAATGATAGACAAACAAGAGCACAATATCAAATACTTCATGTTCTTGCATTTATGGGTGGAGAATGATACTTTTATGAGCACTGGCCAAAAATGTTGGGAAAGAGAAGTTACAGGGGATCCTATGTGTTGTCTACATCAAAAGATGAAGCGATTAACCTCTACTCTCAGTTGCTGGTCTAAAAGAGAATATGGGGATATTTTTGCGACTGTGAAAGAGTTTGAAGAAAACTTTAATACTGCAGAGGCTGAGGTGCTACAACATAATACTTCTGATAACAGAACTAAAATCCAATGTGTTAATGTTGAGTACATTAAATTTCTTAAAATAGAAGCTGGTTTCTTAAACAGAATACTCAACTTCGGTGGTTCAGGGAAGGTGATGCTAACACGAAGTATTTCCATGCTCTTATGAGAGGAAGGAGGAGGAAGTTATTCATTCATCAAATCAATATTGAAGGTGGAGAATGTATTCAGGGGGATACTATTGCCAGAGCTGCCTCTGAGCACTTTCACAACATTTTCACAGGCCATCAAAATATCATCAATGAAGAGATTTTCAATGCACTCCTAGATTGGTCGCTACAGAACAAAATCAGGTTATGAGGGCTGATCCTACAATTGATGAAGTGAAGCAGGTGGTATTTCCCATGAATCCCAACTCAACAGTAGGACCTGATGGTATGAGTGGAAATTGTTTTCAGGTATGCTAGGATATTATCAAAGAAGATCTTTGTAAAGTTGTGTTAGCCTTTTTCTGTGGACACAGTATGCCTAAATACATGACTCATGCTTGCTGGGTCCTTCTTCCCAAAGTGGAGCACCCCAAAACGTTGTCAGACCAATAAGTTTGAGTTACTTCTCAAATAAGATCATTTCACAACTCCTTAGCATCAGAATTTCTCTTATCTCGACAAATCTTATCTCAGAAAATCATAGTGTGTTTGTAAGAGGCTGAAGTATCTCTGAGAACATTATGTTGGCTCAAGAAATCATCCATGGCATCAAGATGCCCAAAGAGAGGGATAAGGTAGTAATCCATCTCGACATGGCCAAGGCATAAGACAGAGTGTCGTGGACATACACTTGCTTAGTTCTGAGAAAAATGGGTTTAGTGTTTTTTTTTATTGATATGATCTGGAGGATTATGAGAAACAACTGCTACTCAGTTATTATTAATGGGACCAGACATGGCTTCTTTCATTCTACCAAAGGTTTGAAATAAGGTGATCCTTTGTCACCACCCCTATTTATTTAGGTTCTGATGTCCTTTCAAGGATGCTGAACAACCTCTATTTGAATCATAATTACCAAGATTTTCAAATGGAACCTAGAGGCCCTCATATAAACAATCTTGGCGTTGTGGATGATGTTATCATTCTTACCTCAAGCAACCGACTTGCTATTCAGCTTATTGTGAAGATTCTGATTACTTATGAACAAGTTTCTGATCAGCTTATTAATAAAGACAAGAGCCACTTCATGCATTCTTAAGATTCTCCCCAAGACATTGCTATTATGATTAAAGATGAATCTGGATTTTCTCAAAAAGATAGCCCTATTAACTATCTGTGATGTCCTTTGTACATTGGGGGACAGAGAATTATCTATTATTCTACACTGGTGGATAAGGTAGCAAAAAGGATTAGTGGGTGGCAAACTAGGATGCTGAATTTTGGTAGCAGAGTAAACTTAGTGAAGCATGTTCTATAGTCTATCCCCGTTCACACCATGGAATGTATTTCCCCTCCAAAAACTACTCATAACTATATCAAAAAGCTTCCTGCTGACCTCTTCTGGGGGAGAGAAAAAGACAACATATCACTGGGCATCTTGGGAAAATATCACTTATCCTCAAGATGAAGGTGGTTTGGGGGTAAGGAATCTCAATGATATTTGCACCTCTTTACAATATAAAAAGTGGTGGAATTTTAGAATTAATAATTCTCTTTGGGGGAAATTCATTAAAGCCATGTATTAACAAAGAGCTTACTCAGTAGCCATGAAATGGGATACAACACAGTCGTTAGTCTTGAAATATATGAACCAAAACAAACCTCACGTAGAATAGTACATGAGGTGGAAGATTCACTCTGGTACTTGTAGCTTCTGGTGGGACAATTGGTTAGGGGAAGTCCCTCTTGATTATCATACTAATGAAAGAACTAGAATAAAAAACACTACTATGTTTCAGTACATGCACAATGGAGGGTGGAGTGATACTATGGTTAGACAACACGCCCCTCATTTGATTGTTCCAAAATTTTTGAAAGTGCATATTCAATTTCAAGAAGGTGTAGCTGATCAGCCTATCTGGGGACTTAATGATACATGAAAATTCACTTGTTCTTCTCCCTGGGAGAACATTAGAAAGAAAAGATCGACAACCAAAGTGAACAAATATACATGGCATAGGCATATTCCTTTCAAGGTTTTATTTTCTTCTTTTGATAGCCTTACGAAAGAAGCTTCCTACTAATGAGAAAACAACTTAATTTGGTGCTGCTCCTGCTAGTTGTTCCTGTTTCATCCAGTCTGGATGGGATAATATTTATCATATCTTTGTGACTGGGCATTTTGCTAATCATATTTGGCACTTTCACTCAGCTATTTTTGGGCTCAGGCAGGACAGAAGTTCTCTGAAGAATTGATCATGAGATGGTGGAGTATGAATTATGATAACGAGATTTAGAAAACTATATTTCATGTCATGCCTATTATCATAAGCTGGAATATCTTGAAGAAAAGATGCTCAGCCAAATATGGAGGGAAACAATCCAGCACTACAAGGGTCAAATTCATGATCTATAAAGACACTTCCCTCATCCTTAACACGATGTTTCCATACCTGCAATGGCCAAGCTCTTTGCATAAACAATGCAGCTATGTCCAGCAATGCTCTCATAATAGGAGTCAAGCCTGTCACCTGGATCAAACCTCCTGCAAGTTTCTATAAACTAAACACTAATGGTAGTGACTTGTAAGGGGAGTGTCTCCCTTATTATGAAGTTCTAGAATTTTGTATTGAGAGGAGTCCTCTCCTTAGGTGCATTGTTTTAGTTTCCTTTTTGTAAGGTGATGAGTGGAATATCCTTAGTAGGAGAGTCCACTCAAAACCACCTTAGGATTGGAGGTAAGGTGTAATTTCCCCCTCCTTGTAATTATATTTTCTTAACTATGCTAAGGCCTCGGGGTGTTTCTATGCCCCTGACCCGTCAAAGGGTCGTTCACATAAATAAATAAAAAGAGAAACCCTAAATACTATAAACGTTACAATAAACCCTACAACCATTTAAAACGTCTATAAAACCCTGAGCTCTAAACCATAAACCTTAAGAAACACTTGACCCTTAAAACCCATAACATAACTCAAAACCACCTAAACGTAAAAAAATCTAAGCTATAATCAATATATAGCCCTGAATAATATATGTTAAACCCTAACAAGGACTCAAAAAACCCAACGACCTAAACCATAATCCTATAAAATTTTCAAACCCCAAAGCACTAAACGCTAAATGTCACGATCGGGGAGCACCCCCTAGAAGTGACATGGCGTACTTGACCTCTCGGAGGTCTTTTACAAGACCATAGTCATTATTTATCGCATTGTCTTAGAAAATTTAGCGAAAAATTTAGAACTTTTCATAGCACATCATATTCTAGAACATCACTTCCATTATATATAAAAATCTCATAATGCATAGTTAGACTCTAAGTCTCTTTGCCATCTTAGACTCATCATCAATAGAGTACAATAGGGACACAACCCTTTCAACATAGAATAATATCTAAACTATTACATAAATTGAATATAAACATGACATAGGAAATTCTTGAAACATACGGACCCCTTTTCTTTTAACTATGGAAAGCTATCCATGCCCTTCACTTTAACAGACATCTTCTAGCCATCACCACCTACACTCTGTGTAAAAAGATGAAGTAAAATGGTATTAGTACAAGAATGCACTAAGTATGACAACCAAATCATGCATTTAAAGAGGACATTTTACTTAGAAATCATGCAACATGCCTTTTGAAACAATCTTCAGAAACATTGATACAATAAGTAGAACAGAGCTCATATACTTTATATATGCATGGACACTATTCATAATATCGCATAAATCCACATAATTCATTTAAGGCGCATTTAGCCTTTTATATCATTATCCTTCTTTTACCTTAAGTCCTTTACCCCCAAGTAACCCTCTAGTAACAATTGGTGCAATGCATGAATAGTGTCCCATTCCACCATCCACACTCTAGCATCACCTCAAGGTCATCAAGGTGAACATTAATATTACCTTAATTAACTTAAACATTTATTCACATAAGCATAACATATCATGATACACATACTTCACATATGACCCAACATACTTCATCAAACACATAGAAGACTCATTGCAAGACAACATGCAAGTCAAGTCTTCCAAAATCATCATAGTAAGACAATAGTTCACATTAACATATCTTAACTTCATTTTAGTTAGACATCATAAGACCATACTCATAATTCAAATCTAAGCCTACTAGTGCAATGTACATGTGAAGCTCCATAACCTCACATATACTAAGTAAACCCACAAGGAGACTACAAGCCTTAACATTTACTTCATACATCAACATGACAAGTATAGGCAACTTCATACATACCAAGTAAGATCTTCATCATATAGTCACTAAGACCAACATTATGCATATAAAGTAGGACCTCTTCTTACAGACACAATAGGATCCATACTATGCATATCATCATACAAGTATATCAATACTGCAATGTCATGCATAAAAGACATAGACATACACATATACATATAGAACACCTTCCTAGAACTCCCTTCAAGATAAACTTGTGCAGTGCATAGGTAATTTCATTACTATCACCTACACTAGGAAACTTCCCTTAGGTTATCCTATTTATGGCTCATTAATTTACTTCCATAGGGCATTTTACACTAGGGAAACTATAGCCTAAACCGACACTCACTACAACAAACATGATATTTAGCTACGAATTTATTAGGTACGACACATAATTCGTCACTAATTATTCACTTTTTGTGACAAAAATTATATTTCATATTAAAATCTATGAACCACACACTTTTAATGACTAAACATTTAATTTTGTAGAAAAATTTCGTCCAATTGAGTTTCCCACCAAAATATAATTTGGCGCCATTTATTAAGTACCATTAGTGAACATTTTTAATTTATCTGTGACAAATTATTTGTCACTAATAATGTATCTAATTTGTGACAAACTATTATTTGTCTTAAAACTAGTTACAATTTTGGACACAAAAAGGCTTTGTCACAAACAAAATTGTTGAAATAGAGACAAATTAGAATTCGTCATTAAATATTGTAAGCTTTAGTAATAAAATTTTATATTTAATTGTGACTTTAGTTTTTGTCACTAATAGAAAAAACAATCAATGATGATAATTTTATTGTCGCTAATAAATGTGTGATGTAGTGACAACATAGTTTTGTCATAAAATATGCAGTGTTTAAATAACGCTTATCAATGTGTGATGAAGCTAAATAATTTAACTATTTGTGACGAAAAAATTTCATAGCTAATTATAATAATCCTTGGCTATGCTTGTTTATGATACATGTGACAAATAAAGTACAATAATTTCATAGTTAAATATAAAAATTTCTCCCTATTATACCCTTAATTTATATAACATTGAGTTAATGTTTTTGAAAAATTTATTGAGTAAATATGTTTAAGATTCTATTAATTAAAAAATGATAAATTCACTATATCAATCATTGTTTTTCTTGATAGGCGTGTCAAGTCAAAAATTAACAAGTTAAAATGAATGGGGGGGGGGGGAGAGTATTTACCCTTAATGAATCACTTACAACATACAATTACATCTATAAATGTTATCTTAGAAAAGATTTACTACCACACAAATATAAATAAATTATTTTAGATTAAAAGTTGTAAATTAATTTAATCAACACCACTTAAAATTATAATGTTATCATATTTATACATAACTTATTTAAAAATATCTAGAATTATATAATTAAACTACTTAAAATTAAAGAATAACTTCATGAACAAATATTGTGTCCATGCAAAGCATGGTGTTTTTCCACTAGTAGTATATAAGACTCTATGAGCACACATCACATGGTCGACATGTGTGCTTTGTGGAATTTCAATTAAATTGAATGTCATTTTTTTCATTTGATTATGAAAGTATTAAAATAAATTTCTAATAATTTGTATGTTTCAAAAGTGCGTAAAAACTATTATAAATCACAATAATTTATAATCTAAAATAATTTTAAAAAGTAAAGATAAAGTTTATGTTATTCCCCTTGTCCAATTTATGTGACACTGATAAAAATATTATAATCAATTTAGTCTTTAATATGTCTTTTAGCTTTTAATTATTGTGATTGTTGCCACCCGATTTTGATCGACCTAACCCTTTCCGAATTTCTATTTGAATATACTTTGATTATATACTTTAACAATTGTACTTTGCAAAATTATTATTATTATTTTTATTATTATTGTTGTTGACATCCAATTTTGGTGTAACATTTCTAAAAATTCATAATTTTAAGTTGTTGACACCCAATTTTGACCGACCTATAACCCTTTCAGAAGTGCTATTCGATATAATACATATTTTTCAAATATATTTTTTAATCGATTTTGCCTAAAAGTTACATATTTTAATATGCATTATTTATAAATTTATTTCAATTATTATCAAATCATATTATTATTATTAAATTATTATATTCATCGATACTTAAACTCGAAATAATTATCTTACTTATGTTTTTAGAATTTACGTGTGTTTAATTATATGAAAATATTTTAATGTGTATAATATTTAATTTATTGAATAGCACTTCCTTAGTTTTCCTAAAAAATATTTAATTTTTAGCCTATTCTATTCTAATTCATTTCAATTCTAGCCATTCCAATTCAAATTCTCATTTCAGTTATAGCCATTGTTTATTTCAATTATACCCTATTCTTATTCCTATTATCAACTACATATTCTGATCTTTAGTTAAATCGAACATTCAATCATAAGCACTCATTCAAATGTGATCAATTTTTTATATCAAAATCCTCTACCTTCCTTTTTAAATACACAAAAAACTTTCGTCCTAATTTTTCCCCAAAAAATGAATTACAATGAAAACTAACCTCTTGATGTTGGTATCATATAAATTAATAAATAACAATATTTGTTTAAAAATTAAATATCAAAAATGAAATTGAGAAATATTTTGAATGCATTTTATTTAAATCGTCTTTCGAAGACGTTTTTGTGTAAATAAAAAAACAGTTGATTAATTATATACTCCTCGAGTTCATAACAAATCATGTCTTATATTACATATGAAATACATTGTGAATATAAGAAATACCGATGATATCATATAATAAATTTGGTATTCTTTTGTTGATCGATAAAATCAAATTTATATAATTTGGATGTATATAAATGAAATTTATAAAATTAAAATTCTTTTGATGTGTATTTAAATTAAATAATATATATATATATATATATATATATATATATATATATATATATATAATTTGAATTAATAAAATATACCTCAAGAAGTGAGATTATATTAAAATATATTAATAAATATAGATCTTAAAATTCCTATTTAAATAATGTTGACTTCACGATGTCTCTCTATATTAATTATTTTCTCTCAAAATCTTAAGTCATCTTGTTGACACCCAATTTTGACCGACCTTTAATTATTTTAAAAATGCTATTCGATTAAATACATAATTTTAAAAACATATTTTGAATTTGGAATTTTAATCGATTTTGTATAAAAATTATACATTTAAGTAGTATGCTTTATGAAATTATTGTAAAGATTATTAAATATTTCTTTTAAATAATTTTTTATCGATATTTAAACTCGAAATAATTTTTTTTACTCAAATGTTAGAATTTATGTGATTTTAATTATATAAAATGTTATAATAAATGTAGTATTTTAATTGGATAGCCTCTTCTTAACTTTCGTCTAAATTATTTATTTTTTAACTTAATCCATTCTAATTCATTTCAAATCTAGCCCCTTCTCATTTCAATTCTAGCATCTCCTAGTTTCAATTATAGCCACCCTTTTATATTTCAATTTTAGCCATTTCATTCTAAATTTCAGATTTTTCAATTCTCATTATAATCTTATCCATCCATTCTAATTCAACCAACATCAAGAATAAATCTTATCCGCTATTTCGATTAAATGGAAGGTCCTTATTCATCTACTCTTACTTCCTATTTTTAATGTAGCAAAAGAACTCAACCTAAAAAAAAATCATCTCTCTTCCTCTTTCTCTTTGAATCCGCTGCAGCCCTCTCCTCTCAATGACCAGGCAGCAACAAACAATGACCAGGAAGCGCCGCCTCTCCCCTCCCCGTCGCCTCTTTCTCTCTTCTCTCCCTCCGCTTCTCCTCTTTCTCTCCCCTCGCTTGCTCGTCTCATCGTCTCTGGCGAGAAACAACAGCCAACAGCAACAGCAACCAGGCTAGGGCCACTGGACAAGCGACCGCAAGGACTAGCAATAAACACCCGCAGCTCTAACTTAGCAATCTCAGGAAGGACGCCGAAACAGCAGCTCCAGCGAAGTCGCAAAAGCAGAAACTCATGCGAAGCAGTGTCGACGGCAAGCAACACCACAACTATAATTTGCTCAGGCGAAGGTATGGAGTTTTGGGTCTATTGCAAACGGATTTTTTCGAATCCGTTCGGTTATATTTTATTAGACTATTATCTTATCTTTCAACAATTTTATTCTTCTTTTCATTTGCAATTGGACCATTATTTTTCGATATCAATGTTTTGGGCATGTCTACTTTATGTCTAAGATTATTGTGAACCTTTTTATCAAAATGAATATGTCTTTTTGCTATTTGCTTTGATTACATTGATTAATTATGACGTGTAATTCATCGATTCTTATTAATTTTACTCATATAGGCGACTCTATATCATTAACGTGGTATAAGCTTAATCACGGTGTTAATTTTCTTGTTGGTTATAGTGTTTGATTTTGAGAATTTATTATGGTAAGCATCATTTCACTGATATGAATAGTGCTATTTCGATACATTATAGTCGTAATGCTGCATTTCATATGATAAAATTAGCATAATAATTAGTTTTTCTTACTTTAATTAATTTAGATTGTGTCACAGATTTTTCGACCTTCACTGTATTGTTTATTGGGTAAATTTAGAATCTTGCCTAATTAATGCTTTAAATTAATTCTTTGGCCACATAACTCGTACAAGATCTTTTACCCATCACTGTGACTGGTTTGTAATATTTTAAATTATTTGTTATGGTAAGTATCTTGTTTTTCAAATATATTAACTGAAAATTGCATAATCATTGACCAGATTTGGTGTGATTTTTAATAAATATTTGTCATCTCTAATTTATCTTTTACCTTAATTGATTTTAAATATAATCTTACGTGTTGTATTTTTAAAAACGTGATATATGTTAAGCATAATTATCAACACTAGTTGATTATATTGATGACAAAATTGATTAAAGTGTGTATTGATATAATGTATTCAGAAAGAGACATGATGACTCTTGTTGTCTGTTTTTCTTTCTTACTTTTTTTGCGTTAGTTACATTTCTTTTGAGGCGAATGTCTATTGTAAACAACTTATCTATCCTACAAGGGTCAATGTAAGGTCTTTCAATATTCTATCCCCCATATTCCATTTGGGGGATTACACTTGGATATGTTGTTGTATATCATGATATCATTGAGTATGAAATCAAATTATTTTTCTTTTAGACAGGTTGTTGAAGGTGGAAATCAAGACTAGTGGCTAGTGAAGTTCTTTTGCAGTGGTATTTTGAGAAGCAACCTCTATCTTACTACCTCAGTTTTGCTAATATTTAGTATATCTTAGTTAGACTTTCTAGTTGTATAGTTTTTACTTAATATATTTTTCCTTAAGGGGAATGTTGAGATATTATCTCGTGAATGTCATTTTAGATGTTCTTAAATTAATATATGACAGTGTAATTTTTTTTATTATTATCTTGCTTCTTTTAGTATGTTATTAATTTAAATTTGTATAGTGTACGATGCTCGGTATTAAAAAAACTACTCCATTATATTAAGTCCAATATATTTGTATTATTTAATAATTTATTTTTTAAAATAATTTTTAAAATTTACGGACACCTAGTTCAATACAAATTGTAAATAGTATTGCTACAAATTTAAAAGTCATTAGTGACGAAACATTTTTTCTTCAAAAGCTCAATTATTAGTAAAGAATATATTATTTTTTTAAGACCGAAACATTTTCGTCATTAAAGTATGACATTCTATGACAGAAAAATTTGTCCCAAAAATTGCCTTACATATTCATGATATTTTTAAGTGACAATTTTATTTTATCGGCAAAAAGAATTATTTTTATGAATACATCATGATTTCAACTACAAAATTATTTAAATATAAAGTTGTCACTAATTTTTATCTTCAGGGACAAAGAATAAATTGTATGTAAAAAGTAGTATTTAGTGACGATATATTATTTGCTTGACTATGAAATACATAAAATATTAGTGACAAATTGCATTGTCACAAATTAAACTAAATAGTTAGTGACACATCAATTTCATCGACTATAAACACTATTTAGTGAAAAAATATATATCTTCACCTACAAATTTTAATATTTTTTATGACGAACAAATTTGTCATAAATACGAAGCATTTTGGGACACAAAAATTTTTCATAGTTAATACATTTCTATTTAGTGACGAAACAATAAATTGTCTCTATATACATTTAGTGACCCATGCTTTAGGGACGAATGACTGACGAATTATTTTTCGTCAAACAATTCTTTTTGTGACGAAATGTGAGTTTCCAGTGACAATATTATTTGTCGCTAATAATCAAATTTGTTGTGAGCTAAACATGGAATCCGATGTCATGGAACCCTACACCGAAGGAGGTGCTCTACTTGCCAAGGTAGAACATTAACATCGTGCGATCATATTAGGTGGATCCACTTGCTAGGTCCTATCGGGGAAACATAATTATGGAAGTTGGAGATGTATAATTGAAACCATCTTTATGCCAAATTGGGCATTATAGTTTCCACCTCATGAGGACTTTGGTTGTAAGATCCCGAAAAGGACATAGGTGAAGCTAGATCCTAACGTGGTTGTCATGGTGGTATAAAATCATAAAAATGGTCTATAATGTGGTATAGAAGAAGAAGCTAAAAGTTTAGGTGCATTGGAAGTCAAACGTCAAGGAACGGCCAAGACGTTCGACGACTAAGTCACCTATGTGCCTCATATGTGGTTCTATATGTTTATGTGTAGTGAATGAGCTTATATGGTACATAAATGAGTTTATATGGTGAATATACTCAGTGCGTAAAGTTTTGTGAAGTTTGGATGTCAAACGTCGAAGAACGTCCATGACGTTCGAAAGATGTGCCTTGAAATGACCTTGTGTGTCTAAGCATGTTTCATCAAGTTTTACGTGTTAGTTTTGCATGAAACTCATGTGGCAGGTCGTAAAATCATATACGTACATGTTTGGGTTGGAAAATTCTGGGTACGACTCCATGTAGGACCCACAAGTGGCCCTATAGAAGGACCCTAACTTGGAGGTCAACACTGCCAGGAAGTGCCAATCGACGACCAAAACGATGGCCAGTCGACTAGGCGATGGGCTGTCGATGGGTCTCTTCAATGGATCCTGAAAGTGTATAGGATGAGGAGCAGCAAGAGCAAAACACGAGACCCCATCGATGGTGCGTGGTCTCACCCACGGACCGTCGATGGTAGGGCGTCGATGGTGCTGTGAGTTGCTCCAAGTTTTTCTTTTAAGACTTGGGGTTTTGGGAAATTCACCCCAAGCTTTATAAAACGTGGGGACGTTTTTTTAGGTGTTTAGGGGTATTTTAAGAGTATATAAGTAATTAAACTCTCATTTAAACCCTAACACTAAGATCAAAACCCCTTCCCTCGTAAAGTTTTCCTAAAAACCTCCATGAGAGTTCAAAGTGAAGATGAAGCTTTAAGATGGGTCTTCAATGGAGTTACCTCTTAAATTAACATTGGGTTCTTCAATTGAGGTATGAGAGTTATTCGTCTAAGGCTTGATATCACCTTAGATCCAATTTCAAAGATGATTTTCAAAGATTTCAAAAAGATGAAAATGTCCAATTTCTACTCTAAATCTTGGGTTCTTGCATGAAACGTTTTCAAAGCTTAAGATATGATGTTATTGATGTATAATTGATTTTTTCCAATGAAATTCTCCATGAATCCTTTATCTTCTCAAATCTCTAATTTTCACTAAAATATGGGTGAATTGATTATGCTTATGAGATTAATGAATTCATGTGTAAATTGTTATGGAATTTTGATTCATGTAGAGATTATTCTTAGATATATTGACTATTAAGCTTATTGAATTGATATTAACTTAATTCTTGTAGATAGGTTTCTATGGCCTTTCAAATGATGTAAGAATTGTATTCAATTAATATCTATTTGGTCTTAGATTGATAAATCTATCTTGAATTGACTAAGATTCATTTAGTATTATGATTTATGATTTAAATTGATGTTCATTTCCATGGGTAAGGGCCTTATGGGTATTGAATTGGATGGTTTAGCTTTGGATTGAAGTGGTGAGATAAATTGGGTGGTACGCTGCCGTAACTCTATTATTATTATGTATAACTATTGTAATTTATCTCTTGGATTATATGTGATTGGTTTGGTTCACTTATGATGGCGGTGGTATGTGAATTGATGTGGCCTTGTCGGCGTTATTTTAAGTATTATGATGATCATGACCTTGTCGGCACTACTTTAAGTATTATGTTGATTTGTGTAGTTGATTATGTGGAGTATGTTCATATCTACCAATATGTGATGTAATGTGAAAATATGTGTTATTCTATTGATGTTGTTTAGGTAATCATGTTATGCTATGACTATGTGTTAAGTGTGTAGTCTTAGAGTTGATACATGGTTGTTATTAATTTGGCTATATGAGTCTATAATGGTTATGTTTATGATTATAAGATAATGAATAGGTTGACTAAATGATGTTAAGGGTCATTACTAAATTTTTAAAGAATGTTATGCTATATGACTAAAGTGAAGTATGTTGTGTCTTGTTTAGGTAGACTTGTGTCCCTTACTTGATGCTTGTATGAATATGAATATGTGATATCCTGACTTAGGAAGCTAAAGCGTCTTAGTCTTGACTGTATGAATGATGTCAGACCTTGAATGATGATAAGAAAGTCCTTAACGTGAAACCTTGAAACTGGTGGTAAGGTTATGAAACTTGAAGTCAAAAACCGTAATGGTATCCTTCATATAATGAATGATGGACTTAAGGTTGATTTTCTGGAACGGCATCATATCAATCCTTAGGGAAGTAATGATGAGATTCTTGTCGTCATTGGAAGGTAGACCTAAAGGACCTTTTTGGTAGGGTAAATATAATTGGGTTATGAACTTGATATGGAATCCTTTTGTATGAACCTTGATGTGAATTGATCTATGAGAACTAAGGCTAGCACCAAGTGAGTATGGCAAGGGAAGTAGTTCTAGTTAAAGAATGAGGCTAGAATACAAAGAAGTCCTTCATATTCCTTAACCATGTCCCCACATGGGATGTGTCCAAGTTCTACCATTGGCAAGTAGAACAACCTCATCGGAGTAGGATACAACTCCGTATTCCATGCTTTGATACCATGGTCTATGTCAGTTATTGCCTATTCTCATCATGTGGGATACCCATTAGCATTAGAGAAGTTCTATGAATTTTAGGTGGTGGTATGGGACGCTATCTAAAAATTGCACAATAGGCTTTGAAGATGTTAGTGAGAGTCCCTAGGTCTTCTGTAAGACCATTACTTGGATGTCCTTATCTGATGAATGTGTCTTAAATGAACTAAGGAATGTAATGACTTAAGTTAAGAAAGAATGGTAAATGAATAAGTACTTATCTAGAGTAGTTAAGGGTTGTCTAGTTAAGGTATGAAGGTGTCAAGGGAATGGTCACTTCATCTCTTATTTAGATAAGTCTTAATAATGATTATAGTTAATGAATGTGATCGACTATGTGGACATGATCCTAACCTAGGTATGCCTTAAGCATTACTTAGGTAATCTTGAAGAGATCAATTAAGGATATTTTCTTCTTGAGTTACTTGAGTAGGTCTTTTGATAACCTTTGAAAGGGAGAATGTCATGTTGATGTATGTGGTGATATTAAGTGAGAATGATTCATTCTTAGGTAGTCTATAGGATCCCTTGTGTGTGTGAAAGGGATTGTATGGGCGGTCTCTTCACACTCACTCAAGTGAACCTTGGAATTACCTTTGGTAGGAGGATCTCATGTTCATGTGTTTGATGTATTGTAAGTGTGTATGTGTCTCATTCTAAGTAGTCTTAATGATCAATTGGGCATTCTTTGAGAGGGTGTATGGGCGGTCTCTCTTTGTGTCACTTAAGTGAGTTTTAGGATACCGTTTAGTGGGTTGACTACATGCTAGGAGATGTCAAATGTGAAAGCTAAGCACTTCACTGTAACAGTGAAGGGATGTCGTTGTACAGTGAAGTGACTGGAAAGTGAACTTTAAAATATGAATAATTGCTTGGATGATTTCTTCTGTATTTCTAAAGTGATAAATGTTGTTCGTATGATTATAGTATGACTTTTTAATCAAAATTAATGAGAAGCATGTTATTGACTAAATGTCCCTTTTTCATGGTTTTTGCATGGCTTCTATACTTAGTACATCTAATGTGCTAACCCCTTCTTTTCCCTTTTTGACTAAAGTGTAGGGAATTGGAAGTCTTGACAGACCATGGAAAATGTATAGGTTTCTAAGGGTTGAAGATGAAGTATTGGTGAGTCCTCATCGATTCGAGGACAATATCAATGTTCGTTTATGTCTTAAGTCTTTATTTTTTGCCTTGTATTGGCTTCGTCCCAAGTGTTATATACTCTAATGTTTAGATGGTTCAAGGGGTTATTGTAAAGGTTTAATGTTATAATGAAAGTCTTCTGCTTGTGTATTGTTTATAAAAGAGTTCTTCGTGTGTGAAGAAAGTTTTAAATTCTTACTCGTTTTAGTATGTTTATTATGTAATGAATGATACGAGTAGTTTAGATGAGACTTCTTGAAGTCTCATTTGCCGTGTGACGAACTCAAGGATACTCTAACTTCTAGGGTGTACTTGAGGGTCGTGACATTGGTGAACCTACCTTCCCATTGGGAAGTGTTTCGAACCAAAGTACCCCCTAGGTTTAATTGACGTCGTCGTCCTCTTAAAGAAATAAGACTCGCCCTTAGCATACGTCATAGCACATCATAGGACAAAAATGAAGAACAATTTAAAACTTTACTTAGTGAAGAGTACTTAGACTTCTCGCATATTATATATGGAATTTACATAGACTCCTCACATACGAAATTTACATAGACTTCTCTTTTAGCATAAAAAATCATATAGGAGTCTAAAGTCTCATCTCACATATAAACCATCTACAAGAGTACGAATGATTGGACATAGCAAAATACAAAACAATACGCCATTAAAGGCTTACAATAATTGTCTCAATGATAAAAGTGAGAATGAATGTTTCTAAACAAAACAACATCATAGCTAGATTGGAACTTGGCAGCATCCCCGGATATGAGGACTCACCAATGACTTGGGAAAAGATCTAAGTCTTCCTTGCAATCGACCACGAACTTCTCAATGGCCCGAACCTAAAATGTTTGGGAAAAGGGAAAAGAAATATGGGTTAGTAGAAACCACATGTACTAAGTATGACTTCTATGCACAAAATCATCAATGTCTGAGAAAAGGACAATTTAGTCAAAAATCATGCTTTATATTAATTTAACTCAACATGCACATATAATAAGCATAGTAAGTCAATTTAACATAATATCAACCCAACATGTAGACCACCTAAGTAATACTTGTGCAAGTCCAAAGATAGAACCCCATAACCCTATCCAAGGCTAATTATAACATTAAGCAACCCACTTTATACTTACAACATATTCGTATAAATTCATCATTACATGCTTAATACATGAAAACTACTAATAGCTTATCAACATAATCATAATCATAATCATAATCATATTCATAAAAGAAAACTACTAGAACCATCCCTGAGGTTCCCATATGTTCAATGAATAAGAGAAGTCACATATCCTCCCTCACCCTATGTAATATCCTTCAAGACAATCCTAATAAGAGTTCACCTACTTAACTTGTTCATATAATTTTTACGTTAGGGAAAGAAATGCAATAACGTACATGAGACCATGTGAGCTACATGGAATCCGGTGTTCTATACCCACACAGAAAAGAGAGGGTTAACACTTGCCTGAGGTGTAACCATTCGTACATATCTATCTAGGTGGATCCACTAAGCTAGAGTCCTATGTGGTCACATAGTTAAGGGTCAAGGAGATTGTTGCTAGAAACCTTGACTTACTAACGTGGACGTTTCCATCTCATCACACAACACATAACTTCGAAATCCGGACTTACTAACGTGAGGAAACCCCTGTGGGAGGACGGACTAACTAATGTGAGACCTCCATCTCATTTACATGCCCTTTCGATGCTAAGCAATTATTCCCTTTAGTAATCATAATATTTCATCATACAAGTTCACATTAGTCTCTTCTAGACCCCTACGTAAAAATCTTATCATATCTAGATCATAGGTCATAACAAGTGAGAACAATCCTTTAAATTTAGACACAACTTCATAATTTAGAAAAAAATTCAGTTAACGCTTTATTATAATCATTAGAAATTATTTTCAATCATATAATAATCATATCATAACATGCATACATAATTGTTGTCTAATTCAATGTCTTAGTATGTAACACTCCGAAACATCAAGACCTAATATAGAGCCTCACAAGTTGATCTAATGTTTGTAATAGTGTTTTAAGACCTAATTTAATGTTTAAAAGTCAGCTAAGAAGTTTCAGATCCAAGACGTTAAGAAAAGACCTTGATGTTCGAAAACTAGCTAAATTTAACTTGTTGACGTCCTTATGTTTGGTGAAGGATTGGGAGGGTCAAATGCAGTCTAAAACGTGTAAAACGACTTTAACTAGGTAGAATATAGTATAGAGGGTCTAAAAGTTCAATAAAGACTCTCCAAGGACCACGTGAAACATGGGTAGGCAGGCTGCCAAAGCAGCCTGCGAGAGGCAGAATTAAAGGGTTTCTGCGCATCGCGCAACACACACGCAGGTTGGAAAAACTTCCCTCGTGACATGTTCACTCCCCGAGGTCAACTGCCATAAATTATTATTTGAAAAACAAATTCAGAAATCAGCCTCGCGAGGCGGAGCCACTTCACAGATTCATTGAAATCGTATTTTAAGCATTTTGACTTCACAAAAAGACCCATTTAAGTGGGGGGTGTTTTGGGTAATTTAGGGGTTTATTATGTATAGACTAAGGTTCAGTTTTAATTCATTTTTCACTCACCTAAACCAAATTCCCAAAACAAAACCCAAAAGCTCTCATCCCTCTCTACTTTCTCCCTCCCAAAATCCTCCATTGAAGGAAGAACAAAGCTTGAAGAAGAAGACCAATTTCTCTAGAATTTCATTTCAATTTCGTTGATTAATCGTCATTAAGGTCTGGGTTGTTCACTCTCGGGATTCATTTCCCCAAGAGGTCCTTTTAAAGTTGATTTCTAAATTACCCAATTCCATGCGGTTTTCCAATTCTAATGGGTTTTCTTCTAAACTTTAAATTGATGATAAATTGTGATTGCCTATGACTAATTAAATGTAGATTATTGGTTCATTGATGTTAATTGATTCAATTTCATGTAGATCATGTCCCATTCCCCAAATTCCCCAAATATTTGATATTGCTTATGAATTGATGGGAATTGAAGAATGTATTAATTGTTAGACTTGTTTTATCTATTCTAATTGATTCATGGACTGCCTAGGGTAATGTATTTTTGGGATTGGATCTATGTCTTGAAGAATTCATGATGAACCTTAATTTCCCAAACCCTAGGTTATGAATTGAATTTAATTAGAATAGTGATGATGTAATTGACTTAGTATTGTGTTTATTACTATTGAATGATGATATTACACCCATTATTGGGTTGAATTGGATGGTTGATGGTAAAACCACGAATATGTCTTGTGATGGAGATTTGGTAAGTCTTGTGATCTCAACCCTTTACTTCAATTATGATTACTTATGTTTAGTGATGAAGTTATATTGAAGTATACCTTACGATTAGATTGATTACGGTTGGTATGATGTTGAATTGAAATGTCTTGATATATGGTTTGTGAGTTGTTGGATAAGATGTAATGATGTAAGGTTGGTGATGAATTACCTATGTGCCTTATTATGATATGGTGATGTAAATGTGCTAACCTCATATGTGTGAATTGCAATGAAAGGACAGTACTCATGCAATTCTTATTGAGCTATGATGATGACTATATAAGGGGTAGAACCTATGATCTAAAACTAAGTTATTATTGTTAATGAAAGACATTTCAAAGGGGACTCTAGCTTAGGACCGAGTGAACTTGTAGATGAGAGGTGGCGCCTTCCAAAGGAGGAAAGGTAGGGTTCACCATATTCCTCACTGGGTGGATAGCTTCATAGTAAAAAAAAAGGGCATAGAGTGATATTTCCATGAAAGCCCCAAAGCTCCATAAACTATGTTGCACCATAGGAATACTAGCTAGTGGATCTACCTAGATGCTATGTTCATGTTTGGTCCTACTTTGGCCGGTAGACCACCTTCCATCGTTGTAAGGTTTTACAACACCGGATTCCACACATTGCTCTTGTAGTCTATGTCGGTTAAGGCAAGTGTTACCGAAAGTAAAATGAAGTAATGAAGTACACAATAACTAGGGTGACTTAAGAGGTTTTACTTAGCCTAGGTAGGGTTATAGGACTCTACATATGCCTTGCACTAGTTTGCCTTGAGGGAAGCCTTAGGAGATTGTTATTGTGTTCTATAATGTATATGTTGTGTATGTGTTGACTCTACATGTTGATGATCCTATATGATGCTAGTTTCATTTATGAACAAGATGTTGGTCTATATTGATAAATATGATGATGACTACTATTGATGCTATGTTATGTTGAGTTAAGTATTACTTATGATGCTTTGTTTGGTTTAATTCATTGAGTAAGATTATGGGGCTTTACTTGGTCATTTCACTTGTAGGCTAAATGGTGTGTTATGGCTAAGGGTCTTTATTATGTTATGTTATGAACTTTTATATATGTTCACTTGAATATACTTGTAAAGTTTGTTCTTGTGTTGTAGATGGGTTTGACTTCAGGGTTATGTGTTCATTGGCTTATATGGGTTCTTGGAGGTGCATAAGGCTTTTCAAAGTAAATTAGCATATTTCGAACAAATGTCCTCTTTAGCATGATTTCAATTGATGTATGTGCATATACTCATACTTAATACAACTGTGTACTAAACAATCTTTTATGTTTACTACAAATGTAGGATCGAGCAGTTGAGCTTATAGAAGGCCTTTGAAGACTACTTGGATATTGCCCAAGAGTTCGGTAGGTCCTCACTTTTCGAGGACAATGCCATTATCAAGGTATTGATGTTTTTCTAATAATAAGATTTCTAGTTATTTCTTTTTTATTTAAAGAAAATTGTTGTATAGACTATATGAGGATCTTTGTTGTATTGAAGTATGGGTTAAGACCAATCGTTGAATTTGTTTTAGATGGTTTAATATGAGATATATTATAGACTTTTTTTTAGAATATGATACTATACTATGTATGTGAAATAAATGAAGAAGTCTATGTTATCTTCTTATACGAAGGTTCTATGTATACTCGATATACATATATTGTGTGGAAGTGAGAGGTCTAAGTAAACCTCAATGTAGATGTAATAGAAAAGTTTTAAATTTTCTGCACTTTGAACCTATGAATGTAATAATGAATGCTAAGAGACTAGTCTTAGTCCTTTTCGAGGACGACGACGCCGGTCATGTCTAGGGGGTACTCCCCGGATGTGACATAGGTTTAGGGATGAGGAATACACATCATCAACATTACCACCACACATTAGACATAGAAGCATTATTATCTAAGTAACTCATAATTCATAATTGAATCCAAGAAGAACTAATCAACATACCTCTTTGCCTCTTCCAAGAACCTTCATACTTCCACTACAAAGAATACATAACCAATTACATAAACAAGGTAAATTGAAGAAACAATTAGATAATTAACAACAATGTAGTCAATCTACATGTTCATGATGTTCAGAATTCACCATATTAAGTCAAGGTTTTCATGAAATTGGGGGAAAGACATAAGTCTACTGAAATATAATAGGAAATCATCAATTAACAATCAATATATACTTAAAAACATTAATTAATAATAATTCATCACAATTGATTCATAATTTTGTTTTTCAAAGAAGACCAATGTGTGGAAGAAAACCATAGATTTGGGGGATTTAGGAATCATCCTTTGGAGGAACCACTTGGGGAAAAGAATCCCAAGAGTGAAAGAAACCATACCTTAGAGATGATAAAGCCACGAAATTGGGTTGGAAACTTGAAGGCTTGATCTTCTTCTTGGAGCTCTGGTGGTCTTCAATGGAGGTATGGAGGAAGAGAAAAGTTTAGATAGATGAGAGTGATTTTTCATTTCAACTTTTTTCGACTTGATTTGGGTGTTAAAAGTGACTTAAAACTGACCCTAAGCCGTTATATAGTCATCCCCTAAGTAACCCAAAAGACTCTTCACTCAATTGGGTCTTTTGTGAAGTCAAATTGACTTCAAAATGATGCAAACGAAATTTGGGAAGTTGCTGCGCGTCGTGGTGTCAATTTCACATTTATTTTTTAAAATCCAGGTTGAGGCAATGGACCTCGTGGAGGCCACGTGTCACGAGGAACATTTTAATTTTCCTTGTGCTAGCTGCGCGACGTGCAATGAACTCCATATCTTGGCTGGTTGCAGGCTGCTTTGGCTGCCTGCCCGCCCAAGTTTTGGTCCTTCTCAAAGACCCTTCTGGTGGTCCTTGGGGAGTCGTGACTGGACGTTTGGACCCTCCATACTAGATTTTACTTTTTTAATGTATTTTTGGAAGTTTTAGAATGAATATGACTCTCCCAAACCTTCACCAAACATAGGAACATCTACTAGTTTAATTTCGCTACTTTCCGGACGTCAAGGCCTTTCTTTGATATTTTGGATCTGATACTTCTCCAATAAGTTATTTAAAGTTTTTTAGGTCTAACATCATCATTATTCATCATATGAGGCTCTAGTATAGGTCAAGGAATTTCCACGGTGTGTCTGGAAGGGACACCCCTCATCATCAAGTTCACTCGGCGCTAAGCTAAGTTCCCTTTATTGAAAAACCTTAATTAACATTACATTCATAAAAATAGGATTTAGGAGATCAAATACTCATATACATAGCTCTATAGATGAGAATGTCCTTTCATCAATCTAACTCATGTGAGAAGACCTTTCAAATGGACATAGCATATCAAGCACAATCTAGTATAGAGTACAATTGAGCGAACCTTTCAAAAGAACCTAGTTTACTAGATTGTCATACATGCTTCATTATATGCATTCATGTGTATGTACCTATATGTGGGAAAACCTTTCGCATAGACACTCTTAGACAACACATGTTCATACTTCATTTCATTCATGCATGCGTGTATAGGTGTACATATATGAGCAAACCTTTCATATAAACACATTTAGACACTACACACATTAATACATCATCATACCATATACTTCATGTTCATAGCTTAATCATGCATTCATATGCATGTACATTGAGAAATCACCCTACGAACTATCTTATCAAGGTATATATGTGCAATGTATAAGTAAAGTCTCATACCCTTTCCGACACTTGTACAACTATCATGTCATCGTAGTTAAGATACATTAGCATACTTTCATGAACATATACTTTACATGCATAGCATATGAGAATTAACCTTTCATTTGTCACCATGAACCTATATACTTATAGACATGCATGAGGTTTGTGTGTACATTGGTAAACATGATCACACAATGACCATTAATGTATTATTGAGGCAGACACCCTCCAAGGATCACAATACACATTCATGTCCCTTAAACCATAGACGCACACCACATTATAGCATAGGAGACAAGATACCTTCATCATTGAATCTAAGAATCCTAACTGTTGTTAAGATCATGCATTCATGTAGGGGTACAAAGGTAGGGGTCATTAATCAATAGAATTTCATCATTGATAATCATATATACCAATCTTAACCCTGACATTTTCATTCACATTGAGAAGACATCATCAATACACCTAGAACATGATACTAACATTTCAGACTAGGCAGATACTTCACATTGTGTGATCATCATAACCACTCTTCACAATACCACAATTTTACTTCAAGGCCATCATAAAAAAATATAGACATTGACAAGAAAATAAACATCGACACCATAAGTGGACCATACCATACAATGCCAATCAAGGACAATTCTACTACCAATTCTATACAAAGTAGAGGGAATATGACAATCTTACCAATTATCCATTCTTTGATCATCATTGATCAATTACCAAAAATTCATCACAAATTCATATAGAAACAGTAGCTATAGATACATTAACATAATCGATATCACAATCTAACAACATCTCAACAAGATTACATTACCTACATTATAGGCTAAATTGAGAATTGAGGAGGATCATGGGTTCTTCATGAAATTGGATTGAAATACACATTAAAAATAGTATCTAATCATCAATTCATTATAAGAATGCTTTTGAAATCAATTTGAGAATGAACCCATGGCTGGATTGAAATGTAGCTATTTTGATCATGAAATCTTCTTTGAAAACATTAAAGGAACTCTTTAGATGAATGGTTAAATAAGGATGAAGGATGAGCATAACTCATTATATGAGAACACCACGAAAACATGATGAAGAAACCATGCAAATAAATCCTCTAAGCTGTTCTTGAGCTTCATCTCCAATCGAGGTTTCTGGAGAGAGTTGTTTTGAGAGGGAAGGGTGAAAATTGAAGAATAAATTTGGGAATGGGGTAATGATGTTATTAACTTACTTAATATACCCCCAAAAAACTCCCTTGATTCTATTTAGGACGTGGGGTAAATTTCCCTTTAATGGACTGCGTGCATGGCAAGCAGTTGCAGGCTGCATCAACGAGGGTAGTAGACAGGGCGTCATCTGATCGATGAGCCGTCCTTCTGCTCCGTCGTTTGGGACTGAGGATCCCATATTAGGGAATAAGCTCACACGACTAAGTGTTGAGCAACACCCCTATCTACTGGGCGTTGTCTGGTGTACGTTCTGTTTATTTCTAGCTCGTTGTTTGGACACTGCCAAGGCATGAAGCGTTTCAGTCCTCCTCCAGGACACCTTGGGTGGTTCTTCGGGAGTCGTGCCCAGAATTTTTGACCCTATAAATCTGAGCACCAAAAAACAGGCAAAACAAACTAAGGCACACTAGAATACATTAGCACGACTCAAGGCTAAATTTCAAATATCTTGGAGGTTCTTAACCGTTACATCAAAACCACTCCAAATCAAGTATACACACTCTAAAACACTTAATTAACATATTATTAACTTTTTAGGCACATGTGAGGCTATAGCTACCATAATTCATTTTGAAGGACCTTACACTAAAAACCTAGATAACACCCTAAACCTAAAAACACATAAGCACTAAACCCTAAGCCCTAACATAAAACCCTGAAACAAAAAAATCCTAATCCCTAAACCTTATACCCTAAACAAATACCGTAAATCCTAAACATTAAACCCTTAGAAACCTTAAAATCTAAACCTTATGAATTCCTAAATAGTATGCAAAATCAATATTCATATGAAAAATAAACTTAAATGGAAGTTCTCAATAACCCAAAATTCTCTCTAGAACCTGAGTTCATTGAGAATGGAAGAATCGCCACAGATTTCTAATACGGATTCACAAACACAAGACCATTCCACAAATTCATCAAACAGTTCTTTGAATTTGTGGCGTGAAGAAGAGTTAAATGTTCCGATTTCTGAAGAAGAGTTGTACTGGGCAAGGAAAATTATGGAGTTAGCGAATTCTGGTTTTCTACAGGTTAAATCGAAGGCTTAAATGAAATTGTTAGCGCAAAATCGAAATTCATCTTAAAAATTAGTTCAAATGGAAGTTCTCTATTGCACGAGTGAAGTTAGAATCACAAGCAAATCGAAGGAAAAACAATCGCAACCAAGTTCTGTTGCGAATCCAAATATTGGTGGGTGTTCTTCGAATCGCGAAGTTGTAGATCGGAGAGTTAGTAAATCGCCTGAATCATGATTGGAATTTCGATCAGGTTCTGATATGGAATACGTGAATCCAAGTATTGGGGTTTGTTCGAGTGAACAAGGCAAACGAAAATCAGACAAATCGAATCCAAAACAGAGTACAAGCGTCTTTGCAAAGTTTGGAAGGTGGTGCAGGAGCTCCGATCAACATTGGAGAGGATCGGAAGGAAATGTTTCTAGGGTTGAACGTGTTCATCATCATGGAAATATCGATAATCCTAATCCTAATCCACAAGAGGTTGAAAATCTTCAAGATCAAGAATATCTATAAAAAAAACAAGCAAGAACAGGGTTGAAGATCTTGTTAATTCCACGTTGGAGATTGGCAGGAGTTCTTTGGCCAAATACAAAGAACATGATCAATCAAGAACAACCACCAGTTATGGGAACAATCAAAGTGCAGGGGAAATGCGTTAAAGTAAAAGTGATAGACAGAATCTCGAGCAGTTTCTTGGTGATCGATTGAGTAATCCTCCAGGCCATGCGAATCAACCTGCACGTAAAAATGTTGATGGATTAAATGCAGGTAAGATCGATCTTCCTAACATTGCTCCTAGTATACTTAATACTCAAAATGTCGATAGAGATAATGTTGGTTTAGCTTCTGTTGATCATGTTGGTAGTAATGGGAATGGAGGTTTTGGGGCTATTGGTACTGGGTCTGGACATGGCCATATCATTGCAACTACAAATAAGTTTAGTAATTTTGTTAGGAATGTTGATGTTGAAGTAACTCGGAATGGTGGGAATGGGGGTGCATTTTGTACTGCTGCTAGGCACATTCAACAACCATTTTCAGATATTTCTAACAACTTTGTGAGACGTAATCAACATTCTAATCTGAATCTTCGTGGACAAAGAGGGTATGGGCAAATGAAAGAACAAAAACAAGCTGATAATCAAGAACATGCACCTTATACAGTTATCCAAACATATGTTGCTAGGCTTAGATGTAACTTGGCCAAAATTGCAGATCCCATTTTGTTTGAGAAACCTAAGATTACTACGAAGCAAGGCAGACATGCTGTTATATTTAGTACAGTTGATTTTTTGTTAAATGGACAGATAGGTGTAAGTATACTCTAATTGGCTTGTTTAGTAATGTGATGCCTAAAGAGGAGCTGATTAGACAGAGTTTTATCAACTAAACACAGGTATGAGGAGGGGTTAAAATTTCCCATTTCAATGCAAGACATGTGTACGTTGATTTGGATAATGAATTTGACTTCATAAAAGTTTGGACTTAGAAAAGAATGACTATTGAGGGACAACCTATGAGAATTCAAACATGGACTTCTACCTTTAAACCTAGTGTTCGCAGCTCCCTAGGCATTGTTATTATAAGGATATCCTAACGACCATGTTGTCTCGAGATTGTAAAGTGTTATACTTATATAATTACATTGTTAACAAGACTAGGGGTAGCACTCCAAGGGTTAGGATTCTACTTAATCTTACAAAGGGACGACCTAAACATGTGTGGCTAGGCTATGATGAAGAGGATTTGAATAAAGGGAAATGGAAATGTATTGAATATTAAATGTGCCTGCATATTGTCTATATTGTAAAAATCAAGGTCACATAATCAATGAGTGCACATTCAAGGTAAGGGATGAGGAGTTTCAGCAAAGAAAGGAGCTGGAAGCTGGCAAGAAGGACAGGAACAGTGCAAGAAAAAAGAAGCTAGAAATTAACAATGGTGCAGGGGATATGCAGCAGTCTTCACAACTTGAAAATACCACACAACAAATGCATGATGTACAAGAAAAATCGGGCAAAGTGGTGAAAAATGGAAGACACAAAAAGAAAAAGTTAATAAGCAGCAACAACAAGCTCCCTAGACTGCCTGGAAAGCTAAAGAAGTGCAGCAGGAAGTAGCTGTGAAGGAGTTACAACAGCCAGTTCAAACAGGTATGAAAATTAATGTTTATACTTGTAATAATTTTATTGAATTAGATATGCAGGAACAACTTGATTTGAGCAAGAATGCATCAAGGAATGATCATGCAGATCAGACTCGACAACCAACTTGCCATGCAAGCCATGAACAATTTCAAAAAGCAGATAAAATTCAAAGTGTAGAGACTGGAATACAACAGCCAGTCCACACAGCTCAGTGTGTATATCTAACATGCCAGGAAACTCAGCAACGACAACAAATAGGACATGAAGTCCGTGCACAAATTAACATAGATAAATTTCAAAATTAATCTATCCTACCAGGTATTACTCCTAAAACTCACTCACCACAACCTCCTATTATTTGTGAGACTAATGTAATCTGTATAGAAGAGGGAGTAAGTGTATAGAGTGGTGTGCAGGGGAAAGGAAGGCAAAGTTTTGTCGGTGGTGGGGAATGCATTGATCTTAGAGCTCCAGTCAGAAGTAGCAACCCACCACCTCTTATTGCAGATTATAAAATCCAAGGTGGACACCAAGATCCTGCAGGTCACAGTACATATTACTATTTTGTAGGACAAAGCACAAGTTCTCAACAATATAATCAACAAGAAGAGGAAGGAACAAACAGACCAAGACATCAAGAAGAAGCAGAATCTCCTCAAAACAGTAACAATAAATCTAAGGCAAGATTGAGTTAAAAATAAGGGATAATATTAAGACAAAACTACATAAGGAACAGGCAAGTGGAGCTGATCATCAAAAGCAACAATAGAATAAAGAGGAGGTAGATGAATATAGCCATATAGCGTCTTAGGGTGTGTATGATAAGGAAACTCGATCCTTAGATAGTAATGAACATGAAGAAGAGGATAAATCCACCTTGCACACTTATTATGAAGCAGAAATACTGGAAGTTAAAGACAAGCAGTTGTCACCAAGAGGAAGAAAGACTATAAGACATAATCTTAGTTTAGAGAACACTAGAAGGCCAATCACAAGGGCTAGAAGTAGAGGTATTTAATCATATTGTACTGTTAAAAATTCAAGTTATTTATATGTTTACATGTTGTATAAGATTGAAGTTGCATTTTGACACATTCTATTTATAATGACTATGTCTTTGATGGAGTTATTGAAATAGGTCCTTTTAATTGCTATAGACTTTTCTTGTAAAGGGGAGAGTCTCCCTTGTTTATGTATTCTTAGTAAACTATGTATTTAAGGATGAGTCCTCCATAGGTGATTGGTTTATTTTTAATAGGACTTGATGTATAGGGTTGAGTTGACTAACCTTAGTAGGTTGGTCGACTCACAACCCACCATAGGATCGGAGGTAAGGTTTATGCTCCCCTCTATAAACTTTTTAATTTTAATAAATGATAAGGCCTGGGGGTGTTGCTCAGCCCCTGACCCACCACAAGGGTCGTTCAAATAATCATAAAACAAAAACCTAAAACCCTAAATCCTAAACTTAAACCCTTAAAAACCCTAAAATCTAAATCTTATGAATTCCTAAATTGTATAAACCCTAATAAGAATTTATTACCCCTACAAAACCCTAATCTCTAAACCCTTAATCCAAAAAATATGTAAACCCTAAACCTAAAAAACTCTAAGTGCAAAACTCTATAAAGCCCAAAATCGTATAAGATGAACTCTATAAACCAAAAAAAACAACCTAAGCCTTAAACCCTAAACATATGAAATCCTAAAAAACCTTACCCTAAAAAATCCAAAGCCCTAAACCCTAAAAACCTTGATAAAACCCTTAACCTAAGACCCTAAACATAAAAAAAAATTAAAATGTAAAACGTAAACCCTAACCTAGAACTCTAAATCCTAAACCTAAAAGCCTATGAAACCCTAAACCCTAAACCTTAATAAACAATAAATCCTATTAACCCTAAAAAAAAACCTAAAAACCATTTAAAACCGCTACGAAATCCTAAGCTTTAAACCTTACATGCTATAAATCCATATATCATAAACCTAAAAACACAAAAAAAAACCAAGAACCCTTAAAAACTTTAAGAAACATGTTACCCTAAAATACCCTAAAAAATCCTGGTAAACATAACAAACACTAAGTTCTAAACCCTATAAAGCCCAAAACCGATACTTAACCCTAAAAAACACAAAAAATATGTTAAGACCTAAACACTAAACCTAGAAAACCTTATCCTTAAAAATCCAAAGCCCTGAACCCTAAAGATCAAGGTAAAACTCTCAACCTAAAACCCTATACTTAAAAGAAATCTAAGCCCAAACCACTAAACCCTAATCTAAAACCCTAAATCCAAAATTTAAAATCCTAAGAAACACTAAATCCTCTAAAACCTAAAATAAACGTTAAAACCCATTTGATACCCCTACAAAACTCTAATCTCTAATCCCCAACTTCCAAAAAATCATAAAGCTCAAACCTAAATAACACACAAAAAAACTAAGCGCTAAACCCTAAACCCTAGGAAACATGTAACCCATGAAATCCCCAAAAACCCCTAAACCTAGAAAACTCTTATCTTTGACCCAATAAATCCCTCAATTGTATATGCTAAGCCCTACAAACACAAAATTAAAACCTAAGCCCTAATTCCTAAACCTATCAAACACTAAAAATTCTTAACCTAGAAATCCAAGATTCCAAAACCCTAAATCCCTTAATAATACCCTTAACCTAAAACCATAAGACTAAAATAATCCAAAGCCATAAACCCTAACAAAAGACACTAAATCCTAAACATAAAACCCTAAGAAACCCCTAAACCCTAAATACTATAAACTCTATGACCCCCCCCCCCCAGAATTTCCATGACTTATACTAGAGCCTCATATGTTGAATAATGATGAATTTATACCTAAAGAAGTGTAAATAACTTGTTTGATAAGTATTAGAGTCAAAATATCAAAGAAAGGCCTTGACGTCCGAAACTAGTGAAATTGAACTAGTACACGTCCCTATGTTTGGTGAAGTTTTTGGAGTTTCATATTAAGTCTAAAATTTGTAAAAAGACTTCAAATAGGTAAAATATTGTATAGAGGGTCCAAAACGTACAGTGAAGACTCCCCAAGGACCAACTAAAGTGTCCTTGTGGAGGACCCAAACTTTTGCGAGCAGGCTGCCAAAGCAGCCTGCGTCCAGCCAAGATTTGGAGGTTCATGTGCGTCGCGCAGCCAGCAAAAGGAACGTAAGAATTTGCATCGTGACGCGGGGCCTCCACGAGGTCCACTTCCTCAACCTGAATTTTTGAAGAAAAAAAGTGGACTTGACCCCGCGACGCGCAACAACTTTCCAGATCCGTTTGCGTCATTTTTAAAACAATTTGACTTCATAAAAAGACCCAATTAAGTCAGGGGTCTTTTGGGTAATTTATGGGATGACGTTACAACGTTTTAGGGTCATTTTTAAGTAAGTTTTAACACCCAAATAAAATTCCCAAAGTTGAAATAAAAAATCACTCTCATCTTTCTCAAATTCTCTCTTCCTCCAAACCTCCATCGAAGACCATTAGAGCTCCAAGAAGAAGGTCAAGTTCTCAAGTTTCCAATTCAATTTCGTGGTTTTATCTTTCACTAAGGTATGGTTTTCTTTCATTATTGGGATTCTTTTCCCCAAGAGGTCCCTCCAAAAGATGATTTCTAAATCTCCCAAAACTAGGGTTTTTCTTCTCACATGTCTCTTCTTAGAAAAATGAAATTATGAATCAATTGTGATGAGTTATGATGAATTCATGTTGTTTAAGTATATATTGATGGTTAATTGATGATTTCCTATGACATTTCCTTAGACCCATGTTCTTCCCCAATTTCATGAAAACCTTGAACTGAGTTGGTGAATTATGAAGATCATGAACATGTAGATTGACTACATTTGTGTTAATTATGTAATTGATTTTTGAATTTATGTTGTTCATGTAATTGGTTATTTATCTCGGTAACGGAAGTATGAAGGTTCTTGAAAGGGCAATGAGGTAGGTTGATTGGTTCTTCTTAAATTCAATTATGAAGTATGAGTTACTTAGAGAGTAACTTTTCTATGTCAATTTTGGGTTATGATGTTGGTGCTAAGTATTCCTCATTCTTAACCCTAAGACATTGAATTATATATGAATTATGTATTCACGTTAAGATACAATTATTATACGATTGAAAGTAGTTTCTCATGATTATAATAAAGTGTTAAGTGAAAGGTTTACTCACTTAATTATGAAGTTGTGTCTAAAGTGAAAGGATTGTTCTCACTTGTGATGCCCTATGACCTAGATATGATAATATGTTTACATAGGGGTCTAGAAGAGACTAATGTAAACTTGTATGGTTAAATAATATGTACTAAAGGGAATAATATCTTAGTACCGAAAGGGCATGTAAATGAGATGGAGGTATCACGTTTAGTAAGTCCAGCCTCCCACATGTGTTTCCTAACGTTAGTAAGTCTGGATTCCTATGTTATGTTTTGTCTCATCAGATGGAAACCTCCACGTCTAGTAAGTCAAGGGTTCTAGCAATAATATCCTTTACCCTTAACTATGTGCCCGCATAGGACTCTTGCTTAGTGGATCCACCAAGATAGCTATGTATGAATGGTTACACCTTTGGCAAGTGTTAACCCTCTCTTTTTGGTGTGGGAGTAGAACATTAGATTCCATGTAGCTCACATGGCCTCATATTAGTTATTGCAGTTCTTTCCCTAATGTAAAAGGTAAATGAACAAGTTAAGTATGTGAACTTTTATTAGGGTTGTCTTGAAGGCTACAACATAGTGTGAGGGAGGGTTGGGACTTCTCTTACACATTGCACATGTGGGATCCTAAGGGATGGTTCTAGTAGTGTTCTTTTATTATTATGATTATGATTATGTTGATAAGCTATGAGTAGTAATGATGTATTAAGTATGTGATGATGAATTTATGAGAATACGTTTTAAGTATGAAGTGGGTTGGTTAATGTGATACTTAACCTTCGATACGATTATGGGGTTCTAACTTTGGCATTGCACAAGTATTGATTAGGTGGACTGCTTGTTGGGTTGCTATTAAGTTGAATTGACTTACTATGCTTATTAAATCTGCATTTTGAGTTAATTTGATAGAAAGCATGTTTTTGCCCAAATTGTCCTTTTCTTATGCATTGATGAATTTTGTGCATAGAAGCCATACTTAGTACATGTGATGTACTAACCCATATTTCTCCCCTTTTTCCCAAACATTTTAGGTTCGGGCCGTTTAGAAGTTAGTGGTCAATTGCAAGGAAGACTTGGATCTTTTCCCAAAGTGATTGGTGAGTCCTCATGTCCGGGATGTTGCCAAGTTCCAATATATCTATGATGTTTCTTTATTTAGAAACATTCATTCCTTCTTTTATCATTGAGACAATTGATGTTAACCTATAATGTCGTATTGTCCTTGCATTGGCTATGTCCAAACATTTGTACTGTGGTAGATGATTTATATATGAGATGAGATTTTAGACTCTTATATGATTTGTTATGCTAAAAGAGAATTCTATGTAAACTTCGTATGTCAGGAGTCTATTTAAACTCCATATATAATATGCGAGAAGTCTATGTACACTTCACTACGCAAAGTTTTAAATTTTTCTGCATTTTTTACCTATGATGTGCTATGATGTATTCTAACGACTAGTCTTAGTCCTCTTACAGGACGACGAATCCGGTTACGCCTTTCAGGTACTTTGGGTCGTAATAAGCTTGATATCAGATCATGAGGTTGAGTAATCTTAGGATTGATGTCTCACTAAACCACGTCTATATAGGGTCTTATTAATAATTGTGAAGCGCGTCATACTTATGAATGAGAGACTATGTCATGCTTAGGAACTCTCACTCACTTCTTATTCCTTAGTCGTGCCTAAGAGTCTTAACTCTATCTACTGGTTTATTCGAATCCTTTTATTGTTCTAATAGGCAATGAATACAAGGATGAACAATGCTCGAAGGGCCTAGGAGGAGAATTTGAATAAGACAGTCCCCCCTCAAGCTCCTCAAAACCGTTAAGTTCCTATTGAAGAAAGGGTTATGACTAACGTTGAGATAAGGGCAGCTATTCATAGCTTAAATCAAGTGTTGTCTACCCAAGTTGATAGGGATTTAAGGGTGCAAGTGAACCCCAATGCTACCACCACCGCTTCAAGGATTAGGGCTTTCACAAGGATGAATCCCCTTACTTTCTATGGTTCTAAGGTGGATGACGACCCACAAGGGTTCATTGATGAAGTGTTCAAAGTTTTTTATTCTATGGGTGTTTCTTCTCAAGAAAGGCGGAACTACCCGCCTACCAACTCAAAGATGTAGCTCAAGTTTGGTATGAGCAATGGAAGGATTAGAGGCCAATTAGAGAAGGCATGATTACTTTGGGAGCTTTCAAGACGACTTTCCTTCATAAGTTCTTACCCTTAGAACTAAGGGACAGGAAAATGCTAGAATTCATCAGCCTTCGTCATTGGGTATGAGAGTTAAGGAGTATCGTCTCAAGTTCAGTCAACTATCAAAGCATTCTCCTAGTATGGTTCCGGATTCTAGAGCTAAGATGAATCATTTTTTATGGTGATATCCAACCTTGTGGTTAGTGAATGTAGGTTGGCTATGTTTATTCCTAGCATGGACATATCTTGTCTCATGGTTCATGCCGAACAAATTGAGGAGAAAAAGCTTAAGCAAGTAGGTAGGGAATTGAAGAAGATAAGAACCGAAGATGGGAGTTCTTCCAAGAATGAATTTGAGGTGCAAGACAAACCAAGGTTCAAAATGAGGTTTTCCAACCAAGGCCCTTCTAATGCTCATAGGATCAATAAGAGTAAGGTGTCTACTACCAATCCCCAAGCGGAGAAGGGTGGTGGTTGTTATGTTGAGAAGCCTTTTTGTTCAAAATGTGGTAGAAAACATGATGGTAAGTGCCTAGTTGGCATGGTTAATTGCTATGGTTGTGGCAAAAGTTGTCACATTAATAGAGATTGCCCTATGATGAAAGCCTAAGGAAGGGAAAATGCTCAAGCTCAAGCAAATGCCCAAAATCCGTATGTTCCTAAAAAGAATCGCTTTTATGCACTCCAATCCCGAGGTGATCAAGAGAGCTCACCTGATGTGATTACCAGTATGCTACAATTCTTTTCCTTTAATGTATATGCTTTGTTTGATACCAGAGCTACATTGTCATTTGTGACCTCTCTTGTATCCATGAAATTATATATACTACCCGACATATTAGATGAACCTTTTTCAGATTCTATCCCGGTGGGTGATTCCGTGGTTGCTAAAAGAGTCTATAAAGGTTGTCATATTTCCTTGCAAAATAGAGTGACATTAGTTGACTTGATAGAACTTGATATGCTAGATTTTGATGTCATATTGGGAATTGATTGGTTGCATGCTTGCTTTGCCTCTATTGATTGTAAGACAAGGGTAGTCAAATTTCAATTTTCAAATGATCCCATTTTTGAGTGGAAGGGAGGAAACTCAAATCCTGGGGGTAAGCTCATATCGTGTCTAAAAGCTTGCAAGTTGATTGCAGAGGGTTGTCTCTACCACCTATTAAGAGTTAGGGATCTTTAATCCGAGCTCCCTACCATAGATTCGGTACCCGTAGTGAGGGAATTTACGGAGGTATTTCCCAATGACCTTCCCGGAATTCCTCCCGATCATGAGATTGACTTTGGCATAGATTTATTGCCGCATACAAAACCTATTTCAATCCCTCCTTATCGGATGGCCCCAGCAGAGTTGAAAGAACTAAAGTCTAAACTAAAGTATTTGCTAGATAAGGATTTTATTCAACCAACCATATCTCCATGGGGTTCCCCGGTATTGTTTGTGAAGTAGTACGATGGGTTTTTGATAATGTGTATCGACTATCATAAATTGAAAAAACCCACCATATAGAATAAGTACCCACTCCCTAGGATTGATGACTTGTTTGATCAACTCCAATGAGCGAGTTACTTTTCAAAGATTGACTTAAGGTCGGGTTATCGCCAACATAGAGTTAGAGAGGTTGATATTCCGAAAATGGCATTCCGAACAAGATATGGTCTCTTTGAATTCCTAGTGATGTCATTTGTTCTAACAAATGCACCGGCGGCTTTCATGGACCTTATGAATTGAGTTTTTAAAAAGTATCTTGGTTTGTTCGTGATTTTCTTCATTGATGGCATTTTGATATACTATAGGAGTGAGAATGATCATATGAACCACTTGAGGATAGTTTTGAAAGTTCTCAAGGATAACAAACTTTTTGCTAAGTTCAATAAATGTGATTTTTTGTTGAGATCGATTGCGTTTCTTGGTCACATCTTCTCTAGTGAAGGGGTAAAGGTTGATCCGAGGAAGACAGAAGTGGTCAAAAGTTGGCCTAGACCTTTGAGTCCTACCGACATCTGAAGTATTCTAGGGTTGGTCGGTTACTATAGAATGTTTGTTGAGGGATTTTCATCTATCAAATCTCCATTAACGGCCTTAACCCAAAATAAATCCATGTTCGATGGTCAGAATTTTGTGAAAAGAGCTTCCAATTATTGAAAGATAGACTCACCTCCCCTCTAGTGTTGACCTTGCCAGAGGATACTAAAGGGTTTATGGTTTATTATGATGCCTCCCTAGTGGGTTTAGGATGTGTGCTCATGCAAAATGGGATAGTCATAACGTATGCCTTTAGGCAACTAAAGCCAAATGAGAAGAATTTCCCAACTCATGACCTTGAGCTTGCGTCCATAGTATTTGCATTTAAAAGTTGGAGACACTATCTCTATGGGGTACATGTTGATGTGTTCAGCGATCACAAAAGTTTACAATTTGTATTCACCCAAAAAGACTTGAATCTACGCCAAATAAGATGGTTAGAAATTTTAAAATATTATGACACAAGCGTCCTTTACAATCATGGGAAAGCAAATGTGGTTGCGGATGCGCTAAGCCGAGTGTCCATGGGAAGTGTTGCTCACGTGGTTGATGATAAGAATGAGTTAGTAAAAGAGGTTCATAGGTTGGATCTTTTGGGGGTTCTACTAGAGGACTCTCCAAAGGGTGGTGTTCGGCACAACTCCGAGTCGCCTTTAGTGGTTAGGGTGAAATGAAAGCAACACCTTGATTCTCTATTGATGGAGTTGAAGGAAACGGTCCTTAGTAAATCTAATGAGTCTTTCTCTGAAGGAGAAGATGGGGTGCTTAGGCACCAAGGAAGGTTGTGTGTACAGAATGTGGATTGCTTAAGGGAATTGATCATGAAAGAGGCTCATGGCTCCCAATATTCCATCCATCTGGGTGCCACAAAGATGTACCGCGCCTTACGAGAAACTTATTAATGGAATGGTATGAAAAGGGACATAGCGGATTTTGTTGCTAAGTGTCCGAATTCCCAACAAGTCAAAGCGGTGCATCAAAGGCACGGTGGTTTGACTCAAAATATAGATATTCCCACATGTAAGTGGGAGTATATTAACGAGGACTTCATTGTAGGGTTGCCTCGTACTAGAAGACAATATGACTCGTTATGGGTCATTGTGGATAGGCTAATCAAGTCCGCACATTTTCTTCCCGTCAAAGTCACATATTTGGCTAAAGACTTTGACAAATTGTACATCAAAGAGATAGTCAAGTTACATGGAGCCCCTTTGTCCATCATTTCGGATAGAGGCACCCAAGAGATAGGGCTTTCCAAAGTGGGATTGGTACGAAGGTAAAAATTAGTACCGCTTTTCATCCCAAGACGGGTGATAAAGTGAAACGCACTATTCAAACCCTTGAATATATGTTGAGGAAATGTGTCATTGACTTCAAAGGTAATTGGGATGACCACCTACCTTTCACAGAATTCTCCTACAACAATAGCTACCATTCGAGTATCTCCATGAAACCATTCGAGGCACTATATGAGAGGAGGTGTAGATCCCCGGTTGGATGGTACGAGGTAGGTGATTTTGCTCTACTTGGTCCCAATTTAGTTTATGAAGCCCTAGAGAAAGTTTGGGTAATAAGGGATAGACTAAAAACGGCTCAAAGTCGGCAAATATCTTATGCCGACAATAAAAAGAGGGACCTTAGATTTGAAGTAGGAGACTGGATCTATTTGAAAATTTCACCCATGAAAGGGGTGATGAGGTTTGGTAAGAAGGGAAAACTTAGTCCCCGGAATATGGGACCGTATAAAATTTTGAAGCGAGTCTTGAGTGTGGCCTATGAGTTGAAATCGCCCAATGAGTTGGCCATGATTCACCTGGTATTCCATGTTTCTGTGCTTAAGAAGTGCATAGGGGACCGTGTTTCCATTCTTCCTCTAGAAGGTTTAGGGGTAAAAGAGGACCTTTCTTATCAAGAGGTCCCAGTTGAGATCTTGGATCGACATGTTATGAATTGAGGAATAAAGACGTTGTATCCGTAAATGTTCTATGAAGGAACCACCTTTTTGAGGGAGCAACATAGGAGGTCGAGGACAATATGAAGTCCCGCTATCCTCACCTTTATCCTCTAACTCCTAGCCAAGGCTGATGTTGGTAGTTCCTTATACGATTATTATGAATAATATTGAACTTATAACGTTTCTCTAATGTGTGCATATTTATGTAGAAATTCATGCTTAAGTTGAGTTCTTTTCTTTTCCATGAATTGTGTTTCTTATGGTTAGTTTTCACTTAAGTACGTGGTGTGCTATAAATATTCATAGAAGTTATATGGAGCATAATTGGTGTTGTTTTAATAAGAATTAAGCATGACAAATTTTGATGTTCATATTGAGTTCATATTTAAATGTAGAAGGTAGTTCCTCCTAATATGATATGAAAAAGTTGAGTTTATGTATGTGATATGTTGTGGATTTAGTTCCTATGCGTTAATGCTATGATTATATGCTTAAACAAGTGGAGAATTCCTCCAATTATCTGTGACTTATTTTATATATATTGTTTGTTGGTTTGGCTTCTAGTCTTGAATCTCTTGTTCCTATAAAGGTCTAAGGTGTCATTCGGGGACGAATGTTCCTAGGGGGGGGGGAGTATTGACACACCCCGGAATTTCCATGACCTATACTATAGCCTCATATGTTGAATAATAATTATTTTAGACCTAAATAAGTGTATATAACCTGTTGGAGATGTATTAGAGCCCAAACATCAAAGAAAGGCATTGACGTCCGAAAACTAGCGAAATTGAACTAGTAGATGTCCCTATGTTTGGTGAAGGTTTGGGAATGTCATATTAAGTTTAAAGATTGTAAAAATACTTTAAATAGGTAAAATAAAGTATAGAGGGTCTAAACTTCCTGTCACGACTCCCCAAGGACCACCTGAAGGGTCCTTGAGGAGGTCCCAAACTTTGGCGAGAAGGCTGCCAAAGCAGCCTGCGTCCAGCCATGATATGGAGGTCCCTGCGCGTCGGGCATGCAGAACAAGGAAGCGAAAAATTTTCTTCGCAATGCGGGCCCCCCACGAGGTCTACTTCCTCAACCCGGATTTTAAAAAAAAAATTATGGAATTGCCCCCGCCACGCACAACAATTTCCCTGATCCGTTCGTGTCGTTTTTAAGACAATTTGACTTCCCAAAAAAGACCCAATTGAGTTAGGGGTCTTTTGAGTAATTTATGTGATGACTATATAACGTTTTAGGGTCATTTTTAAGTCACTTTTTACACCCAAATCAAATCCCCAAAGTTGAAATAAAAAATCACTCTCATCTCTCTCAAATTCTCTCTTCCTCCAAACCTTCATTGAAGACCATTATAGCTCAAAGAAGAAGGTAAAGTTCTCAAGTTTCCAAATCAATTTCGTGGATTTATCATCACAAAGGTATGCTTTCTTTCACTCTTGGGATTCTTTTCCCAAAGAGGTCCCTCCAAAATATGATTTCTAAATCCCCCAAAACTAGGGTTTATCACTTCACATGGGTCTTCTTTGAAAAAACAAAATTATGAATCAATTGTGATGAATTATGATGAATTAAAATTTCTTAAGTATATATTGATGGTTAATTGATGATTTCCTATGAGTTTTCCATAGACCCGTGTCTTCCCCAATTTCATGAAAACCTTGAACTGACATGGTGAATTGTGAAGATCATGAACATGTGATTGACAACATTTTTGTCAATTTTCATGACCGGAGTCTAGACTCAAGACGAGACCGGCATCATTGACCTCTCATAGGTCGTAGACAAGCCTACATACGTCATCATTACTTTATCTAGGTTAATTTTAGCGGAAAATTTGAACTTTTAGTTACTTAACATTCATATAAGACATTCTACTTAAACTCATACACGTTCACAATCAACCATCTAATATTAAGATCATCAAATGAAAGAAATAGTTCAATACTTCATTAAGTGTATACTGGCCAAAATGGCACCAATACAATGTCTGAAATAAAACGAGAAAGAAACACTAGTGGAACATGCTCCACTAGCTAAAGCCTACATCTAAGCTAGATAATAACAATAGACATCCTCGAAAGCATGAGGGCCTACCAAATCCGGATGAAAGCTCCACGTCCGGATAGCTGCAACGTCGTACTGTAAGCTCTAACGTCCACCTGTGCCTGCACCTAAAAGTAGATATTGTATGGGGTTAGTACACACTTGTACTAAGTATGGGTATATGCAAGCACACACCAAGGACATGCATGAGTAAGAATAGCTCTTTCCTAACAACATAATTTATGGAAAGTCAAGTCAGTGAACTTGCCAAATTTGGATTAGGGAAGTCAGTGGACTTGCCAAATTTGGATTAGGAAAGTCATGCCATGAGAGTAACATGCATCATCATACTTATCATTTTGCAAGCAGCACATAACATATTGCACATATCAGATCACGTAGTTCATATCATTCTTTCATATGCCATGAGACCTTGGAATCATGGACTTGACATTAGGACTTCCCAAAATGAGGGCTCAACATATGGGACCTTAACTAGGGAGCCTTCTTTAGCAAACACAGAGTCTGCTTCATTCATTCATACGTACTTCATTTTCATTCATTCATATACTAGTGCAATCACTAGTCATACCTAGGATGTAGTTTAACACTCTCATCGGGTTTGCTGTGCAATGACCAAGAATAACCTAGTGTCATTACTTGAGTCTAGCTCACCTCTTGATTATCCTATCCTAACACCTTTGGTATCGTTCATCTCATTATGTGCATCATTTGAGGCTGGTCCCATTCTTTCTTTGGGAACTTTAACCTTAACCGACATAGATCATGTGAGCATCATGAAATCCAGTGTGTCATCCCCACACCGAAAAGAGGTGGAATCACCGGCCAAGGTGAACCAAAACATGCTAGCGTATATAAGGAATTGAACCCTGCTAGATTCCTATATTGGCAGTATAGGTTCAAAGACTAGGAGATATAAGGAGACCCATACCCGGCATGCCGGACAGTCTCATCTCATGAGTGTTACGTGAACCCGCGCCCTTCCTGAAGGAAGGCATCACCGCTCATAGCTAGCCTATCGGTGCTCAGTATAAAGTTCCATTACATTCAACACATACATCATGGAAGTTGGCTTCTAGCATGAGGACATCATAGCTCATTAGATGATTTCTCATCTCATCATTAGTATTAAGTATGAATTAACTTCAATACTTTCATTAGAGTGTTCATAGAGACTGGTCTCTTCATTAGCTTTACACTCTCATAGGTGAGTACGTTTTGATAACATTTACTTAGGCTCATTTGAGATTGCTCTCATCTTTCACATTAGCCTCTTATCATATTGTCACCTCATTCATTAACTTTAACACATTTGCTTTTCATAATTACTCACCCCTTCACGTGAATATTCATTTCATCATATGCCAATGCACTTGGCCATTTAGTGTGTTTCACACTCTTACTTAACCCTTCTAGGGATACATCATTTCATCACATACATCTTAGGTTCACTTACTTTTAAACTTATGCTAGACTTATGAGTCCACACATAGAAGCCATGAGGCTTCATTCATAGTTTGTCTAAGTGATTCATGTTTACCCAAGATTATGTGGTACAAGACTTATGCATCTTGTTGATATGCCAAGATATTGATTTCGATCTTTAGAGGAAGCATTCATTAAATATTTACTTACGTATGACTTATGTGTCAATATGGAATTGGGCAAGGGAACCCGATTTCAAATCCCTTGGACAACACTTATGTTTTTATTTATTTAAACTTAATCAACTCGACTTGGGGACCCGAGATCGAGCCCCAACACCTACACTTCTTTTCCCTTATTTTCTTTTTTTCTTTTATTTCGTTTTGGGTCCTAGAGGATGTGGGATCGATCCCCCACAACCTCATTTTCTTTTATTTTCCTTTTCCTTAATCCTTTTCGTGTTGACCGAGAGGGTGTGGGATCGAACCCCCACAGCCCCACTTCATTTTTCTCCTTAATTTCTTTTATTCGGCCGAGAGGTTGTGGGTTCGATTCCCACATGCCTCAATTTTTATTTTTTATTTTAATTCTCCCTAATGTTTGACAGAGAGGTTGTGGGTTCGAACCTCACACCTCTCATTTCTATTTTCATTATCTTTTTCATGTTCGGTCAAGGCAAACGGGTTCGAATCCCACATGCCACATTCTTTTTAACTCACATTATTTCTATGATTTTTAACATGCTGAGGTCACGGGTTCAATCCTCAGTGACCTCACTTATTTTAATTCATTTTTCATAGCATATTAAACGACTTAGCTTGGCCGAAACTAACATCAAGGTGCTGGAAATTTGGGTTGCATTTTTCAGCTCATTTTTATCAACATTTAGAGTTAATTCTTAGGGCATTTCGTGAATCATTTAGCTAATAGTTTTCCACTCAAATCAGCCACATTACACTTCATATGAACATCAAGATTTATACAAGTTTGTGCACGTGAAATACAACCATAAAACATTTTATTTTCGTGCTCCAATCCGTGTCTAAGAGTCACGGCAACACATCCATTGCACACATACTTATCACATAGTTTCGGAAGAACATTCTTTAATAATCACATAAATCCGAACACACATACATGAACATGATCATCACGAAAACACATCACATCCCTAATTTTTACCAGCAAACATACCCAACCTACGAATCAATGGGAGCTAGTGACAAGGACATGCAACGGGGAACAACCCTAGTTTTCGAAATAGAGTCATCTGAGTCCTAAGGGTCTCTTGGGAAAGGGACCAAGAGTATGAAAACCCATACCTTATTTCACGTCGTTCAACCCTTGAACCTGCTGCCCAAAGACCTTCTCCAAACTCACGTCCAAGTCTAAAAACCTCAACACAAAACTCAACGGAAAACCCTTCCTTTTGCCTTACGTTTTTTGTTAACGTTTTGTATATGTTTTTAACGTGAAAGTTCTTCAAGTATGAAGAACTTTTGGTTGCTTTTCAGTTCTTGTGTTTTTGTTAGGCAGAGAGAACGTGAAAAGAAAGATAGATATATTGACGTGAGAGAGAGTTAAACGTGAAAGAGAGTTGAAAGAGGTGAAGTAGTTTAGACTTAGTCAACTAGGACTCTTAGGCAAGACTTAGTCAAATAAAACACATTAATTAATAAATAAATAATAATTAATAATAAAAAGTTGATTTTTCCTTTTTCTTAAATCAGTCATTAATTATTAATTTATTAAATTAATTCACCAATTTAAAAAAAATCACATTAAATCATTGCTCCCACCTAGGTTCGAACCCGGGTGGAGCGAGATTTTGCTTCAAAGGCCAAATTTCGGCCATTTCTCCCCAAAATGCCCCTTCACCATATTAATTAAATAATTAATTACATATTAGGGTAATTACGATACTATCCTTAGTCTGGAAAAAGACCATTTTACCCCTAGACCTTTCAAACTTAAGATTTCCCCCTTTTAAGTCCGTTAAAGACTCATCCGGGTAAATCTTCATATTCAGGAGCCCTACATGGCTGGACCCAACCTTTCCTAGATCAACTAACTCCCCAAGTTAGTTGGCTTGGCTGTCGCAAGCGTTCAGAGGTCTGGTTCTACGCGCATCAATCTGTGTGAACCCGATCTAATCATAGGCATTCTAGACACACTAAACATTACTTAGCATATTCATTTTTAGGATTGTTACATCAATTATGTAATTGATTCTTGAATTTACCTTGTTCATGTAATTGGTTATGTATTTTTGGTAATGGAAGTATGAAGGTTCTTGAAAGGGCAATGAGGTATGTTGATTGGTTTTTCTTGAATTTAATTATGAAGTATGAGTTACTTAGATAGTAATGCGTCTATGTCAATTGTGTGGTTGTGATGTTGATGCTAAGTATTTTTTCATTCTTAACCCTAAGACATTAAATTAGACATGAATTATGTATGAATGTTATGATACGATTATTACATGATCGAAAGTAGTTTCTCATGATTATAATGAAGTGTTAAGTGAAAAGTTTACTCACTTATGAAGTGGTGACTAAAGTGAAAGGATTGTTCTCAGTTGTGATGACCTATGAGCTAGATATGATAAGATGATTACATAGGGGTCTAGAAGAGACTAATGTGAACTTGTATGATGAAATAATATGATTACTAAAGGGAATAATTTCTTAGTACCGAAAGGGCATGTAAATTAGATGGAGGTCTCACGTTTAGTAAGTCGGGCCTGCCACATGGGTTTTCTCACGTTAGTAAATCTGGATTCCTAAGTTATGTGTTGTCTCATCAGATGGAAACCTCCACGTCTAGTAAGTCAAGGTTTCTAGCAACAATCTCCTTGACCCTTAACTTTGTTCCTCCATAGGACTCTAGCTTAGTGGATCCACCTAGAGATCTATGTACGAATGGTTACACATTAGGAAAGTGTTAACCCTCTCTTTTCGATATGGGAGTGGAACACCGAATTCCATGTAGATCACATGGTCTCACGTTGGTTATTTCACTTCTTTCCCTAATGTAAAAGGTAAAACAATAAGTTCAGTATGTGAACTCTTATTAGGGTTTTCTTGAAGGCTAATACATAGTGTGAGGGAGGGTATGGGACTTCTCTTACACATGGCACATGTGTGATCCTAAGGGATGATTCTAGTAGTGTTTTTTTATGATTATGATTATGATTATGTTGATAAGCTATGAGTAGTATTGATGTATAAAGTATGTCATGATGAATTTATGAGAATATGATGTATGTATGAAGTGGGTTTAATAATGTGATACTTACCGTTGGATAGGATTATGGAGTTTTATATGTGGCATTGCACAAGTATTGCTGAGGTGGTCTACATGTTGGGTTGATATTACGTTGAATTGACTTACTATGCTTATTATATATGCATGTTGAGTTAAGTTGATAGAAAGCATGATTTTGACTAAATTGTCCTTTTCTCATGCATTGATGATTTTTGTGCATAGAAGTCATACTTAGTACGTGTGATCTACTAACCTATATTTCTCCCCTTTTTCCCAAACATTTTTGGTTCGGACCATTAAGAAGTTCGTGGTCGATTGCAAGGAAGACTTGGATCTTTTCCCAAGTCATTGGTGAGTCCTCCTGTCCGATGATGTTGCCAAGTTCCAATCTAGATATGATTTTGCTTTGTTTAGAAACATTAATTTCTTCTTTTATCATTGAGACAATTGATGTAAGACTATAATGGCGTATTGTCTTTGTATTGCCTATGTCCAAACATTTTCACTCTTGTAGACGGTTTATATGTGAGATGAGACTTTAGACTCTTATATGATTTGTTATTCTAAAAGAGAAGTCTATGTAATCTTCGTATATGAGGAGTCTATGTAAACTCCATATATAATATGCGAGAAGTCTAAATACACTTCACTATGCAAAGTTTTAAGTTTTTTCGCATTTTTGACCTATGATATGTTATGATGTATGCTAAGGGCTAGTCTTAGTCCTCTTAGAGGATGATGACGCCACTTATGCCTAAGGGGGTACTTTGGGTTGTAACACTCTAAAACAAACTTTAACAACAATTTAAAAGTATCCCGAAAAACTTTTAGCTCAAAATCCTAAATCCTATATCCTTAAAATCATTAAACCCTAAACATAAAAAAACACAAAAAAATCTTAAGCCCTAAATCCTAACAGACACTTAACCATTTAAACACTTTAAAACCACTAATCCTAAAATACTATAAACTATAAACCCTATAAAGCCATAAATGGTATATCGTAAGGCCTCAAAAATACAAAAAAAAAACAAACTAAAAAGTAAGCCTTGGAAATATAAAACCCTAAAAACCTTAACCCTAAGTACCCTATACTATAAAAACCTAGATAAAACCCATAATGTAAAATCGTAAACCTATAAAACCCCTAAAACCTAACCTAAAATCGTAAATCCTAAACCTAAAAACCTAAGATACCTTAAACTCTAAGTTTTAAGAAACCCTAATACCAAGAAACCCTGAAAACCCTAAACCATAAACTAAAAATCAAATTCCTAAAATTAATCCCTAAGAAACCCTAAACTCTAAACCTTAAGAGGGTTTTAGGGTTGATTTTAGGGTTTATAGATTTAGGGTTT